>OY282643.1:113379338-113707802 GCA_958299015.1 Tetanocera ferruginea | reverse complement strand
TTGCATACCAGTACGTATATTTTTCGTATTGCACAA
Organism: Tetanocera ferruginea; assembly: GCA_958299015.1. NCBI lineage: Eukaryota > Metazoa > Arthropoda > Insecta > Diptera > Sciomyzidae > Tetanocera > Tetanocera ferruginea. The sequence continues at coordinate 113,707,766 of OY282643.1, read as the reverse complement.
TCGCATGCGAATCTTGGATGCAACAAGGAATTGGTCGGAGTCAATATTGACTCCCCGAAATGAGCACACATCCAGTACGCTTGAAGAGTGCTTTACATTGATCATAATACGATCAATTTGGTTTCGTGTCTTTTGGTCCGGGGACAGCCAGGTGGTCTGAAGGATATCGAGGTATTGGAATCCGGTGCAACTAACTACCATGTTTAGCATTTAGACTGAACTTATCGACAGCGGAGCCAAAGATGCTTTCTTCTGCAACCTTTGCGTTGAAATCACCGTGGACTATTTTCCCGTTGTGGGCCGTGCAGTGATCAAACAAGTACTCTAGGCTCGTGTAGAAGACGTCTTTGACAGCATCACCACTTTCTGCTATCGGTGCGTGCGAGCAAATTAGTCTTATGTGGGAGCATTTCTCCTTGATGTGGATTGTCGCTAGCCTTTCGTTCATAGGTTTAAACTGAGAAACAAGACTGTGTCGTTTCCAGCTTACGATGAATCCGCATCCACATTCTCCGCATGGCAGCTGTAGTAGATATAGCAGTCTACTCTCTTAGAGCAGCCTTGTCCTTTCCATTGCATCTCATGGATGGCGTTGATGCCGGTCTTTATTTTTACGAGGGCTTCCGCCAATTAGACAGAGGCCGACTATAAAGGGTCCAGACATTTCAGGTGCATATTCTAAAAATATTGTCCGTTTTTCGTTTGCGATGGTTGTCAACGTATTGAGGGTTCATATCCGAGGCTGGTTTGGTTTTCATTGGGCAGTTATAATGTGGTGCGGACCTACGCACATTCCATTTTTAAGGTCTTGTGAAGACCCCTCAAGTTTAGAGTCTTGAGGAGAACGGAAGTTTTGGACATGGAGCTTTTAAAGCGGCTCCGACTCGCCTTGACAGTGGCATTCACGGGCTATGTGGTTTTTTCGATTCCGACGCAATGCCTATCCAACACTATGCCCTTCCACCCTCCAGCTGGTCACCCGCTACTTATCCGGGACAGCAGTGGGCGGCTTACCTCTATATCTAGAGGCCCTCTACTGGCCGCAACCTGTTACCCTTCCGGCAGCTATGGGATTCTATCAACGGTACCAGATGGTGAATAAACATTATTTTTAAATTGAACAGTTAAAAATCTTCGAAAAATACAGACGCAGGAAAACTATTTCAGAATTTTACTGTGCGATCAAAGAAGGAACTATACCTGAAATTCGAAATTCTATTGGTACCCAAGCTAATGGCAGCGTCTTTGCAAGCTGATAGGCAGACAAAAGTTAAGCTGGGCGAATGCAACCATAGATAAAATAGCTTTTCGAGATTTTCATTTTGGCACATATAAATTCAAAGTTGGCAGTATGGGAGTTTTTTACTAATAAAGGGTCAAAAGGGCTATGAACTGCCATAAGTACTCCATGACCGAAGGTATAGTCCTCTAACCGAAGACCGTTGTCTCTGAATACTATCAATTCAGAAGGAAAACCTTCGGAACCTTTAAAAGTTCGGTCAAAGATGGATTTTTGTTAGAGCAAAAATATTATAAGGTACCTTAAGAGAGTTTAAAAAAACTGAAGATATTTTAGTTCACAATAATGTGGCATTATGGTAACAGAGAGGGGCAAAAAGAGGGCTGCACACAGATAGCGGTTTAGGAACAGTCATATTTTTGTTGCTTCATATCAGATTTTTGAAGGAAAGATATTTGTTTAGATCTGATGCTAGGTCTTCAGGTATCCAGATCCTCCATTACTTGAATAGTTGTTAACTCAATTTTCACATGAAAGGGTGAAATTATGTAAGGCGGGAAAGAGCATATCTGATCTGTATATCTGCATAACTGGCCAAAATCAACTTCACAATGGGAAGAAGAAGAGGGTCTTGGAAGGCCTTGGAACTTACGAGTTTTTTGGAAGATTCAGTATAAGTCGGAGTAGACAGAGTTGGGTTTATAGTGTGCGAGAGGGACAAAGTTAGGGTAAAGAAGATTAGGGCTTTTAGGAACCTTTGTGCTTTGAAAGGGGCCGGATTATAGGGATCGGTTAAAGGAAATGTGGTTACGATTAGAAACCTGAGGTTTTTGGTAAAGGTAAGCGGTTTTATTGGGTATTACTGTCGTGATCTGTTTAATTTGAGTGAAAATTGAAAAAATGTTGGTTTCAATTTTAAAATAGAATCGGAAAGAGGGTCGAACTTAGAATTGGTCTGGTATTTATTATGAAATATATGCTTAGAGCTTCACCTTTCATTATTATCACATAACAGAATGATTGATATAATAATTGAAATATAAATTCTTAAATTTTAGGTAACTATGATAACGATGCTGAAGTTATAAACGACTAAACACAATTGACAATGCAGATGAGAAGCTTGCAGTAAACGGTGTCTAAAAACAGCTACTGAATTATATAGTTCATTAATAAATAAATAAAACCAAGCAACAAAACTTGCATTCATGGTCAATTTATTTTATGTTTTTTTTTTTTTTTTTGTTTTGTCTACAGAACCTTGATTTTTTTGTGATATATGCTATTGTCTAACCAGCGGGTAAATTCATGTTTATGAGTGAACCATTTTTCTCAAATAGTACGTTATTCCTTTCGCCCCAAGTACTGCGATGCAACTAAAGTGAGTAAAAAAGTGTTGCTTGTAAACGAATGTTAAAAAGGCGCGCAAAAAGTAATGCCACTCATCAAAAAACATAAAAAAAGTAAAGAAATAAAAGCAAAAATAAAGAGGGTGCCGCTAAACAAATTGATTTTTGATGTAAGCCTGCAGGTTATCATTAGTTTTTATGATGCTAGGAGAGTGCATTTTATTGATATGTGAGAGAGAGTAAAGCAACTACTACGAAGCAATCAACGTTTGTTGGTTATGAATACAAAGAGCATAAATTGTGGGTGGGTAGGGGGGTGTGGGAGCATAAAAAATGGCATAAAAGAGCAATTTACGACCATGCAGTAAAATTTGTGTGAAAAAATGCAGCATTAAATGAAATCATAACTCGTAAAAAAATACTCTTTCAGCTCTAGCAAAAACTGAAATTTTGTTTTTCTAGAAAATAAACAATTTTTTAACAAAAGCAGCATAATTTAAGCACATTTTTACTTTAAATGCCAAGCCTTGGGTAGCCTTTGCTGCTTAGCACTTCAGTCGTGGTTTATTTTTTAAACTATTGTCATGCTGTCAAGTAATTAATTAACAAAAACACTTCAATTAAGCACTGACACCCTGTTATGAATTCTTCTGTTGTTGGTTTAACAACAACAACCACTCACTCACTACTAAATGCACTTAGCACACGCGCATACATTTCTACTATATGGCAAAAAAAAGTAGTTTTTATTTTTTTTTTAAGCACACAATTTAAAAGTTTCAACAAGTTCAACAACATGAAATTCCAAAGTTTTTTTTTTTTTTAATTAATGTGCTACAATGTGCTACTCTAAAAATAGTCTCCACAGACAACATTGTTCGGACGCAGCCATATTAAGCTCTACTACATGCACAAAATTGCGTTTGCAAACTGTGTTTAACAAAAAAAAAAAAAACAAAAAATTAAATTGATATTAATTAGAACGCTAAAACCTTTGACCTCAGACTGAAATTTATTGCTTCCAGCCCTGCTTGGGGTCATGTCTGAAGTCAGGCATTAAAAAAAAAATGCACTGTTGCAATTAGTTAAGTCAAAACGTACGCCTGGCAATTTGCGCCTAAAGTTATTTCATGGAATAACTGCATAAATATACTGCTGCCTAAACTTTTATCAAATATTTTTATAACCCAAGCGTACTTGACTAAGGGCGTGTCTATCAAAGCATGCTCCGCGGAACATCATGAAGCTGCTTCTAGTGCTTTGCGAACTTGATGCAAAACAAAAATTTTGAAAATTTATATATTACCGCTATTATGAAGCTTTCACATGAAGTTACATGACGCATAGGGTTCCCAACTGTCCCGGATTTCGCGGGACGTCCCGCATTTTAGCTAATTTTTTAGCGTTCCGCGACGACCCCTTGCGGGAAACCGTTTGTCCCGCATTTGAGAACTTAAGATTGTTTGTATTAAAATTTCCAATTCGATATGAAACACAGTTTCCTAAACCGTTTAATTTTATTATCAAAATAAGTTTATAGCTCGTTTCAAAAGAGAAGAACATTTTTTAATTTCATTTTTTGATGCAGAAAATTTTTTAGAGCGTAGTTTCTTGCTATTTTTGCGCAAACATTTAGAACAAATGGTCGCACAAGTACGGTGTTGCACCGACGGCCTGCAACAACCTGCATCTTGAAAGAGAAATATAATAACAATAACATAAAAAATTAATTATTTTCTCAAGAAAAAATTGTGAATTGAAATTATGGATGAAAAAATATTTTTTTACGCACATTTTTTTTTTTAATTTTGGTTGGTTGATTTTGATAAATAAAATTCAGTACTTCCACAGCGCAGTTGCGATGATCAACAAAATTCAGGAATATACATTAATTTTTTCATTTATTTTCTGCTCAGAGAATATTCAATTTTATTTTTAATGTCGACCAATCAGAATGAAGAACACTCTCCAAATTATTTTCTTATTCTCAAACATGCGCGAAAATGTTCTTCTCTTTTGAAACAGGCTATATCATTTATTTTTCATACATTTTATTTATCAAAACGATTTGAATTTATTTTTTGGTTTTTTCATGAATTGGGCAAGAGTATGAAAGAAATCTAAACAATATCAAGGAACCAAGCGATGATGTAAAGGCATCGTTGATACCCTTTATTTCTCAAAGAATACAAGGAAATTTTTAATAAAATAAAAAATTCTAATGTTGTCCCGCTTTTTTCAGCCAAGTCCCGCATTTTTGATGGCTCCGTCCCGATTTTGTACTTTTCAGAGTTGGCAACCCTAATGATGCATAATATGTGTTGCTTATTAAAACAAACTACATATCATTACTTCCGATAACTCGAAAAATTCGGTTAATACGGGAAAAATATTTAACAAAACTCTTTTCGAACAGTAAAATGTTCAAAACATTTTGAAAAGAATCCAGGCACAATTTCAACAGTACGAACAGGAAATAGGTTCGTTGCCTAGAGGCAATTTTCGGGGTTCAAACGTACGTTCATAGGTATGAAGAGTAGATAAAAAATTAATTCAAGTCAAACAAAAAAAAGCAAATGTTGATATTTTTCATAAAAAAATTGATTTAAGGAGGAAACATTTGTATGTTTTTAAAAAAAAATTCTAAATTTAAAAATTATAAAGAAAGTCAGTCCAGTACCACTAGGTGTGGAAGGGCAGCTAGGGTGTGGAAGGGCATAGTGTTGGACATGCACTGTGTGTTGATCCAAAAAACCACATAGCCTGCGACTGGCACTGTCAAGGCAAGTCAGAGCCGCCAAAAATGTCCAAGACTCCCTGTCTCCTCTAGACTCTAAACTTGAGGGGTCTCTACAAGACCTTAAAATTGGAATGTGCGTAGGGCTGGGGTCCCCACCACAATATTACATTAACTTCAATTAACATTAACTTCCCAAAGAAAACCCAATCAGCCTCGGATATGAACCTTCAATACATTGGCGATCATCGCAAACGGAAAATGGACAATGATTTACGGATATACACCTGGCATGTCCGGACCCTTTATAGGGAAGGTATCTCTGTCTTATTGGCGGAAGCCCTCGTAAAAATGAAGGCTAACATCACCACCATCTAGGATATGTGATGGAAAGGACTAGGCTGCTCTAAGAGAGTAGACTGCCATGCAGAGAATCGTGAATTTGAATGCGGATTCATCGTAAGCCGGAAACGACACCATCTTGCTTCCCGGTTTCAGCCTATGAACGACAGGCTAGCGACAATCCACATCAAGGCGAAATTCTTCCACATAAGCCTAATTTGCTCGCACGCCTCGTAAGAAGAAAGTGGTGATGCTGTCCAAGACGTCTTCTACGCTAGCCTAGAGTACGTGTTCAATCACTGCACGTGCCGATGGAGGAAAGTGGCGATGCTGTCAAGGACGTTTTCTACTCGAGCCTAGAGAACGTGTTTGATCGCTTCCCGGCCCATAACGGGAAAAAAGTCCTCGGCGATTTCAACCCAAAGGTTGCAAAAAAAGGCATCTTTGGCTCCGCTGTCGATAAATTCAGTCTCCACGAGACCACTTCGAACAACGATGTAAGATTGATCAACTTCGCCTCGGTGCGAAACATGGTAGTTAGTAGCACCGGATTCCAATATCTCGATATCCTCAAGGTCACCTGGCTGTCCCCGGACCAAAAGACACGAAACCAAATTGATCGTATTATGATCAATGTAAAGCAGTCTTCAAGCGTACTGGATGTGTGCTCATTTCGGGGAGTCAATATTGACTCCGACCATTTCCTTGTTACATCCAAGATTCGGATGCGATTGTGCAATACGAAGAATATACATACTGGTATGCACCGAAAGCTCGATGTCGATAAGCTGCTATCTCAAGAAACCATCAAGGCCTACTCCACTCAACGCTTGGTTAAGCTGGTGACGCTGGTGGACTTTCGGCGCATATTTTTTCTTGTGTAGCTTTGAACCAAGGATTTCAGGTCTCAAACCTATTCAGTCAAGTCTGCCGTGGTTCGGAATGATAAGTGATAGTGATAGGATAATAAGATAGTATGATAAGTGATAGGAATGTGGTGATAGATAAGAAAGAGGGAAAAAAAACTCAAGAGAAAGAGTCAAGAATGATATATAAATGGCAAAACACTATATCAACATGCGAATTTGAATCTGAGGCGAGTGTTATACCTTTACCTCACTCAATTTGAGTTGTTAAGCAATCGCATTCCACAAACATCTCTACCACCAACTACAACTTCCATATCGTATATATTGATGCATTTTTAATTTCAGTTGACTGGAAATGAGAAAAGAATTAAAGACAGTTAAAAACGTAAGGCTATGGCAAGACCGGGATTCGCACCCGGAACACGCTACTCGAGTCAAGCACGCTAACATCTCAACTACCGAGGCCATGTGCAAAAACTACCGCGAAAAGAGAAAGGAAGAGAGACGGCTTTTCAAACGAAAAAAAAAGCGTAAGCGTCAGAAAGTAACGTGTACCAGGGCAAGAAGGATGAATGAAAATTCTGCCAACAAGTTAAGTGTCAAACCCAAGATTTGAAGCCCGGAGTATCCACTTGTAGAGCTGAAAATAGTGATCTGATCACAGATACGCAGTGCGCACTGAGATGCAGTAGGAAGCACTTTTGCAATCTGTTTCAGGGCAGCGATCCAACGATCCTTCTCCCCCTTGAAGAATGCAGACTCACACCAGCAATCGACGATAAAAGAGTGGAAATTCCATCACTTATCCATGTCCAGGTTAAAGTTACTATCAAGCGACTCAAAGGCTGTATTGCTTCAAATCGGCGGCTGTCAATTGCTAAGGTGCATGCATCAACTTATCAGCAAAATATGGCTAGCGGAAAGCATGCCCGACAATTGGAATCTCAGTGCTTTGTGCTATACTTAAGTAAGGAAACCCGACAATCTGCGCTAACAACCGAAGTCGTATTTCCATCGCATACAAGGTTCTTTCGAGCGTATTGTTTGACAGATTGAAGCAGCATACAAAGGCACTGATTGGACCTTATCAGTGTGGCTTTCGGCCTGGCAAGACCAAAGCAAAAGACCAGATTTTTACACTACGCCAAATTGTGTTAAGAAACCCACGAAAATTAAATCGATACCCACCATCTCTTTGTGGATTATAAAGCTGCGTTCGATAGCTTGATTCGGGATAACCTGTGCGCAACAATGTCTGAGTTCGGTTTTCCTACAAAGTTGACAAGGCTCTGCTGGATGACGTTGAGTAATACATGCAGCTCCGTCAGGGTAGGAAATGACCTCTCCGAAACTCCGAATACCGAATGAGGTTTCAGGCAAGGCGAACCGCTATCATGCGATCTCTTCAATTTCATAATGGAGGGGATCCTACGAAAGGCAGCTGTACATCGAAATGGTACCATTTTCTACAAAAAGTTCTTCAGCTCCTTCTGTATGTTGATGATATATTATCATATATTATGTATTATATATATCGCGTATATATATTATATAAAAGACAAGCGTCCTGCTCCGTGCTCTTTATTGCTCAAACTGTTTATAGTTGTTATTGCTATGCTCCTTAAAACGTGTTCAGCCTGAACCAGAACCTGTGTCGCTATTACAGTGCTTTTTATATGAAAAAATTGTTAGTTTTAAAGTATGCTCACAAAATTTATTTGATATTTATCCGTAAGAACACATTGACGACGACTGGAACAAAACAACATTTGAGGTGAATGAAAAATGTCACATCATCTGCTACTTAATTATTTTGAATACAACCCGTATGACGGGCTTCAATGCTAGTCATACAATAAGAGAGAGATGTAACTGCTGCTTTCGCCGCTATCGAAAAGGAATCAGCCAAAGTGGGTTTGACGGAATACGAGGGCAAAACAAATTATATGCTGTCAGCAAAAAGAGAAGCGCGGCGTCTAGGCTACCATGATACAGCAGGCCAATACAACTTTAAAGGTGTCTAGCAGTTTACATACCTTGGCATCACCGTAAACCAATGAAAAGCAATGTCAGCCTGGATATTAAGCGTAGAATAAGAATTACTAATAGCTGCTACTACAGGCTAAGTAAGCAATTAGGTTTCAGAGCTCTCTCTCGATCGACAAAACTAACACTCTACAAGACGCTCATCATACCTGTGCTTCTCTATAGTCAGAAACAAATAGAAGGCATGCTTGCATCAAAGCATCTGACGTTTAATTCGAAATCAAATAAGCCTATGAGGCAACGCATAAAGAAAGCATGCACCATCAAGCATCTTATGCATGCTTGAAGTTGGCGATCTTTGAACTTTTCTCAAGCATCAAGGCATTGGCAGCTAGGAATCAGCTGATTTTGTTTACATTTGGCATTTTTCTTCTAATTTCATGCAACACATGCATGGTTGCTATGTGTTTTAAGTCTCGAAGCATGCATGCCTTCTATGTGTTTCTGCCTTATGACGCTGAGGCATGGTCCTGTTCGAGTTGGCGACGACTATCGCATTCGAATGAACCACAAACTGTACAAGCTCTACGACGACATTGACTTCATGTTCAGCATATAACAATTCAACGACTACGCTGGCTGGGTCATGTCTTTCGTATGGATTAAGGAGCTTCAGCGAAAAAGGTGTTTGAGGCAAAAGCTGAGGATCGACGATGAAGAGGAAGACCATGCCTTCAATGGATTGACCAAGCCGAGGAAGAACTTACCGCACTTGGTGAAAGAGATTGAAGACGGCACGCGTGAAGCATAGACGCCTGGCGAGAACTGATGAAGTCGGCCGTAACCCGACCACGGGTTGTCATGGTCACCCAAGTAAGTAAGTAAGTAAGCGTCAATCATTATTTCAGCCTCAGCATTAATGAGTTGAAGGAATTTGTTTATCAGTTGGCAGTGGTTTATTTGGTCTCCTGGAATGATCATTCGATAGGTGGCCGTATGTGGTACCGTGGGTTCATTATGCGCCATTCTGCAAGGAAACGGTAGACAAGTGTTTTGCAAATTTGAATCGGTTGTCGGCAAACACCACATTGATTGCACCTGTATTCACAAAAAAGATGAAAGTGGGTTTTCAACTGTGTCCAAAAAGATTGGCAAAGTCATTACCTTGAAAGGGCCCTGAAAGAAGAGCGATGCCTGAAAGGGGCACCACTGTCACGTTGGCTCTCACTGAGAGTGCGAGTGAGAATTCTATTCCTCCGTATTTCTTGTTTACGCGATAGCACATGCAGGCATGTTTCTTGAATAATGGCTCAGTAAGATATGCTAATTGTTCTGGATAGATGTTTCAACCAGAGTTTGTGCGTTTCATCGAGCATTTTATCAATTTTGTCAACCATACGTCCCATCTGTCGGTTGATGCCTTGGATTTAGCGGTTCCACGTTAGATTCACATTCTTTCTTTCCCCCAGACTGTAGCCAAAAGTTGCAGTCTCTAGACGTTTTGGTATTTGGGCCAGTCAGAACTTACTACAAGTCTTAACATTTCGTTTGACAGAAAAACAATTCCATGAGGTAAGATTGTCATGTTTACTCCAACTTTTATGACTTTTTCTTCTTTTTCTAGATTAGTCTTTTGAATGCTTGATATTTTTGCTCAAATTTTCGAGATTTTTTTCTGCATTTTAATTAAATCAATAAAACTAGAATTTTCGGTGAGTGGTATTCTACCCTTATATTTTTACCGACTCTGATTTTGTTGAGGCTGTTGAGGTAAAACGATCGTGAAGTTCAAGTCGATGCTGATCTCGTTGAAAACGAACAACGACAAATTATTTTCAATTCATTGAACGTCCGACGCGAAGAAGAGCCATCCTTTTCTTGGTCTCTATTAGCCGCGTCAGGAAGCACCAGCACTCCAGCCACCCCATTGAAACCATCGTAGAGTGGCCGAAAGCCATTGGAGAGCTGCGAGCTAGACTTCTCTAGACAAAATTGATGATCTGAAGCAGGAAAAAACAGTAAGCAGCAAAGTCAAAATCACCAGCAAAAGCATCACTGAAAACGCCACAACCAGCATCATCTAAGCGTGCTAAGAAAAAATAACCAGCAAAATCATATGATGAGGATATTGATGCTTGCACCATTTGATTGAGGTTTTTTCCTTAAAGCATAGTACTCTGTTCAGTTTCAAGTGAAATTCCACTTAAATTTCCATTTTAAAAAAATGACAGCTGTGAAACAAGCGTGAACATTTCACAACTTTTTCGTCAAAGCTGTACTATGCTTCGCTGCGGAAAATCTAGTACTATATTCCGCAACATGCATCTAGCAACATTTTTTCACGACATTTTAATTGAACCGACCATTTATTTTGCCGTGAAAAGAGACAGTTGCCATTTCATTTAAGAAAAAAGAGCAAACAAAAGAGTAATGTTTCTCATTGAAATTATATTTTTGTACTTTTTCTAAAGTTTTGCAATTAAAAATTGCAGTTGTTGGAAATTGTAAACACGGATGCACCTTTCCGCGGTGTTGGCGGTCGCATAACTTAGCAGCTTTCAGACTACCACATAAACTTATGACTAGTCCTGCTCCACAACAAAGCACATTATCCATATGCATACGTGTATAAAAATTTATTCTGTACTAGCGGATGTAACCCGGTGTTACTCGGTGTTGTGCTTCGAGCACAGAAAGAAGACGATTTTTAAAACTGCTCTCATTTTAACGTTTTTAAAATTATCAATTCAATTTTAAAATTTTTTAAAAAATCGTTTTTTGCGGTCGAAAGTGTTTATTCAAATTTCCGTAAAACTGTACCTGCCAGACATGATTAAAACAAAAAATGACATCTTCAACGTCTCGATCTGACGTCTGGTTTCTGAGGAAAATGGACACCCGCACTCAGAAAAAAATAAAAACACATATCTTCCTCCGGTGAAAAATTTCTCTATTTTCGATAAAAGCAATTTTCTCTTTTCAAATAAAATTTTCTTCAATTAGAATAAATTTTCACATTTTCGAAGAAATATTTCTTTACTTCTAGGAAATGGAAATATTTCAATGTCTCTTATAATGACAAATATTTTTCTCGCACAAAAAAATTCTCATTTATACAGAAAAATTTTTTGAAAATGAAAATTTTTTCATATATTTTGATAAAAAATTCACTATGAAAAGTTTTTTCCAGGGTTTAAATTGCTTTCAGCAAAATAGCAAAAGCAACGAAATTTTTACTGCGGTAGTGCTACCGACAGTTTTTAAAATCATTGTAATGCTGTTCATTTTGCTTTGCTGTGTGAATTTTGAAAAGCAAAGCAAAAGCAGCAGCATTAAAAAGAATTTTTTTTACTGCGAAGTGCTACGAAAGCAAAATAAATTATTTTATTGCTTTGCTTTTCATTTTGCTTTTCTAATTTGTCACAGCACTACGACAGCAGCAGTTATTAAGCAGCTTAGTTTTGCTTTGCTTTCGGATGTTGTGCATTCGTTTGGCTTTCGTGATTTCTTCTTCGTCGTTTCTATGCTGCTTCGTTTCAGAGGCGCATGTCTATTTGCATGTTTTTTATATAATATGTACACTTGTGCGCAGTCGTGTATGTATGTTGTTACTTTGAAAAACTGTCGATAGCACTACCGCAGCAAAATGTTGCTGTTCTGCTGTTCTTTTGCTGTTTTGCTGAAAATATTTTCATTCTTCCAGCAAAACGAAGCAAAGCAAAAGAATTGCTGTTTTTTTAGTGCTGCGACAAATAAGAAAGGCAAAATGAAAAGCAAAGCAATAAAATAATTTATTTTGCTTTCGTAGCACTACGCAGTAAAACAAATTATTTTAAATGCTGCTGCTTTTGCTGTTGCTGTTCGATTTTCAATAAGCACAGCAAAGTAAAAGCAAAAGCAACTGAAGTTTTTTAAACGCTGGTTTTTACTTCAATAAAAACAAATGTTTTCTCAAAACTAAAGAGTCTTTTTCTCTAAAATCGAAATATTTTTATGTATTTCTCTTTTTCATAGAAGGTTTTTATCATTTTTAGAGAATTTAAGGATCGCATTTAGAGAAAGGTCTGGAGCAAGGTCAATACCAATTTTCTCTAAATATGATTAATCATATTCCTTTTTTATCATATTCTGAGAAACTATTTTCTGAGTGCAGTTTGAAAAGTCATTTCGAAAAAAATGCGTTTAAAGTTTTTCTAAGCATGCATTTAATATGCAATTTTATCTGAAATAAATTCCATTCGATTTTTGGATTGTTTTCGTTCAACTTCGGTTTTGGTCGATACTGTTCGGTTAATTTTTTTTTTCATTTTTATATAGCTTCTGCTGGTATTCGTTAAACTTCTTTTTTTTCGTTCGTCTTTGGTTCTTGACTTCGCTTGCCTTCGGCTCATTTCTTGTTTTTTGTCGAAAGAACTTTTAAAAGCATAGCATCTATTTCAGTAACAGATACAAATGCTTGCCAAGTTTCATCAAAATTGGTTCATCCGTTTTGACGTGAATGAGCCGAACATAGTTGATTGAATAAAGCGCCCTCTAACGGAAGTTTTCTGAAATTTAAATAGCCTCAATTCTGTTGCAGAGTCAAGTTATTTCATGTACCAAATTTTATTAAAATCAATCAAGTCATTTAGGAGTTATTGAGTCTTTACAATGCACTACTTAAAGTGCCCTCTTTCGGAAGTCTTTGGAATTTTTTATATTTTATGTTTTATCTTTGGTGAAGTTGAACGTTCATACAAAATTTCATTGAAATTGGTTCAAGCGTTTAGGAGTTATTGAGTCTTAAAAATGCACTACTTAAAGCGCCCCCTTACGGAAGTCTTTCGAATTTTTATAGCCTATGTTATCTTGGGCGCAGTCAAACCTTCATTCCAAATTTAATTGAAATCGGTCCAGGTGCTTAGGAGTTATTATGGAGTGTCACGCCCACATAATTCCACCCAATTTTTTACCTTTTCTTCAAAATTTTTTATTGACTATGTTTTATTTTGGGAGCAGTTAAACCTTCGTACCAAATGTCATGGAAATCGGTTCAGGCGCTTAGAAGTTATTACAGATTGCCACGTCCACATACTTCCGCCCACTTTTTTAACCTATGCTATATTGGGAGCAGTTGAACCTTCACACCAAATTCCATTGAAATAGGTCAAGGCGTTTAGGAGTTATTGAGTCTTAAAAATGTACTACTTAAAGCGCCCTCTTGCGTGAGTTTTTGGAATTTTTTATAGTTTATGTTTTATTTTTGGAGGTGACCGTGGCATGGAGGTTAAGTGTGTGGCCTAGCATGCTCGGAGCCCGGGTTCGATCCCCAGCCGTGGCGAAAAGTTTTTTTCAATAAAAAATTTTTCTGATCGGTCACCACCTCTCTGCAGACAATGGCAAACCTCAGAGAGTAAACAATGCCATGTAAAGCTTCTTGAGAACATGAACTTTAGCCGTTCGGAGTCGGCATAAAACATGTAGGTCCAGTTCTCGGTCGATTGTTTGCAAACATTTAATAACACACACAACACAATTGATCATAAGAAGCTCGGTCAAAGTCTTTTCAAGGGCTGAAATGGCCAATTTGTTTTTTGTTTTTTTTTATTTTTGGAGCAGTTGAACCTTCATACCAAATTTTATTGAAATCGGTCCAGGCGTTTAGAAGTTATTATAGAGTGCCACGCCCACATACTTCCCTCCACTTTTTTACACCCCCTATGTTCTTTCTCACTATGAAAGGTAATCGATTTCCAAATTTCAGCGCAATCGGATAAACAGTGCGTGAGCCTATACGGAACAGACAGACAGACAGACACACAGACAAACATTTGATTTTATATATTAGATTAATATAATCAGAAATAATAAAAATTAAGGAACTTAAATTATTTCTGCTTCCCCTCTAATAAATTCGGGCTGTTTATTAACTTCTTGTCGAAATTTATCAGCTGTTCGTTCGCAACAAAATATCTGTCAAACTTTTCACGCAACAATTAAATGGATGTTGCTAGTGAAATTTCACGCAAACGAGCCGAGTACTAGGCTAAAAAAACTCACCCAAATACTCCATCGAAGACAACACAAGGCCAGCCTATACACTTAAAGTGCGTCTTTATGGGAAGGCGTTTGTATTGCATATGAAAAGTTTGCGACACCGATTTGGATGAAAATGAAGAAAATTACGGTTGAACACTTCCAATCATTATTATTTTTCAGCTCAAGTGGCGGCAATTTAACTAGTTTTGTCTCCGAATAAATAAGACCTTAACTGGTAATTAAATTATTGGTATTTAACTTCGTGTTTTACAACTTTTCTTGGTCGGTAGAGAGTTAAGTTTTAATCTAAACGCTAATCCGTTTGCTTAGAAGAGGAGTGTTGCATATTCATCTTTCCAACGGTATCTGAACTCAGAAAAAAGTGTCTCGGAATATGATAAAAAAGGCATCATATTTAGAGAAAAATGGTATAGACTTTGCTCCAGAGAATGCTATTCTCTAATTGCGATACTAAAAATTCTCTAAAAATGATAAAAATCTAACATGAAATAGAAAAATATATCATTTTTAGAGAAAAATACTTTTTTTTTTGAGAAAATATTTGTTTTTATTGAAGAAAATACTCTTCATAGTGAATTTTTTATCAAAATATAAGAAAAGTTTTACATTTTCAATAAAATTTCTCTATAAATGAGAAATTTTTTGTGCGAGAAAAATACTTATCATTATTAGAGACATTGAAATGTTTCCATTTCCTAGAAGTAAAGAAATATTTCTACGGAAATGTGAAAATTTATTCTAATTGAAGAAAATTTTATTTAAAATAGAGAAAATTGCTATTATCAATAATAGAGAAATTTTTTACCGGAGCAAGGTATGTGTTTTTTTCTCAGTGTGGGATTATTCAATATCTTTATGCTGTGAAAAGTTAAAGTTTAAAAACAAAATCCGGTTCACAACCCAGGCCTCTCTCCTAAGTCTTACTCTAGTACTGGCTCACAGCTCCCTCAAAACTTATAATTTGTGGATGGTTTTTAGCTTGCATCGGAAGAATAGATATTTTTCTTAATTTCTATGCGCTCGGATTTGAACATTTTCGATTTTGGGAAATATCGGGAGTTATTCGGAATAAATTATGGGAATACTTCGAAAATGTTCGTTTACGAATATTTGAAAAATGCTGGAATGAGGAGTATCACCAAAAGAACTTTCCGTATTCAAGTACAAACATCAACATAAAGCGGCTTAATGGCCTCGAGTAGGTCAGTAAGAAACTAAAATCTCGGTCTTCGCCTTCTGAAAAGGATTCCTAACAACGACGCTGTTTCTTGGAATATTTTTGCATGGTGTTTTTTGAAAGAAAGAGGAATAGTTAACGAGTTCACGTTTCACTTCGAGCTTCAGTTTCTTTAAATTTCACTTTGAATTTGTCTTAATTTTAACGAGTTGATTATTAATTTTCTTTCACTTTAATTTTTCCATTTTGGGTTAAAAATTTCTTATTAACACTAAATTGAAAATGTGTTTTTAAAAAGTAAACATCTATTTAACAATCTCAACCATAACTCAGCCACTTTAGCAGGTGTTCAGAGGCTTCCAAAATTCAAGCTTAATTGAATTAATTTTTTTTTTGTTACAAAAAAAAAAGAACAGAAAAACAAATACAAAATAAAATTAATGACTACAAAGAAATGTAATGCCTATCGGCGTTAAATACGCACATTAAAAAAGGCAATAATTTAAAAAGGCTTGGCGCAAAGTTGTGGCAACGCAGTGAATTGGAAAATTGAAGCAATATGAATGGCAGCACTATGTAAGTGCGTATTAATGCGTATACATGTGTGTAGGTGAGTAAATGTCTATACATTTAATACAAACATACCTGAAGAAGATAAATCGATGCACATTTATTAGCAAGCAACTAAAAGGTGTAACGAAGTCATGTAAATAATTGAAGACGGGTACATACGTAGGGTTCGTAGGGTTGTGTGTGGTATTTACATTTCTGTTATTGCTTAAATCCTGTTAAGCGTTTTGAAAAATCACAAGAGCTCTATAAATTACAACAACAAAAACAACTACCACACTTATAAAAACCAGCGTATTTACGTAGAATAAACTTGCGTTCACAGGTTGTACTATAGTCGAGCGTTTATTAAGCTGTCGACAGTCCATAAGCGCAACCAAAGGGGGGGTTTCGGGGTTTAAACCCCCTCCCCCCCCAAAACTTATTGTAGTACCAAGCCAAAAAGTATTCAATCAAAGTGAGTCACAGGAAAAGCAATCACGTTTTATGAAATGAGTGAAAACCCCAAATGTATATTTCAAATCGATTCTGGTTGATGCATAATTTGCTAAATTAGTCATATTTTATTCCTTCAGACTGCACATTAAACCGGATCGATTTTGTATGGAGAAAAAAAAGTGAGCCGGACACCGACTCAAAAGTAAGAAGTACTCTCAAAAACTAGAAAATAAGTTGAAATTCAAATGAATTTAAGATTATTGGAAAAGTACTGAGCTCTTCTTTCTTTTGGTGTAACGTATGGTGTTGTTTAATCAAAACTGAGTACTATGAAAAATGCGTTTTTTATAAGTGTTAAAAAAAAATTAATATTTGAAAATCATGAATTTTGTACTGGGGCGCACATTTAACTAAAAACTGGTTAAAATAAATCGATTTGCGTACCTAGAAACTCATATGTACTCACTAATATTTATATACCCACCAAAATTTGCCAAAATCAAACAGTAATTATGGCAATTAAATAATAATTGAGCTGAAAGAGGCTTTTGAATATCGATTTCTCACATTTTATATAATTGTGGCACTTAGTTTTGGTTAAACCGCACCATACGATAAATCAATGGAAAGAAGAGCTCAATAATTTTCCAATAAATTTAAATTCATGTGAATATCATGAAAAATACATATTGTACACCTCTTTTCGAAAATGACAAAATATAGATTTTTTGGAGTCTCAATAGAGTTTGTAAACACAAAAAATTTCCAAAATTTTTTTAGTGTACCATGAAAATCTTTAGTTTTTTGCTTATCTTGGGTATGCATTCTGAAGAAAAAAATTTATTATTAAAAAGATTCTTACCACTTGAAGGGTTGTTGGCAATACTTCGATTTGAGTTATCTTTTCAACTTCTAGCATGAAGGAAACTTGAAATATTTGGAAACAAATTAATTCAAAAGTAAGACATAGTAAAAAAGCTTAAATTTGAGGAAAATCGGTTGAGTCACTCGCCACTGAAAAAATCAAAGAAATTTTCCGTCAAATTGTTATTTTTCGTCCTTTTTTAAAGTCATTTTTTAAACATAGATAACACAAACTCTACAGAATTAAGTTTATAGTGTAGTCATGTGATTCATTATAAAAATAATTCCGAAAGTGGAGAAAAAAATTTACAATTTCTAATTTTCCATCGTTGTTTCCAAAATCCGTTTCATAAAATTTCTCTAAATTTTTAAATATTATCCGATATTAAGGAATTATGGCTTATAAGATAAGAATATGTTGGTTTAATTTTTCTTCTGTTCGCCCATCCAGTGACATTATATAGTTATATGCCTTATTCATAATCTTCCATTGGATTTTCAAAATCAGTTTCATGAAAATCTCTCAAAATTGCGCAAATATTAACCGATTTTAGAAAAGTGTAGGTAAGACCTACCGTTAAAAATATATTATTTCGATTTTGTCAGCATTTGCGCATTGGCCAAGTAATACCAAACGATTTTTTCAAATTCAGACTCTTTGTTTTTCATCCCAAGGTGTCAGAAATTTAGCGGTTTTTACTTTCGGAATTGAGCATAATTAGTGCTCACTAAAGGATGAATTTTAAAGCTAGTGCCAGCCAATTGGGTATTTTTACAACGAAGTGATGTATGGATGCAAAATTTTCACTGCACTCAAATATGTTATAGAGTTTGCTACAGAGAATGCTTTTCTCTAAATGTGGTACTAAAAAATCCATAAAAATGATAAAAAGCTTCCATGAACAAGGGAAATATATAAAAATATATCGTTATTAGAGAATAAGACTTTTTTATTTTTGAAAAAAGATTTCATTTTATTGAAGAAAATACTTCACACAATGAATTTTTTATCAAAATTTAGTAAAAATTTTTCATTTTCCTTAAATTTTTCTCTATAAATGAGAATTTTTTGTGCGAGAAAAATACTTATCATTCACCCTTATCATTGAAACCGCGCTCGCTCTCAAAACAGCGTCGAAACAAATGTTTTCTATCATTGAAACTTTCAATTTCGACGTCGAGCAAACTGCTTTATCGATAGTGATTTATAACTCAATTATTAAACAAACGTCATCGAACAAAAAATCAAATTTTTAATCGTCAAATATTGTGGAACGGATTTTGAAAAATAACAAAACGACGATATTTACTCGACGCGGGTTCAAGGATAGGGGTGATTATTAGAAACATTGAAATATTTCCATTTCCTACAAGTGAAGAAATATTTATTTGAAAATTTATTCTAATTGAATTATCGAAAATAGAGAAACTTTTTATCGGAGAAAGGTAGGTATTTTTTTCTGAATGTGTGGGGAGGAAAATATTGAATTTTCGCTGACCTTATTGGGACCCGAGTACAAATGAAAATATTTTAGCTCAAGCCTTATAAACTTCGTACAACTGCCAAATAAGAAAAAATCAGTTAAACGGCCTACAACTGGTGCTTGCAAAATATTTTAGCCGAACAGATTCTAAACAACATTGAAGCCAGTTTATTTTAAAACGACCGCTACCACTGCTGTTCACCTTCTGTACGGATAGAATGTCCTGACAGTGACCGTTTTAATTAAAAAAAAAAAAAAATATGGTGCTGGCCATTAGTGCAAAAATTGAACGCACTAACCGCTACAACTCAGCCGATGAAATTACGTTAAATTGTTTTTATATATAAGTTCTACATTTGATAAAACCCCCCCCAAAAATAATTTCTGGTTGCGCACCTGCGACAGTCATGTGGTTGGTTTCGTTTGTTTATTTGCTTCAGGTGGTGTTCACTTTGAATAATTTCTTGAATTAAGTTATTTTAAGTTAGATGTTTTAATTAATGAAAATACGTTACTTTTGCAGAGCTGGAATAATTTGGTGTAAGATAGGCTAATTTTTAGGTTATAAAACAAAGTTTTGTTTTACAATTTAGGGTTCAATTTTGCGAACAGCTGTATGGAATATTTTTAAATGTCTAATTTTTTACTTACCAGTGTATTATTAATATATTATTTTGTAATTAATTAATGCTTTTTATTGGCAAAGAAACTAATAATTTTTCAATTATTCAAACTTATTATGAACTCGAAATCAAATATGTTTATGATGCCACGCCCACTAGTTCAAAATTGCTGAATAATTTGTTTTCATTTTTTAAAATAAGGGAAGGTGGGGTATTTCCGGACAGTGCGATATTTTTTTCCTAGTGTTGGTTGATGCCGCAAACAGATGTCGCTTGACTCGTCTCATACTATATTAATTTTCTGTCGAGTAGAACCGCCAAAACACCGCCCATTGCACAGCCTGTGACCGAGGTATGCACTTAAAATGCGCCAGATTTCCAATTTTTTTTATTAATTATGAACTGCTCTTTTGTTTTCATTCATAAATAAATGTTTTCTATCAAAAACTTTCATTTTTTAAATGACCTACGATCTGTCCCACAATTCCCCACCTTTTTTCAAAATCGCTAAAAAACGGTTTTTGCACCAATTGATATAATTTGTACATTTTTGTTGAATATGATTAAACGAATGTTATCAGAAGGAAGGTTGCGACTGGTGAAACAATTCCAGTCTTTGAAGTTTTCAGATAAAGCAATTTTTCTGAAAACTTGGACTGTTCGGCCGAAAATAAAAGTGTGTCCCACAATTCCCCAACTTACCTTACATAAAAATATCAAAACGCTAAAAACAAATCCACTAATAATTTTGTTCTTCAAAGTTGCAATGATCGCACCACTCTGTGCCATCTGAGCCATCGTACCACAGTCGCCTGTCATTTGCTGATCCTGGAAACTGATAAGTTATAAGAAAAGTAATAGTAGTTCAGAAACCGTTTCTCATCAATGTCACTTTTCCAGTCATCAGTGGAAAATGCTTATACATAGGTGTTATAAATAGTATACAAATATATTTGGCCTTCATTGAATTCCTCTCGCGATTCCTTGCTTCTTATGCTGTACTTCATACCAAGGATGATATTTTGAGTGGAATAGTACTTTTTTGAGTACTATTGACTCTACAAAAGTACCCGAGTACCTTCTTGCTGAAAAAAGTACTCTGGTATGTTAAAGAATTTTTCTTGAAATTTTGTCAATAGTAAAAAAATCATTTTTGAAAATGAAGTGATAAACTTGTTGCCAAAATTTTCGCCCAGTCACGTATTATTTGCCGTTGATTTTAGAAATGTTCCCAGAACAAGAACTTTTAAAAAAAAGTCAAGCATTTTTATTAAAATTCGCAATATCTTTGGTTAGGCGGCAAAGATTTGAAATTTTTTGGATCAGATAGTAAGATCTACTATTCAGTACTACTATTTCCAACCATTTGTTTATATGTAACTGCTACACCAGCTCATATTTTTACAAAAACATGGATTGCCACACCAATGAAAACTTTTTTTTCCCCCATAGAGGTCGAGACACCCTAATATACATATTTAACGGGTTCTGAAAGAAAGCATGATTATTTATTGTTCCTTTATGTGATAAATATAATGAAATTTAAAAAGTATTGGTTTTAATTTATGTATTTATTCACATATTAGAGTAAAAAGTACCCGAAACAATGAAAAAGTACTATTTGCCTTTGTAAAGAAGAACCCTCGAAAATTATCCGATATCATCACTGCTTCATACCGATACCAATAATATGCGAATCATCAACTCAACAAATACTTTGGATATGAATAATTTTGAAACTCTTTTTTACAAACTCTTTTCTATTGGCAGTTCTTCTCCATCAGTCACTCAATCAGTGCTTCTCTACTGCTACTTCTCTACCTTTCTAGTGCTTCAACAAAGAAAAAAATAGTGAAATATGTACTTCAATATATGTAATCTTCCTGCTCAAATCTTCTGCAAATGTAAAGATATAAAAAATCCTGTCTGATATTGCTCTATCCATGCAAAAATGTTTGAGAAATTCGGAAGTTCGGTCTAAACTGCTGATATGTCTATAGCCTAGAGCCTCTTTGAATACTTAATTTTCTAATGTCTAGCCCCACCCCCCACACACGCTGTGCAACAGAGCACCTTCGGAACGTTAAAGTTTCTTTTGGGTTAGCTTATTTTTCCCCTCAATTCCATGAATTGTTGATTGATCAATGTTCCAATCCTGCCAAACCACTTGCAATTACAAAATTTTATCTATTAGTCCAAGTTTTATTGGTCTTTGTTAGCCACACATAGCACTAAACACTTTTTTCTGTGCGAGCACGTATAGTTCTTATTAAGTTCGCAAAACCCTTCCGTCAAATCGAATTTTGGTCTTTCTTTGTATCAATACTCTGATTGACAGTAAGTTTATACTTTAACTGGCACGTAAGGAACTCTTCGCAGAATAACTCTTTTCTCTTGAGGATATCGCAAAGAATATGTTTAAAATTTTTTTCGATTTTTTCCACAGCTTTCAGAGAAGCCTGGTTGAGGGATGCTTTGTCCTCTATAGCACCTATTAAGATGCAAATTTAACATTTTCTCATTGATGGTAGTAGCCAGTCTTTTTTTCGCAGAGTTTCGGCCAAGAAGCGAATGAAGAAGTTTTATAGTTATATCTAGCTTTAACGTCCATACATTTTTCTGGACTATCCCAATGAAAAACATGGCTAACAGTACTTGTAAAGTACAGTTCAGAGCCCCTCCAATCTGGCCAATATGTCTGGAATTAAATTTTTTTTTTCTATGACGCAATACCTGCTGTACTCAACTGCAACTTCTATGACTGATTCTTGGCAGAGCTTGAACAAAGTTCCAAACTGATTTCGCTTTGATCGACTCGCTTAAGAGTGCTTAATTGCAGTCCGGTAGTCCACGGTCCATGTGGTGACCGTGTCATGCAGGTTAAGTGTGTGGCCTAGCATGTTCGGAGCCCGGGTTCGATCCCCAGCCACGGCGAAAAGTTTTTTTCAATAAAAAATTTTTCTGATAGGTCACCACCTCTCTGCAGACAATGGCAAACCTCAGAGAGTAAATAATGCCATGTAAAGCTTCTTGAGAACATGAACTTTAGCCGTTCGGAGTCGGCATAAAACATGTAGGTCCAGTTTCTCGGTCAATTGTGTGAAAACATTTAATAACACACCCAACACAATTGATCATAAGAAGCTCGGTCAAAGTCCTTTCAAGGGCTGAAATGGCCAATTTGTTTTTTTTTTTTTTTTTTTTTTTTTTTTAGTCCATAAAGATCGTTATACTGCATAGATTGATGTGATTTAAGTAGATTATCAGGGCTACTTCCTCCATTGCGAAGGGTTTCCGCTTGAAAACCCAAACAGTAGTACCATATTACGGATATTGTAGACATATTTAAGTTGTGGATGAAAGTAGACTCCGTCTCCTGAATTTCGTGTTCAATGAAAGCATAATTTGAAGTCACCTCATTTCAAAATTCTGTAGAAATTTCAAACAAGTTCTGATGAATATGTAGGTTGGAGAGTATTACGTATTTTATATATTATTTTTTTTATATTATAGAACAATTTATTTTTGTGATCTTATGTTGATGAACAATTTTTATTTTCTATAAAATATTTTTTAATATTTTTTGATTTACAATTTTTGGCTAACTTAATTAATAATAAGTATTTTAAAACAAGTGTATAAAGTGTAAGTGTATTTCTATATGTGTGTGATTGTGTGTCTTGTGAGAGCACCACAAATATGTAGTTTTGGGGTAATATAACCAGTAGCCAGATTGAAGAATCGTATCAAGTAAGAAAGATTGTCCGTATTTTATCTTAACAATAAAGACAAGTTCTTAAATGAGCCAAATTGGATTAAACCTACTCCTTCCTACCTTCACTGAAAGTAACATTACCAAAACGGTAAATCTTCTTAAGTTCCAAAAAAATGAATTTAATGTTGTTTTTAAGCATAATATGAAAATAAAGAAACAGTCTCGATAGTATCGTAAGTGTAGACGTAGAATTCCGTTAAAGTTGTAACCTCTTCTACTTTGTCTCTTTGGTCCGATTATTTTGTCCATTTTGCACGTATTTTTAATTAATCTTCCGAAAATTAGCAACTAAATAAATTAAAAACACTCAATTATGAACTTCTTATCGATACCACAACAAAGAAAAAGTTAAAAGTAAGCATGATAAAATGAGCAAGCAAAAAGAAACAAGCAATAAAGAAACAAAATATGTCACATTTTTCGATCATTTCGTTAAGTTTGACAGGTTGAGCTCATTGACTTAGTTGAAAAGAAGGCGAAGCAAATGCACTTTCCATTGGTGCCACTTTTGCCTCTGCCAGATGTATAGTTTTCGAACTACAGTCAGTTTAACTACTAATTTCAAATTAAAATTATGATCGCGATTTTTAAAAAAAATATTATGGTGACTATATTTCACGCTGAGCACATGTACTTTCCATTAGTCCCACTTTCGTCTCAGTCCGATGTTTAGTTTGCGAGCTACACTTTCGTCTCTGTCCGATGTATAGTTTTCGAGCAACACTTGCTAGTGCTAGTGGGATGTGGGATGCATATTAATTTGCATTAAAAACAAAATTTAAAATTTTACGCCATCTATTGGGTTAAAGCATAAAACAAATTATGATCCAACTCTTTTTTTTCATAAGAGTTAAATCTAACCGGATCAGAGACTCATTTCGTTAAGTTTGACAATTTGAGTTAATTGACTGAGATGAAAAGAGGTTGTGAATGTAGTACATACAAGAACCTTCAGTACACAAACAGAACATTCAGTTCTAAGTAGTACATACAATAACCCAATGAAAAAGACTGCGAATCAGTTCGTATAAAACAAAAACAATACAAGCACAAAAAAGGAAACAAAAACAAAGAAACACATGCAGTTTTCTTCATATATATATAAATATTTTCTGACTTTTATATAATAGTGACAAAATCCAAAATTATATATTCATTCAGCGCAGAAGATATCTGATATTTTAGTATATATATTATCTTTTAACTATGATTATTAAAGGCTGTAGGTATACCTTAAAGTATTCGTCAAAAAAGTTTCATAGCCTTGAAAAAATCTGTTAAAACGACCCCATAAAAACCGCGCTGTAAGACGTAATTCTACGTCAAAAATATATTTTGAAGCTAGCTTACCAGGGATCCTTTGTAAGCTTACGCAAAAAAGTAGTTGCAAGAAAGTTTGGCTCCGACCGGAGGACTCTTTTTATTCCCAACACTTTTCCTTAACTAACTTATCCAATATACCTATCTTCTAATGGATCTCCTAAATATACGAGAACTTAAAAGTTATGTCGGGAAATAGTTCATAGCTCCACCGGGATGTCCTCATCGGGAATCAATGGTATGACCAGGTCCTTTTACTTGTTCATCCCAATATTTATATTGTCTAAATTAATGAATCTTAAAACAAACTCAAACTTAACTTTATTCACCTTGCTTGCCTTTTTTGGCTTGGGCAGGCTTTTATGACCTCATGACTAGCGGTATTTAGCACCAGACAGAAAATTTCTCAGCTTCTTTAGAGACCTACGTGAACCAGATTTCATGTTGACACGGAAGATGTTTTTAGTAGGATGCTGAGCGTACTTTGCCTTCTTCAAAACGACAGTGTATTCTTTCTAGTCAGCCACTCGATGCCGACGGTCTTCTTGTGCACGACTTCGCTGTAGCACATTGAGCTGGCAGTGGTCAAGTTGTTGGATTGAGCGCTAAAAGATTTCTTCACAATTCGATTCTTCAACACGAGCGAGTTGTTGTTGCGGATGATCAACCAGTGATCAAGCAATGAAGGTGCGACGAAGAGGCCATCTGGAAAAATTTTGGCTTTGACTGCGATGACAAAAACAAAGAACAAAAATGAACAAAAAAAAATATTTCATACTAACAAACCTAGCCATACCTATAAAATGCACGGTTCCTTGAAAAATCGCTGTACCTATGTCGGGATGACCATTCGTTGAGGTAAATGTATGATCAGCTCATATTAACTTTTATTCCGCAACATATTTCCTAAAGGAACCCCTCTAAAGAACCCCTTCTGGTGAACGCGTTAGAAAAAATACTTCGATGTAGCTAAAAACCCCTCGATGAAGTTGAGAAAATAAGAGGTAATATACTTGACCCCACTAGGGATCACCCCGGAGGAACTATTGAAAGTTCTTTCGATCTCCAGGAAAGCGAATCGATGTTTATATGTTTACATTAAGAAAGGGGAAAGGTTAATCGGCTTATAAGCTTTTGTGATGGATTAAGTAGCTTTAGCAGCTTTTGGAATGAACACTTATTAAAACTTTTCACAACTTAACCTTAGGCAACTATTTTTTTTAAACAAACAGCTGTTTTAAAAATCTGGTTATTAAAACCGAAAGAGCATAGCAGGACTAATACCGTCAGGGCCGGCCACTCACTCTTCTTTGTAATCTGTTATTAAGTTGAGTAAATCGTTGTTAATCCCTGGGACAATAGATGTGGATTTGTAAGGATTCGCTAAATTGGGGGGGTCTTTTCAGAAACAGCCAAAGTCTGCTACGATGAGACATTTCTATCAACGAGTTGTTTGAAAGTTATAGGTAATCCGGAACTACCGGATATTTTGTAATGGACTTTGCTTAAACTCATATTTGGCCTCGCTGGTGTTCTCAATGAATACGCAAAAGGTTTTTCATAACTGTTGTTTGGTTTTCTTAACTTTCTTGGGTCTAGAATATATGTTGAGAGCCATATATGTTGAGGTCCAGTCTACCTCCTCCATTACAGTTTCGGGTAGGGAAAAAATAAGCAATATTCTAACGTTTAAATGAATTGGGCCCTTTATTAGATATTAATATACATAATATGAATAATTTGTATGAGTGATGACGCCAAAGTGAAGACAGTTAATCTCTGGAATGAGACGTCTGAAGCAAAAAAAAAAAAAACAAAAAAGATTCATAAAAAGGGATGCCTTCTGCCCGGCAATCTATCATTACTTACTTATTTAGATGGCGCTTTCAACCGTTGGTCGGTTTTGGCCTCGTCTTAGAATTGGCGCTTTTTCTCTCTTTTCAACTCTTTTGTCGTGCGCTTGCGTGCGCTTGTTGGATACTCCAAGCATTGTCAGGTTATCCAATGCCTTTCTAACTGTTTTTTTTTTTTTTTGGAAGATTGTCTCAGAAAATCCACACAATTGTGGTGACCATGGCATGCAGGTTAAGTGTGTGGCTTAGCATGCTCGGAGCCCGGGTTCGATCCCCAGCCGTGGCGAAAAGTTTTTTCAATAAAAAATTTTTCTGATCGGTCACCACCTTTCTGCAGACAATGGCAAACCTCAGAGAGTAAATAATGCCATGTAAAGTTTCTTGAGAACATGAACTTTAGCCGTTCGGAGTCGGCATAAAACATGTAGGTCCAGTTCTCGGTCAATTGTGTGCAAACATTTAATAACACACACAACACAATTGATCATAAGAAGCTCGGTCAAAGTCCTTTCAAGGGCTGAAATGGCCAATTTGTTTTTTTTTTTTGTTTTTTTGTCTCAGAAAATATGTTAATCAAGAAAATTAAAGTTTTCAAAAACGGCACAGCCAATCCTTAGATTAACAGTGCCAGTTGAAAAATTATTGTTTCGAGAAAAAAGCATATAAACTGACTCAAGATGCGCGCACGCTTTAAATCGTTTTATACTATTGTTCTTGTTATTCTTTTTAAACTTTTTTAAGTAGTGATTTTTAAAGTTGTAATCAGTTGAAAAAAATACAAAAAAAAAAAAAAGAAAATTTTTTTATTCACAACTGTAATGATACCTTAATCTGGTCAAGTAATGAAAGTTTCTGACATCTCCACTTATTTTTTGATACGCTGAATTTTTCGGAATATATTATTTTGCCAATTTGTTGGCATAAATTCCAATACAACTCTTAAGGAGGGACATGACATTCGCGGCAGAGAAAACAAACATTTTTTTAAAAATTCATAAATAAAAAACAAATGTTTACACAATTTTAAAAAAATTAAAAAACAATATATTTTTCACTCCAACATGGCTTTATAGAGCTCCTAACTGGCGGCAGAGAAAAAAATGGGGCCTCGTGTTTGCAGCGCCAAAATTGTTCGATCTGGAAAAAAATGACTTTTTTAAATCTTAACAAAATTGGTTATCGTATGACAGGAGCTTTTTTAAAATTTTTTTTCAATTTTTGGTGATGTTCCAAATTTGAAAGTTTTTACGAAAAATATATTGACTTTAAAAATTCATAAAAAATCGAAAAAAAATTTGAAAAAGCTCATTTCATACGATAGCAAATCAAGTTTACAAAAATACAAAAAAAAAAAAATTTCGTCAAAAAATGAACTAGCTAGGGCCGCAACCAGTACGAAAAACATGGTTTCGGGATAAACGCGTTCAAAGTTTGTGAACAAAGAAAAAAAAGGTGAAAATTAAAAATGCGCTCTCACTAATCCGGCTGTAACTTTTGAACCCGTAAGAATTTTTCCATAAAATTGAATGAAATGAATGAATTTTTCTAAGAATTTTAAGAATATTCACTAAAATACAAAATTATAAAAAAATGCCGTTTTAAAAAAACGGCCCATGTCATGTCCCCCCCTAAATCTCTTAGATAGCTCTTCAGTTCATGTCTAAACAAAATAAAATTTCTCAGATAAAAATATGATGGATTTTAAACATGGCACAATTGTATGGGAAGGGTTCGAAAGAACTCGCGGATGAACGATTTAAAATTCAATCATCTAATAAAAACTAATTTTGCGATTGTATTTGATTACGATAAATACTCGCGAGTGCGAAAATAGAAATCACACTCTCACAAAAACATTACTATCGTGTTCTCTTACGAGAAACTAAATGCAATGATTGTTCGCACTAGTGCTCTACCTACGAACGAAATCTTTGGTAAATGCTCTCATGACGAATGTGTGTTCATAAAATCACTGCGTGTTATCTCTCATTAAAGAATTTATCATAATAAAATACAATCGCAAAATAAGTTTTCATAACAAGATTGCATTTTTAATCGTTCGTGATTCAATTCGCGTATTTTTCAAATTTCATGCAAAAAGCACAGGTAGATGATATCACAACTGAATAATATAGCAATTTTGTTTGTTATTTTACTTTATTTTGCTTTATGTTTTTTTTTTTTTTGAATGGAACAGTATCCCTATTTTTTTTTTTTCTTTCACGGAGAGTAACAAAATATCACTGAAAACATATGCTCACAATCTATTAAAGATTCCATCTTTAATAAAGAACAATATAAGCTATTCATTGAGTTTTTAATCAAACGTTCACAACCAAGGAACGTAAATGTTTTTGTTTGCGGAAAAATTGTTTCACTCATGAGAAATTGAAAGCAGTATAACAGGTGATAAGTTGTGAGAACAATTGTATTTTGATCGTTCTTCGCACACTCCGAAATTTTTCTAGTCTTGATGTTATGGAAACCGCAGTTTTTCTGGTATCGCCCGCCAAAATGTGCAACACAGAGATCTGCTATAGTTTCCTCACAAGCTTTAAGAAAGCACAGTTTTTCTTCATGCCTTGTACCTGATATATTGAGTGCAATTCACTTATAACTGTTTATTTTTGCACAGCAACATTGTTGCTCTTTTAGCTCACAAATATACTCATTTATAACAACTCACTTTAAATGACTGTTTTAACATCATTAGTTTCTAGAATTGCTTTATTTAACTTGGTTAAGACCAGCATATTGTACAGCTGCTTGGCTTAAAATTAAGCACCTTTTTGGTGCAAACGCTGAAAGAGTGCCTGACACGAACTCATTAGTGAAATTTTGTAATTAATTACTTTGTGGTGAACATTTAATGGTTATTTGCTAGTAAGTTGCCATTCTGGGCAACTAAAAACTTAAGTGTCTTATGAATATTTATTGTGCTTATTTATGTTTTTTTTGTTTGAAAATATATTATAAATACTGTACATTCAACATGCATTAATGTATTTAATAATTAAAAGGACATTTTTTTAATATAAAAAAATAATAACTAGAAATTTAAAACATTTTTGACAAAAAACTTGAAGCCAAAAGACGATATAATATTTAAATAATATCACTTATTAAAAAAAGTAACTCATTATAATAATAAAAGCTTGGATAATGCTCAAGAAAATAGTGAAAGTTTTGAAAAAGCCTGAAATTTACAGACAAAAGTGAAAAGTTGTGGATACCAACAACAAATTTAATAATTTTCTTCACTTATTAAAAAGATGAAGCCATTAAATTGGCTTAATGAACATTTTAAGGACACTTCCTTGATGTGCAATACATAAGTCTATACAACGCGTAGCTGTTGCCAACTCAGCAAAAAGTTTTTAGCTATTTTTTGCAGCTGGTAAGCAGCTTATTTTTTTAAATATAAAAGAAACAAACGATAAAAAGAGAATGCAAAAAAAAAAAAAAACTCAAAAATTGTCAACAAGTTGGCAGCAAACTTACTTTGCAAGGACTCGCCTCATAATAAGCAAAAATTTTCAAATTGTTAACGTAAACTATCTAAAAACTTTTTGGCATACTTAATAATGTTGATTCATTTCTTAATTGAAGTGGCTGTTCAATTAGTTATTTTTGCGAAACGTGACGGTGAAAGGCTGTAGCTATGAGTAGCAATGTGGAAAATACGAGAAAGGATATCTCTGCAAACTCAAATGAAAATGTCTAAATCGAGTTGATTTGAAGTTATTGCTTGAGTTATTTAACTCAAATATTATGTCAGAAAATAATTTTAATATTGTATTCAACAGTACCAACTAAAGTATTATTTTTCTCTTATATCTTGCCAATTTTCTGCGCATTTTTTCTGCTGCTGCTGCTCAAGATTCGCTACAAAATTTAAACTTTTTATTGTAGTCTTAGACCAGCGCTGGCTGTTGCCATTATAAAATACTCGTACACCACTTTCGCCACGTTGTCGTCGTCGTCATCCTGTCGCTTGTAAATTTTAACTTAATGCTTAGCTTCATCTTGCAGTCAGATTTTGCTGCTGCTGCTGCTGCTGCATCACGTTGCTGGGGCTACGCATGCAGATTTATATGCAGAGCAACAAGATGTAACCGCAGCTTGTTTTGGTCTCTGCATTTGCAGCGGCAGCTACTGGTATCCGCTTTTCTTTCATGCTACTTAGTTACAAAAGAAAATGTTAGTTAACTCTTGCATATTATTAGTTTATCATAAAATCGCAAGAGTAAAAAAACTCGCGTGTAGCAACGTACACGTGGCAGAAGTGAAACTTCTTTAACAGTAAGAAATAAGAGAGATTTTAGTGTGAAATAGAGAGAGAAAGTATCTGAAAAGAAATTCAATCAATACGAAATGGAATAATAATTTGTTGATTCAATACTTGCATCCAGGGACCGTACCGGCTATGGTTTTTATCGAAAGTGTCACATATTAAATTTTATCTCTTAATTTTTATCGACAAAAATAACAGTTTTTTGTGCCTTATAGTTTTTTTGGGCAAAAATAACAGTTATTTTCTGCCGTTTATTTTTCGGTCAAAAATATCAGGTAATTTATATTTGTTCAAGTCATTTTACCGATAAAAAAATTTTGATATTATTATCGGTGAGACATTTTACACATAGTGTCAACAGTTCAATCTGTCAAGCGGCCTTTAAGAAAACACAAATTGCTTGATATTTTTAAACGAAAAAATTAACGTCACAAAATAACTGCTATTTTTGACCGATGAAATAAAAGTCAAAAGTAACCTTTATTTTTCCTCGAAATATACTAGGCAAGAAATTAACTTTTAAGCATCAGTTTCAAATTTAAAAGCGACTTAATATTCGTGAGGTTGAGGACATTTGTAACATAATGGTATATTTGAAAAAGTCTTTCGACAATTTTTTTTCATTTGAAAATTGTAAAATAACAGTTATTTTCGGTAGTTGTTTTATTTCAGTTGGTGTTTAAGTTGCTTTCGAATGTCTTCTCAACATTGTTAATTTTTGAATGCTGGATTGCATTTGCATAGTACTCGTTGAAGGAGCCTAAGAAAGCAGAGGCACATCTTGTTAATTATTACCTCCTGCTGCCTGATCATAATAATTGCTATGTTGATAGAGGGCCTCATAAAGCAGCGAACGTTGATTGTTGAGTATATCAACTTGGTTGACTTTAAAATTTTGTTGATATGATGGCTGAGTTCCAACATACATTTTTACAAAGCATCAGTATGTTTTTTGGGGATTGGTTCTTTGTAGATTCACCAAAATACACTGATGTTTCGTAAAAATGCATTTTGAAACTTAGCCGTTGTTGCAATCACCTCACCTTCATCATTAGTTGCAGACCCAGCTGCGGCTGTATTCTTATGTATTCTAGAATGCGAACTTTTTTTATTTTGAATGAAAGTATTGTTTACTTTTAGTTTTTTGTCAGTGAAAAAAAACTGTAAATTAGAAACTGTGAAATTTGAAAAATAGCAAGTGTCATTTACTTTTTCTGTTATAATTAACCATTAGTTTATAATTTAAAACTTACACTAATACTGTTACTTTTAACTACAAATAAAATAAATTATAAAAAAGGACTCGAAAAGCATTCACTTTTAAATACATTCTTTAGCCATATAGGAAAAATCACATATTTTATGAGCAAGGATTTTATTCATGATAAAATTATATGATATTTATTGCATTCTTTAGGAATGCAAAAAGGGATGCCTTATTTTCCTATGACATCGCCGTGTAAAAAATCATGCGTTCTGGAATGTATAGTTCATAGGAGTGGTGCATTCTAATACACATTCCTATACATGACCATTTCCTTCTGGGTAGCGTCACGAATAAGAGACCATGAAATTTCACTCGCCGCCAAAGAAGATTCACTTTAAAAAATTCCAGTACTATCGATTCCTGAAAAAGGTATCTATGTATTTTGTATTTTATTCCGATTTCTTAAAATTTGTAAGATTTACAAAACTGACTACGGTAAGGATAACAGCATGACAAATGCAATTTTTCAAACAATTGACCGGAACCCAATCCCAAGCTTAAGGCTACACTGAAAAATTGTTAAGAAATTGAGAAAAAGGTAATATTTAAGTTTTTTTTTTAATTAACAGGGGCTCAACTTCAAGGTTAAGGCACCACCTTTCTATTGGTCGTGTATAACAGCGATTACGAATGCAAATCGCGACAATTTCAAAACAGGATAAAAATTTCACTGAATAAATTATTTCTTTCGCAAATATTTATATTTCGGTTAAATATATATTTAAATGCCCAAGAAAGTGTTTGCATGTCAAAAATTCTATCGTGGGCTAATTGAGAGATATTGCGTTAATTTATTTCTGAAGTACAGAGGAAGGCTGGGCCTGAATAAAAATCAAACTCTTTCCAAAAAGCATCAAGTGTCTTCTAATGTGTCCCCTGTGCAATTAAAAAAACCGATAGCGGTATCTCAACACACCTGGCAATCATACCTCGTCAAATGAAAATGGGTATTTTAGCTTATACTTTTGAAAAACTGATTTTGTTTAACTTGAGATCTTAATCACTTTTTTAAGTTCTCGTTCTTCTTTTGACCTCAAAAATTATCTTCACGCCTATAACCTTTTTTCTGCATCCTTTGAACTATATGAGTCTTATCTTGCTCATATTCAAACAAAATTGTTTTCGGATCCTAAAAGCTTCAACAAGTTCATTTATATCAAAATAAAATCTGATAACTACCCATTTACCCTTAATTTTTCAGATATCTCCTCAGACAACCCGGAAATAATTGCAAACCTATTTGCAACTTTCTTCAGTCAGTCATTCATAAGCCATAAGGACGAATTTGACTATGAATACTTTTCTTCACTAAGGAACTGTGCTCAAACTTCGCTGACTACTGTTGATATAACATTAGCTGATATCTACATAATCTAAAAGATGATTTTTCTCCTGGACCTGATGGGTTGCCTGCTATTGGCTCTTTTTGGCTCGTCCCCTTTTGACACTCATTCAACTTTCTATATCTAACTCAGTTTTTCCAAAGTTATGGAAGAATTTGTACATAATCCCTTTACATAAAAAAATAACACTTTAATATTTCGTCGAAAAAAATAACCTTAAAATGATATTTCTAAGTACAGGCCTATTGCAAAACTTTCATGTTCTCCCAAAATTTTTGAAAGTATTATCTACGACATTCTCTTCTTCTATTGCAAATCTATCTTTTCTCCTAGTCGACATGGCTTCCTCAAGGGTAGATCGTTTACCACCAACTTCACACAATTTGTTTCAAGCACTTTATGCTCTCTGGAAAGCGTTTCATTGGTTAAAATGAAGCAGTTTTCACCGACTTTACAGCTGCCTGATGTTCATGGTATCATCAATGAATCTAATCTTTTTGTGCATGCTGATGATATGAAAATCTATCGGCGCATACAAACTAATGCCGATTCTCGCAATCTTCAAGACGATCTGGTCAGCTTTTCCATTTGGTGCCAAAAAAATCTTCTGGAACTCAACGTCAACAAATATCAAGCTATACCATATTCTCGTAAGCAACTCCAACTTCCACCGAGAACGTATTACATTCTCGGCAAGCCAGTTCCCTCTGTATGCTTTTTACGGGCTTTAGGCGTTATTTGCGACAAGGAACTTAACTTTAGGTCTCATATTGAAAATATTATTAGCAGAGCCAACTCTGCACTTGGTTTCGTGAAACACTGGTCCAGAGAGTTCTCCAATCCTTACGTGACTAAATCTCTCTATCTTTCCTTTGTTAGATCCATCCTCGAATATGCCAGTCAGGTTTGGTCTTCCACCTACAACACCCATTCAAGGCGAATGGAAGCCGTTCAACGCAGATTGATTCGTTTCGCTCTTCGTAGTCTTCCCGGCTCTGACAGTTTCAACTTACCTCCTTATGCCAACCGTCTTAAGTTGATTAACAATCAAACACTTGCAAAGCGAAGTTGCCGATGTTCTCTTCATTCATCAACTAGTATGCGGGACCATTAATTCCCAGAATTATTTCAATTAATATCCTTTAATACCAGCCCACGCATCCTTAGATATATACCTCTCTTCCACCTTAACTTTCACCGCACTGACTATTGATGCAGTGAACCTTTAACCAGAATGCTTAAGGTAAGCAATAATTTGATCAGTGAATTCGATTTTCACCTGAGCCGACCACTACTCCGAAATATTCTTCCTAACTCAAACGCTCACTTCCTCCCCCTCTCTAATGTATTCTTCTAATTAAGATATGGTCCCAGTCGGCAATGGCAGCACTTCGAAGCGCTACAAGCAGGCCTTCATATGGATTTCGAAGTGCTTCCACACTCATATTCAAGTATACTTTCTTTTTTATATGAAATGGGAAAATTTCTCAGGCCTTACGCTCCGATACCTCAAAAGAGGCCTGATAGAAGCACTTTTTAAGAATGGCTAAAAGAAGGGGTAAACAAAAAGTATTGAACAAAATCTTTTTTTCTTTTATACCTTTTTTCTTTTTTTATAAATTCTGTGGTATTATCTTCTCTCCTATGTTTTTTTATGTCAGATTAATTTCAATCTATAAACTTTGATACAGCAGTAAGAAGGGCCATTATTATATCATATTTTTAAACTGATATATATTTTGACTTTAAACGAAAAAGTTGCAATGAAGTATATGAAAAGTTAGTCTTTGAAGGGAAAAAAGTTAGTTGTGCTGATTTTTGTGCAGCAAAAGAAGGCCTTCAAGAAGGGCTCATAAGAGCAGCGATGAAAGGATGTGTTTGGTCTACAAAAGTAGCAGTCAATGCATGCCTTCGTTTGAAGAGCGCTGGCTTAATTTGCCTATTGGGGTACCTTTTTAACTTAAGACACTCCCTCTTAATTATAAAATTACGTTTTTAAGTATTCAAATCAGGGATGATAAATTCAGTACAAAAGTACAAATTCAGTAGAAAAAATAACTAGCTTCTGATTCATTCATAGTCGGCTCATAAATGTAGATGGAACCCCTGTTTTTCAGTTAATACGGGTTTTATGGCTTTAACTCACGTGTAATGGCATTGTTATGTATCATAAGTGAAAAGCCTGCCACATATAGTTTTGCAAAATATATAAAAAAAAGTATGTATTTGCCCAAATTGTCTGATACTTTTTGAGATGAGCAGTTCTTTAATATGTTTTTATACAATTAAATAATCATTACCAACATCTCAAAGTGCGTTTTAAAGCATAGAATCATGGCTAATTTTTGTGCAAAATACTTTATTCCTGCGTTCAATTATTTCCGTGATGTTTTCTTAACTTTGACGACAAATTATTGAAATGGTTAAGTAAACTTACACCGGAAAGTGTATTTGATGGCGAAATAAAGAAATTATCAATACAGAATTTGAAACAGGTGATGATTTTGAACTTTAAAAAATTTTAATAATTTTAAAATGGCACAGTTTTAGACTAAAGTTGGTTGAATAAACATGAATAATAAACTTATGTTTGCTAATGTATATAAAATTATCGAATTATGAAGTTGTTTCCGTACATCCTTCGTCGGTTAACGTTGAACGTATTTTTTCTTTTCAAAATTTAATCAAAACAAAACGTCGCAATATGCTTCAAGTACGCACCCTTCCAAGATTTTAACTTTTACTAATTTTTGCTATTTTGACTTTAATTACATTAATTTTTTATACTTTTCTACTTAAATTTTGTTTTTTTATCAACCAATTATGTTACTTATTCAAAGATCCTTGCACGAAATGCAACATATTTATAATTAAAATGTGAAGTAATGTTTACTTACATTTATTTTATATATAAATATTCGTAAGTTGATTTAAATTCAGACACTTAAAACTTTGTTATGGTTTTTTTACCTTTTTTATGTTAGACGTATAAATACATATAAAACTGTAAATTTTAATTCTTAATTCAGTACTTTAAGTACTTTTTGAAATCCTCAAAGTACCAAACCGAAATTTTGAATTATCTTCCCTGATTCAAATTGCTTGTATTAAGCTTATAAAATAAATAAATTTTATAATTTAATTTTAATTGAAATTCTAGCAGTGACAAAATATTTTCTTCTGAAATATAATACTTTTATTATTGAAAAAATAATTTAAAAGAGAATTTAATTCAATTTTATTTTTTTCATATATTCATAGATACTTTTCTTATTATGGTCGCGGCAACACTGTCGGTTAAGATTAATTTGCACATGTACTTATATCGAGTTTTAACATTCTCATCGCATAAACTAGTGGAGGCCATGCGGCTAGAATTAAACTAGAATTTTTAGAGCTATCTGAAGTATTAAGTGTTTAGTTGAGTATTTTTAAAGGAAGAATAACAGTATTTTTATATTTATAAGCTTTTATTGCATATTTTAAATAACTAAAAAGCTCTAAAAAGTCTCACATGACAAAAAGTTTTCAGCTGCAAATATGAATTTTTAGCTTGAGAATTAATAAAAATAATCCTGTTGAAATCTAAAAAAAAGTTTAAAATTTATTAAAAAGAAAAATCTGTCCAGCTTATTAAATTAAAACGTTTTAATACAATTTTATGCAAACGTTGAAATTGAGACCAAACAGTTAAGCTTTTTATACTAATTTTTTCTCTTGAGTGTATTTAAGTCATAAACTTTACCTTCGCACTTGGCTCTTCTTATAATGCGTTAGAGCTATTTTTTTTTTGCTATATTTTGTTTTGTCTTATATTCTTTGAAAATGATTACAATTTTGTGTGATTATATCATGTAGCTAGCTGCAATTTTTTTATCTTTTATTGCAACACTGATTTTCGCACATTGTTCTGCTTTGTGCGGCACGATTTTTTTTCTGCTATTGTTCTATGGAGGAATAAGCAAAAAAAAAAGAAACGCATTTATTTTCGCTTAAAAATTTTTTGTTTTACTTTTGTCACTCTTATAATCCGTTTGCTTGGTTTACTCTTAGGGTTGGCAATTTCGGTCAGGGTTGTAATAGTTTTGCTACTATTTAAAAAGTATTTAAAAAAAATTTTTTAGAGAAAAAAATTGCATAACCATGAGTGATATTTTTGAGTAAGTTATACAAATGGTGTAGAAACAAAAATATGGCATGGTTTTGGAGTTATTTTTTTCTTTTTAGGCTTAGATAGGTTTAAAACTTGAAAATTGAATGTCCACTTAAGACATTGTTGCAAGACTTGCGCGTGTTTTTTACTCTATTCTGTAAAAATTGGCACATTCTTGCTATTGTATTTTATGTTATATTCTTGCAAACACTTTTTATTATTTTGTGGCATGCAAAATTTACTGAATTTTTGGGCACTCATTATTTTTGCTACTACTAAATATGTTGCTACTCTTTTGCTACTACTTTTTATTACATTATTGTGTGCGTGTTAGCTACTTAGTTTCATTTTTAATTTTTTTATTTTTTGCACTGTTTTTTAAAACAACACTTTTGCGCCAACTTTGTTGTTTCAATCAAACACCAGCATTTCTCCTCTCTTGCTCCTTCTTTCCCTTTGCTCATCCTTCATTACCACCCGTTTTTCTTATCTGGCAAACAAGCAATAAATTTATTTTTAATAAGGACGATGATAACAAGTTTTCATGCCGTGCAAGGATGCTTTTTGCTTGGCTCCTTGCGCTACACTTCGTCGGTTCTTTTGGATTATTTAAGAAAGCAATTTATATGTTTTTGCTTTTCTTATGCCTTGTTTATGGAGCACTAGTGGTTCTCATGTGTTGGCTCAAGATCCTTAAAATGCATTGTTGTAATGTGGTTTTAAGCTACACTTGTTGTTGTTATTTTGAGAGTTGTTGTACTGTTTGTGCATTTATGATTAATTTATAGTGTATATTTGCGAAACATTTTTTGCACTCACAAGAATTTATTTTAGCAAAAATATAGTTACACTGAGAAAAAAACACATACCTTGCTCCGGTAAAAAATATCTCTATTTTCGATATAGAAATTTTCTCTTTTTCAAATAAAATTTTCTTAAATTAGAATAAATTTTCACATTTTCGAGAAATATTTCTTTACTTCTAGGAAATGGAAATATTTCAATGTCTCTAATAATGATAAGTATTTTTCTCGCACAAAAATTTCTCATTTATAGAGAAAAATTTATTGAAAATAAAAAACTTTTCTTATATTTTGATAAAAAATTCACTAAGAGAAGTATTTTCTTCAATAAAAACAAATCTTTTCTCAAAAATAAAAAGTTTTTTCTCAAAAAACGATATATTTTTCTTTTTCATGGAATCTTTTTAACATTTTTAGAGAATTTTTAGTATCGAAATTAGAGAATAGCATTCTCTGGAGCAAAGTCTATACCATTTTTCTCTAAATATGATGCCTTTTTTATCATATTCCGATAAGCTTTTTTCTGAGTGTAATGTGCAGTCTTTAAGAATCTTTTGGGAGAAGTTTTTAAAAATCTTTGATGTCAAGAAAAGAAATGAAGTGAACATTTTTCCAAAAAAGAATACTTAAATGTGCACCACAGCGTTTTGACAGGAACAAAACAAATATTAGCGGAAAAATATTATAGAGATTACAGTTTTGACTGTGATGTATAGAGTGTAATAAAAACTTAATGTTGCACTTCAAATGACTCAGAATAAAATGACAAAAAAAAAAAAAAAAATAATAAATTCGATAGATAGAGTTAGATTTGATCGATAGATCACATGTATATAACATATGTTGTTTTGCTCAGTTTTTCAATATTATGTCTTTCAATATTATTTATTCTGATTTTAATAAATTCCTTACAACAGATTTGTATATCAAAATACAAATTCTTCAAAAATTTAATGGTTACATGAAAAAAAAATAGTTTTATCAACAAACATAAAAATAAATATCAAATTTCAAAATTTCATGCAGCACAAAAGAACTGAAAAAAACTTGACAGCCACCCAAATCTACCCACTGCCTGAATTGGCCGTATTCCAAAAATATTTCCTGTGAAAGATTCACATTTTTTTCTGCCATAAGAAAAAAATTAGAATTATTGTGCTCATGACTGCAATTCGCTTAAATTGTACTAATTTTTACAATTTTTCTGCCATACAATTTTTCTGCCATACAATGTAAAAATTGATAACTTTTAAAAGCTCATTCATATTGAAGAAAAAAAAATATATATTATTTGTTTTGTTTTTTTTTTTAATTAAATTTCAAGCGCACAAGCAATAAATAGTATTGCTGCCATTGATAATGAAACTAAAACGAAATATTAATGAGCAAGGAAACCCTCATGGAGCGCATCAATGGCGGCAAATGCCACCACACACGCCATGAATCAAATTCATTTGCTTTAAATATGCTTGAAAAATTTTTATTTTATTGCTCAAATAAAAATAGTTCATTATGCAGCAGCAGCAGCGGCAGCAACATCATGTCTAGTTTGCTCAAGTGCTGACCCAGTAGAGAAAAGTTATTAGAACACGTTCAGAAAAAAATAAAAAAATATTCTGTTATACAAAAAAATTGTGAAGCATAGGTTTCAGGGTTTCTACTTTGCTAAGTTTATTAAAGGCCGTTTTTTTCATAGAGGGATAAATTAATCTCCAAAATAATTCCATGACTTTTCCAGTTCTTCATATGTTGATAGTGACTTTTGTTCTTAACTCCTGAGCGGGAAATAGTTTAACCCCTGAAATATTTAACTCGTGCATATTGCTGGGTTAACTTGACTTCTTTGCTCTCATCTCTCTCATTTTAATATTTTTTTTTTCATTTATTTGTTGTCAAAAATATCTAAAAAAAAAATATATTTTTATCTGTGGATCTGCTAAAGAATTTTTGGGTAATAAGAGGAATTTTTGGGTAACTCGGTAATAGTAGCATTCTTCAACAACAATTCATCTTTGCTATAATTAGTATTCTATTCACTTTTTACCTTCATTGTTGCAATTCTTGATTTAAAACTAACATTTGAATTGCCAAATGCAGAATTTAAATTGAAAATAAAATGTCAAATAATTTTGAACATCAGTTGCAGTTTTGACCCTGTACATTATTTGCTTATTATTTATATAATTCACCCTATAAACTGCTTTATTTTTCATATCTATCTCTTTAGCAAGCTTTACATTTATTGATAATACTGTTTCTTTTCCATTTTGGTTCACTTTTGTAGACTTTGAACCTAATGTTTATTTTAACACTTTTTAATATTAATATCGATTAAATTTTGCAAGCTTTGAAACTGCAAATTTGCATTTTTGTTAAGAAATCAGTGAAATAATGAATTTATCCTTCCAAAAATCTATGAAAAATGCCCGATAATTTTGGAACTCTCAGAATAAGTTAATCTATTAAATTTGCATTTGACATGTAGACATAAAACGAAATTCGAGACATACAGGAGTCATCCGAGTCAAAAACTTGAGGTTTTCGGATTTCGAATGGATTACGAGTGAGAAGAGTAATTTTATACTAGCGATTTGGAGGATATTGAAGAGGTCATTGAGAATTTCGATAACACCAGTTACTCTAATAAAGGCTCTGAGTGTTTTGGCAGAGACAAGGTAACAACATGGCACACAACACCTCTAACCAATGCATTGTCCAGGACACGTTCCGAAAATATTATTCGAGGAAGTTTTGTAGAATTTCAGAATTCAAGGACTCTTCCAGCGTTTCATTCCCAGCCGACATGAGAAAAAAATAGATTTAGTTTTACCAATATTGAGAGGCAAATATAGTTTGGAGTAAGCTTAGTTTGCTTGGATGACAGTGAATTAGATGCATTTTAGGACTTTTGCTAGTGTGGGGTCAAAAACGAATACAGATTTGAAAATAAAAAAAATTTCTTACA
Source organism: Tetanocera ferruginea (assembly GCA_958299015.1). NCBI lineage: Eukaryota > Metazoa > Arthropoda > Insecta > Diptera > Sciomyzidae > Tetanocera > Tetanocera ferruginea. The sequence goes on along the minus strand of OY282643.1, from coordinate 113,666,275 downwards.
AAAACAATTTAAGTGTTTTTCAGCCACATGGTGAAAATCATGAGTTTTTAAACTGACATGAAAACTGGGTCGAAAATTTTAAATTTATTTATGGTCCACATGAAAACATCACAGTTTACGAGCAACTCATATCTTTCCGTGGTAGGTGCCGCTTTAAAGAATACATTCCCAGCAAACCCGGAAAGTATGGCATTAAAGCGTGTACAGCTGTGGGTGCTGTTTGTGGGTTCTGTTAAAGTTCATTACAATTTACTCGAAACTATGAGCAATCATCAAAATCGGTCAAATACATATAAAAGTAATTCACATTTAAAAACAATTTCGAAAGTTCCATATCTGGCAAGGCAACTGTTTTATATTTTTTTTTTTGAATATCCTGGCTACTGCCTTCCTCAAGTTGTTGTCGAGTTTACCCTGCATATATTAACAAAAAGTCTTAACCTTTAAAGTTTTGTAAAGACGTTTGTTACCGCCGAAATCACTAAGTTCGATTGAGAAGAAAAAATCACTTGGTTAAGTATGTAACTGTTTCTCATATGATTTTTTGTTATTCTTTTATATAAAATCAGTAGCATAGAGACTGCAAGAATACGCAATAAATGTACATATATTTAACACGCAAACTTGCAAGTAAATAATTGAAACAGAAATTTTTCACAGTTAGAGTCAATATATTATTTGGTTTTAAAGTATATTTTCAGTCAGTCTTAGTACAGTTGATGGAATTTAAACACAATTATTTTTTAAAGCTCATCGCAGCGTCTTAACTCATAAGAGAACATTTTTATAAAATTTGAATAATAAAGAATTGGCCCTAAGCCAAAGTGAATACAAAATCACGTCCTTTAATTTATTAAATAAGCGAGTGCTTTTAGAATTTTTGTGTCTCATTTGTATGCTAGAAAGCAGACTCAACAACGTTTATAGAACAAAAATCTAAATGTGAAAATAATATTAAAACAACAAGTAGGGTACCACTTTAACCCTAGAAGGACATGCTTATTTTTTATACATAAAGGTCATGCTTCGTCAAATCGACGACACCATTTTTTAAAAGGCCCCTGCCGATGTCCTGTACGGAAAAATCTTTAGAAATCACTTGTTTTTGATTATTCGGACTATGTAGAATAAGAAAAAATACCAAACAATTTTATGTATAATAGTTTTTAATAAAAAAATAAATCTTTTCTGTTTGAGTTCATTTGGCTTTTTTTTAAAAAACGGTGCATAAAACAAAATTAAATATTTACTTCTTAAAGCATACATTGAATATAAAATTAATTTTTATCTTAAAAACAAAGTTCTAAATTTTATTCAGATGAAGTTTTTAAATTAATGAGTTAATACTATATGCAATAGGCAGTAAGTTTTTTTTAACCTCCACTGTACCAAAGCAAGCGCTGAAACAATCAAGTTCATCATTGGATTCGTTGTAGATCGATACAATTTTTTCCAATTTCTTAATATATATATATATATGTTTTAGTTGCAGATTTTGCGTTCCAGCAATAAAAATGGAATATTAAAACAAAAACTACAAAAAAAAACCCAAAATATGAAACTGAAAAAGTTACTCAAAAGCCATGCTTCGTCGTTTCGACGACGATTATTCTTAAAAATCATACTTCTCAACTATTTTTTCGGTTCTACGTCTGCGCATACGTTCAAGCTAGACTTTGACTGGTGCTATAGGAAAAATCAGCAGAAAACAAAATAAAACAAGGAAGAAAAACGATTTAATGTAACCATGCGTCGTCGATTCGACGAAGCATGTACTTCCAGGGTTAAAGTAAACATTCCCAGCAAACGCGGAAAGAATGGCATCAAAGCTCTGTTCAAATTATCAAATATATCTGGGCTTGTATTTATAAACCATTTTCTTAAATTTTTTCCAATAAAAAATAAATAAAATTTGCTCTAGTCAGTTTTTGACCTGAAGAGAAACAAGTGTGATTTTTTTCTAGGGACATTTTAATGTTAAGTTACTGAAGGCTCTATAGTATGGTGCCTACAGCTATTTGTTATTGATACAGCAAATATTGCCATCTTAGGCCTCCCTTTTCACAAGTCAAACTTGGGCCTCTTTCATCGTAGTTACATTACTCGTCACAGTGCTGGGTTGCGTTTAAGTTTTAAAAAATTAGAAGCCAACTCTTGCTATTTTAAATGAATAATAACTTCTACAATTGATTGAAGCTCTGAAAATCGTTCGATTTTTGCATTATCCCTTCGTTTTCTGTCAAATTTTTCTCAATCCTGTCTGTATTCCTTTATAATTTTCGTTATTTCACTAACCACTATTTCTTTCTAACCATTAATTGATTTTATTAATGAATTTTCTAGTACACTTGAGTCAGAACTGCATACGCAACAATCAAACAGATTCATGTGATTCACCTTGTACTGATCAACTCAAGATAAAGATTCCTTACAAAAATATATATCAAGGCATGGTTCTATTAGAAAAAGGTTTCGTTACATATAAAATTCTGACTTAAATTACTGAGAAGATACTGCATCGCATACTTTAGCGAGTTCATTCAAGACAATTTACAATCATTCATATTTCCTCCCTACTTTTCTGCAATTTTCCGTTTTTTTCAGTATGAAAAGACTACATCAGAAACATATCTAACAAAAAACAGTGAATTTCAGACGTGCCATGAGACCTTAATCAACCGTAAATGCATAAAAAGGGTCAGTTATATTATGGGTGGCATTTACCGCAAAAATAAAATATTTTTTTATTGACCTCGAATGAGCTCATTAATGTACAACTATTTAGTGCAGTATTTTGGAATGAACTCAAATATCTTTTCTTTGCTCTATTTATATTAACAAAGAAATTAATTTTCTTGAAAAATTAGAAGAATATAGCTAAAAAAAAACCAAATTTAATCGCGAATGTCTCCAAACTTTGACTTGATTAGGACATTTACACAGGCTTACGAGCTGGTCTGCTCTTCAATCTAAATTTTCTACAGTTTTTTAATCTAAATTTTCTACTCCACTTCGTTAAACCTAATTCTGGCCGTTTTTATGAAATTGTTTTTATCTAGCTTTCAAATTCATGTGAAGTTGACTGGTAATGGCACAAATTCAATATAAAACAAACTTTTAAGGTCAAATTATGTAATTTTTTCGTTTTTCGCTTTGGAGATATGTCAAAGGTAAGATACATTTAAGGTGTAATTAATATTTAGAAACTTTTGTTTTGTTTGCCGGTGTTACATCTTGCCAATATAAAAATATAACTTAACATAATTGAATGTTGAAACTAGGAATCGTTCCCGTTCATGATAGATTAATCATTAGAAAAAGAGATGTACTTTATTAACTAGAAAATTAATAAAATGTGTAAAGCATCTTTTTCCTACAGGGTAGTTCTACAAATTATAAGAGACGACGAGAGAAAGAGAGGATAAAAAAACACTAACAACTGCAACAAATTCAAAAGAACTTCATTAGGAAAACTTCTCAATTTTAAATACTTGACTTGCATATCGGCCATGATGGAGCGAGAAGAACTCAAAATAATTCGTACAAAGTTTCAAATACATGAAATTCAAACCAAATTATGTGAATAATTTATGTTTATATTGATGAGTTATAAGAATTATAATATTTTTCAAGCTTTTAAAAGTCATTTCAAATAAAATATGGATTAAGAAAGATTTCATATGACTTAAACTGACATAGACGGTGTGCTGAAAATCAAAATCACAACATATAACCCCCCCCCACAACAAAATGTAAATTTCTGTTTATTTTGAAAAAAAGCAATAAATCATACATCACTATTTTTCGCGCCTATACAATAGAAACTTCCCAAACAACACAATTTATACAAAATGTTTTTGTTTTTTGTTTGTTTTGTTTTTAACTGAAAATTGAGTAAATTTCCCTTTCTTAGCTCACATTGTTAGAATTTGAAATATTTCGTATTTTTCTTAAATTTATCAAAATAAACGCCAAAGCGCGACAGTTGCACGCAAACAACAAACGTATTCGGCTGCTGCGCGATTGTTAAAAATGTGTTAAATTTAGTTCAAAGCACAGATTGTTGAGTTTTATTGTGAACTAAAATTAAACAATTTTAGTATTTATCAAAATAAATCTGAATTTTTGGTTGAGAAGAATACGTTTTTTTGTAGAAACGTAGGCGAAAATATGCCGCAAAACGCAAGAAAACATGTAAATAATTAAAATTTTTATAAAAAAAAATTATAATCATTAAATGTTTTTTTTTAAAAAGTCAAAATGTGTTTATAAATAAATGGAAAATGAAAAATATTGGAAAACTACGATGTGTTGAATTTTTTAAAAATTTTTTTGCATTTCATAAAATGTTGGAAAACATTAATTTTGACTCAGAACTCGTTCTATTTATTCTAGAGCTAGAACGTGGACAAAATTCGTAGATAAAGTCGGCAGCCAGCATTAACATCTGTATATTGAGACCAATTTAGTTGAAATGCTGCTGATGTTGTTGGACATAAAATACATAAAAAAATCTAAGGATTGTTATTAAAAACTGAAATAACTTTAACAAGAAAGATTTCTTATCTCAATTCTTAAAACATAATTCATAAGAAAAAGCATTGTACTTTTTCGATTTAAAAGATTTAAAAAAAATAAATTAGTTATTAATGTTAGCATCTCTGAAGATTCGGATATTAATGTATATAAATAATGATGCGATATACTTTTTATTATATTAAACTTATAATATTAATACTAATATAACAACATACTTTAATATTAAACTCAGAAAAATGTAAAAGTTCAACAGAAGAAGAATACGAAGCTTTTATTCTTAACTTCAGTAACACACTTTCGTAATTTTGAGGTTTTTTAAGAGCCTTATTCTGATGATTAACAGTTGCTAATTTATTGACAAGCGTTAAAATTCCTCATTGGTACATGGAATTGAAATCTAGTTATTTGACAATTATTATCAACATCAGATGAGATCAAATATCAGAGATAACAACAAAAAATTATTGACGTTTCAATTTCATGTACGAAAAAAAAACCACATTAAAGAGCACATTGTCAATAAATTTGCAATTGAAGAGTTAACCCTTATTCGGCACACTGGGAGTATTTACGCCCCATTATTTTTTGTTGTAAGGTGGGACTTTCAATTCGCGGCAGAGAAAACAGACCTTTTTTTAATAATTCATTACTCAGTCAAAAACAAAAATTTTTCTAAAAATTTATTTTATTATTGTAGAGAATTGAACAAATTACCAGAAAAAAAATTCAAAAAAATATTTTTTTCACTTCAACATGGTTTTATAGAGCTCCAAACTGGCAGCAGAGAAAAAAACTGGATCGCGCTGCAATCTAAACAAAATTGGTTATCGTATGACAGGAGTTGGTGATGTTCCAAATTTGAAAATGTGTTTTTTCGAAAAAAATATCGACTTTGAAAATTCATAAAAAATCGAAAAAACTTTAAAAAAGCTCGTGTTATACGATAGCGAATCAAGTTAAAAAAAAAAAAAATTCGTCAAAAATTGAATCCGCTAGTGCCGCCACCAGTACGAAAAACATGGTTTCGCGATAAACGCGTTCAAAGTTTGTGAACAAAGAAAAATGAAATGCTAAATAAAAATGTGCTCTCACTAATCCGGCTGTAACTTTTGAACCCGTAGTAATTTTTTTACCCGTAGTAAAAAATATCTCTTAGGAATATTAATTAAAATACAAAATTATAAAAAAAATTTGATTTAAAAAAACGGCCAATGTCATGTCACCTATCGACAAAAACTGGCTGAAACCTCGCACACAAATTTTTGCAACCTTTACCAGAAAAATTGAAAGCTATTTAAGCTTTTCTGTTAAAATTTGTATTGCTATTTAGTTTGATGCTATATTTGATGAAAATTGGCGCCAAATTTGTTGAAAAACAGCTGCTGCTATGTCATTTCCAGTGTGCCGAACCCTTATTCGGCACACTGGTAGCATTTACATCCCACTTTTTATGTTTGTTTTAACATTTTGTTAATATCAATTCATTTGCTTTAAATATATCTTTTTTTAACTTATATAATAAAATTTTTGACACATGAAACTTATTTTTTTATTAAAAAACACACTTTTAAGAAGCCAGAGAAAAAAAGTTCAAGTCAAAATATTCTATAGTTTATATTTTATGACGATGTTTTGTCGTTGTAGTGCACATGATTCCAGTGTGCCGAGCACTGTACATAAAAGAAGTGAACTGGCACCTAATTGGTGATTTTTTATAAATCTAATGAGTCACACGGAGAAAAATTTGAGTTGAAAACAATCCCAAATCAATTTATTTTAGGAGTGATTCTGAGCTAAGCCATAAAATTCTTGATATTAAGCCATAATGCGATCGTTTATCAAAAAAAATTGACACGCTCATTTGTGCATAATGTATGTGATTTTTGGATTGTTCGTCAAAAAACTAATATACTCACTTGGTCCCAATTTATGACATTTTGGTATTGATTATAAAAAAAAAACATTAAAACTTGTGTTCAATGCGTGTCACTTATGTATTGTGAATAAAACAAATTAACATGCTCTCATATATCTAATAAATTTTGGGATGTGTCATTTTATTTCAAAATGTATCAAAGAAACAGAAAAAAAAAACGATGATCGGACACAAATTCAAATTATATATTCATTGTCCAAATTAGATATTTCATCCCATTTAGACAGGAAAATATAATTTTTTTAATTTATGTTCTGCACTTGTTAGACACTTTTATACTAACAGCAACAAAAACAAACTGAGAATTATGTCGTTTTCGGTTGCTCATTTTTTTGATGAGCACAAGCAACAACAACAAAAATTATTTTTTATGATCAAGTCCAAGATGTCACTTATTAAGCACAAATTGACGTGTTTATCAAACAAAATTTTCAAGCCCAATTTCTGACATAATCTGCTAACAAGAAAAGCATATTTTGCGATGGTTTTGAGATCTATTGAGCTAATTTCATTCACGAACATTTTGAGCTAGATTTTAGCCCATTTTGTTTTCTCCGTTCATGTGAAACGTATGAAAAATGTCAAAAAAGGTCAGTTGGTCCCATTTAAAGGTCAGTTATAGATATTTTTTAAGAAATTTTCAAGGTTATGCACATTTTGCTATACTGTGCAAGCCAGGAGTGGAATTTCAAAAAACTAAATACACCTCCTGAAAGATATCAAAAAGGTTAGTTATCTGAAATAATTGGTCATTTTTATACCCTAAACCTGAAAGGTCAGGGTATATTAGCTTTGTGCAAACGTTTGTAACGCATAGAACGAAGCGAGTCCGGTATAGAAAAGTATATATATTCTTGATCAGCGTCACCACGTGAGTCGAGCTATCCATGTCCGTCCGTCCGTCCGTCCGTCCGTCCGTCCGTCCGTCCGTCTGTCCGTCTGTGTGTTGTCCGTATACACAGGATAAGAAGAAGGAGTCGAAATAATTGGATGAAACTTGGTACACATGGTCACAAGCACCCAAGGATCTGCACTATTGAATATTTTTGGAATCCGCCCACGGACACGCCTACCTCCCATACAACGCAAAAATTGAAAACTGCATTACTCAGCTCATAATTAACCTACAACAATAAAATTTAGTATATATGTGTTTTGTATCAACACAAAGATGTCCTCGAAAAATGGGTGTCGTTCGCTCAAGGACACGCCCACCTCCCATACAATCCAAAAATTGAAAACGCAATAAATAAGCTTGTGTTTAACCTAAAGAGCTAAAATTTGGCACATATGTTTTTTATGACAATACAAAGATGTTTTTGAAAAATGGACATCATCCGCCCACGGACACGCCTACCTCCCATACAACGCGATAATTGAAAACTGCATAACTCAGCTCATAGTTAACCTACAACAACAAAATTTGATATGTATGTGTTTTATATCAACACAAAGATGTCTTCGAAAAATGGGTGTCGTTCGCTCAAGGACACGCCCACCTCCCATACAACCCAAAAATTGAAAATGCAATAAATAAGCCTGTGTTTAACCTAAAGAGCTAAAATTTGGCACATATGTTTTTTATGACAAGACAAAGATGGTTTTGGAAAACGGACGTCATCCGCCTATGGACACGCCTACCTCCCATACAACCCAAAAATTGAAAACGCAATAAATAAGCCTGTGTTTAACCTACAGAGCTAAAATTTGGCACATATGTTTATTATGACAAGACAAAGACGTTTTTGAAAAATGGACGTCATCCGCCTACGGACACGCCTACCTCCCATACAACCCAAAAAGTTTAAAACTCAATAAATAAGGTTTTGTTTGTCATAGAGAAATTAAATTTGGTATGTATGTATTTTATACCAAAACTAAGGTGTGTTCAAAAATTGGGAGTAGTCCGTCCATGAACACGCCCACCTCCCATAGTGAAAGCATAATAAAGGCATTAACTGTGAGCTACAGGAATAAAACTTGGTATGTGTACATTTTTCTTCAACATTTAAATGCATATAAAATATAGGCTTCATGCGCCCACGGACACGCCCATTTACAATAAAAATTTTTTTGTTTTTGAAAAGTGGGTTTAGGGTATTTCATAGTCGGCCTAGACCGACTTTAGACTTTCTTTACTTGTTTAAGAAAATTTCTAGTCGTACAGAATTTGCCCTATTGTCCAGCTCACAAGAAGAATTTATGTTTTTTCATTTCTATTCAGACAATTGTCTTACACCAACGAGGACTGGGGGCTTTTGATGCAACATTATAATTTCTTAAAACAATCAATACTTTTGCCTATAAAATGCTCTAGTTTTATGTCAGTGTTTTGTTATTAATCCATAGTTTACGTCTTTAAAACAACTTGAAATTCTGAAATTGTTTAAAAAATAGTGGATTTATAGTGACTTTTGTGAAACACACAAAAATTATGTCGGAAATCTAAGCACTGTTGCATAGAAATAATTCTTATATTCTTATAATCTTTCTATCCATAACTTTGGAGCTTCGAAAGCCTTTAATTTGCATCCATTTGTTTGGGGCAGGTATTTAGAATTGATAAAAAGTTCCGGCAAAAATACCGACAATTTTTTTAAAAACATTGACTTTTTAATATCATAACTGCTAGCTGATTGTCAGACCAATTTCGAAATCCTTTGGGTCTTCAGACCTGCTTGATATTTCAAAATATGAGCATTGAAAGAAAAATTTCCCGCTTGCACAAAGAGAGCCACCGTAGTACATAATTCAAAAGTTAAAAGTATATTAAAATTAAAATAATGTATGACTGATCAACATCTCAATTCTACTAATACTCGTTTTAATAAGCGTCGACATTTAATTTAAAAAAAAAATTTAATTACAAAAATTTATCTAAAATTTTTTTGAAAAAAACAAAATTGGCCATTTCGGCCCTTGAAAGGACTTTGACCGAGCTTCTTATGATCAATTAAGACTGTCCCAATTGTTAAAAAACCAATGATGTTTTTTTTAAAAATTCTTTCAGTTTATTATGAAGTGAACATTACAAAATAAATGAAAATTTTATTTACACTGAAAAAAATATACTTAAAAAAATTATGCACTTATTTAAGGTCCTTCACTAGGTTTTTACAAAACTTTTGTTGACCTTAGTGTATGCCCGACGCCATTTACGTCGAAATATTTCGATGTTTTTCGCAATTTGTTTGGTCTTCTTCAGATTAATTTTCATTAAAGCCCAATATTTTTCGATTGGACGCATCTGGGCAATTCGGAGGACTAGCTTCTCTTTGACATTCTTCTCTTTGGCACCACATTGACATTATTGGTTTGATACCAATCCATCGTTCTCTGGGCGTAGTGACATGTTGCTAGATCAGGCCAAAATATAACTGAACCTTGGTGCTGACGTATAAAAGTCAGCAAACGCCGCTCCAGACAATCTCTGATGTAAATGTCGGTGTTGATTGTGCGATCTGTCACAAATTCCTTACTTTGAAGGCCACATTTGCAAATGGCCTGCCACACCATGTGTTTCTTTGGAAATTTGGTATGTTTTTCGGTGGTAAACTTAGAGGATGTTCCACCCCATCCAACCGCAGTATAATATCCGTATCCAGGTAACTGATTGAAATCCGCTTTGTAGTACGTTTCATCGTCCATGATCACGCAATCAAATTTGAGCAGGCAATCGCGATACAGTTTTCGAGCCATCCCCTAGGCTTCGGCGTTCTTTTCTTCTGACCTATCAGGTACTTTTTGTACTTTATAGCTCCTTAGGTTGTACATTTTTTAATCCATTGAACACTTGACTTCGATATTTCCGCTTTTGCTGCCATATCACGAACCGAAGTGCCTGGATTCTGAGTAAACAGCCGCTTAACGTTCTGGGCCACCGTTTGGTTCGCTGGACCACTTTTTCTCCCTGAGCCTTGCGTTTTTGATACAGAGGTAAGCTGTTTGTAATGTTTTATGGTCCTTACGAAAGTTCCTAAGCAAACGCCAACTTCCTTAGCGATCTTTTTTTACTCGGTGTTTGGATTTTCCAGGTATTTGCAAATAATTGCTTTCCGCTTTTCTTCTTGTTGAGACGACATCTTTTCAGTAGCTCTTTTATTTTACTAATGAGTATGTTTTTTTTTTTAATCTGCAATATTTATACTTTATTGAGGTACCAAATATGTTGCTATAGAGTTAACACTTTTTTATAAATAACCTAAAAACAAAAGGACAGCTTTTTCGGGGACACTCTTTATGTTGTGTGTGTGTTATTAATTGTTGCACACAATTGACCGAGAACCTACATGTTATATGCCGACTCCGAACGGCTTAAGTTCATGTTCTCAAGAAGCTTTAAATGGAATTATTTACTCTCTGAGGTTTGCCATTGTCTGTATTGAAAAAACTTTTCGCCGTGACTGGGGATCGAACTTGGGCTCCGAGCATGCTAAGCCACACACTTTACCTGCATGCCACGGTCACCACTCTAAAATATTATTTAGTTCTATAATCGACTTGAAGACTCCTGCGATATTTATTTTTGTTGCTGACATTACTTACTATTACATAATTACTTTAAGAAGTTTTATTTCAGTGTTCAGCTCAGATGTGTTATTTTTTGCTTAAAAGGTTTAAACCACTTTCAACCAACCAACTTTCAGCAAATTAAAATTTTTTTTTAATCGAAAAAATCACAAAATGTATGGGAAAGATATGTAGGAGCTAGAATTTTGAACACAGTGTCCCTTTCGCTGCTTGAGTTTTTTTTAAGAAAATTTTTAGCAGGCCGAACCGATTTCTCAAACAATTTTTGTTCGACTGACTTGAAAATTTAAAAGCTATTTTTTTTAATATTGGAAAGTGTACATTTTATTAACGATTTTTGTGCGACTTGCTTGCGATTTTTCGAGATTTTTTTAAAAAACTTAATTTTTGCAAAGTTTATTTTTAAATACCGAAAGTTATATTTTCTATTACTATTTTTTACTACTAGAGTAGTACTACTTCTTTAAGAAAAATACTGTTTGACAGTGATATACAAATTATTTAAAAAAATATCTGTGGCTATATATGAAGTCGAAAAAGAAGTTAAATAAACAATCCTGTACGAAGGTAAAATTTTAAAAGAGTGAGACCACGTGAGATAACACGGCCATTGAATTTGTCTCGCAAAAGAGCCATTGTTTCGTTCGCTGTGTGGTCCTGTTGAAACCACATATTGTTCCATCCATATTTACCAATTCGGGCCATAAAAAGTTCGTTATCATCTCACGATATCGAACACCATTCACAGTAACTGTCCGACCGGCCTCATTTTGGAAAAAATACTGTCCGATGATGCCGCCAGCCCATAAACCGCACCAAACAGTCACTCTTTGTCTGTGCATTGGTTTTTCGACATTCACTCTTGGATTATCATTCACCCAAATGCGGCAAATCTGCTTATTGACGAATACACTGAGGTGAAAATGTGCCTTATCATGAAGTGAAAAGTGCACGATATGCATTTTGATTTGAACGCCTATTTTCATAATAAATCTGAATAACTTTAACGCGTTGCTCGATTGTGTATCTTTCCATGGTTCAAATTGAATTTGTCTGAAATTGAGAAATGTCAAATGAAATGCAGAAAAAAACTTGACGTTTAGGTGTGATTCACATTATATACGGCCCTTAAAATTTAATTTTACTTAATTTTGGTGTAAAGAAGAAATGCGAGTTTCAATGCAGCAGATTGTACTATTTTATATCTGGATTGTCTTACTACTTCTTCTATTTTTTCCACAGCATAATAGATAAAACAAACTTTGCTTGTAGCTATATTTTCAAACCACAAAAATTCAAACTCCTGATTAAATCGCCAATCGCATTACAGTAAAAATATTCTAAAATCCAGCAAAATTTTCTGTGAAATTTTCTGCGAAATCAAAATTAATATTAGCATTTTGTAAGCTAAAAGTAGCGAACATTCTATGCAGAATTGGCACTATTTAATATATTTATTCGATTTTTTTTTGTGAGCATTTAATTAAATGACGAATTGTCGTCAGATTCCTGTTGCCGGTATCAACTTTGAACTAGAAAAATATATTGTTGTCTTCGTTTTTTATAAAAAAAAATAGTTGTGCAGTTATTTCAACACTGCGGGTTAGAGGGTTAAAGACCTTTATTCACACACACATTTTTTTTTTTGCTTACAAAGACCTTCACCCGAATTTATCAGACTCCTCATGTGTGAAGAAAATGTAATACTAATTGTCAATTTAATTGCTGTTGACAGCTGATAGACGCAAAATTAAATAAATAGAAAATTGAGCTAAAAATATAAAAATTCAGGAAAATGCATATAAATCTTGTGCTCTCCACTACAGTGTAGCAAAAAAGTTTGTATACCAATCATCATATTGCACTATACTAACAGCAAACACAAAAATTGTTGAACACTTTTTATCGTTTCTTTTTATTATTTTTTTGTTTTTTTTTTTGAAAAAAAAAATTTTTCCACATTGACACGCAATTAAAGATGTAGTCATGCATGTAAATGTATGAGACTTTTTTCGTCTTAATTTTTATTATATTTTTCTCTTTTGCTATTTTTTTACACTGTCAAAGAGACGTGTGCCAAAGATGCGGATTTTTCCTTCCGCCTTGCTCAGAGCAACAGCTAGAATGCGAGCTGCTGAGTGATGACAGGCAAAGATGGTGTGAGAGAGAAAAAGCAGCACTGAGAAATGCCTCTCACTGACACCTGTTGTCGACACACTTTGCGAATAAAAAGAAATCTAATTAAATAAAATTAAGCGTTTTTTAATTTTTTTGCAATATTGAAGACAGGCGCGCACCCAGGAAAAAATTTTGGGGGTTTTATGTTTTTATTTTCTAACTTATTTAAATTTTTATACCCTAAACCTGAAAGGTCAGGGTATATTAACTTAGTGCAAACGTTTGTAACGCATAGAACGAAGCGAGTCCGGTATAGAAAAGTATATATATTCTTGATCCGTCCGTCCGTCCGTCCGTCTTTCCGTCTGTGTGTTGTTCGTATACACAGGATAAAAAGAAGGAGTTGAGATAACTGGATGAAACTTGGTACACATGGTCACATGCACCCAAGAATCTGCACTATTGAATATTTTTGGAATCCGCTCACGGACACGCCCACCTCCCATACAACGCAAAAATTGAAAACTGCATAACTCAGCTCATAGTTAACCTACAACAATAAAATTTAATGTGTATGTGTTTTATACTAACACAAAAATATCTTCGAAAAATGAACGTCATCCGCTTACGGACACGCCCACCTCCCATACAACCCAAAAATTTAAAACGCAATAAATAAGCCTCTGTTTAATTTACAGAGCTAATACTTGGCACGCATGTTTTTTATGACAAGAAAAATATGGTTTTGAAAAAAGGACGTCATCCGGTCACGGACACGCCTACCTCCCATACAACCCAAAAATTGAAAACGCAATAAATAAGCCTCTGTTTAACTTACAGAGCTAATACTTGGCACGCATGTTTTTTATGACAAGAAAAATATGGTTTTGAAAAATGGACGTCATCCGGTCACGGACACGCCTACCTCCCATACAACCCAAAAAGTTTAAAACTCAATAAATAAGGTTATGTTTGTCATAGAGAAATTAAATTTGGTATGTATGTATTTTATACCAAAACTAAGGAGTGTTCAAAAATTGGGAGTAATCCGTCCATGAACACGCCCACCTCCCATAAGGAAAGCACAATAAAGGCATTAACTGTGAGCTCCAGGAATAAAACTTGGTATGTGTACAGTTTTCATCAACATTTAAATGCATATAAAATATAGACTTCATTCGCCCACGGAGATGCCCATTTACAATAAAAATTTTTTTGTTTTTGAAAATTGGGTTTAGAGTATTTCATAGTCGGCCTTGACCGACTTTAGACTTTCTTTACTTGTTTTAAAATAATTATAATGCGTATTTAAAGACAAAACTGGTTATTGATATTTGCACCGATTACTTTTAGCGGTAGAGGTCAAAACTAACACCTGACAGGCTGATTTGGTAGAAAAATACTCACATCAATTAATTACCTATTACTTTTTTATTAATAATGCGATCGAGCCAAAGTTGGTGTCGATGAAAAGGCAAGATAAAAAACTAAATATTTCTGTTTTGCTTTGAATTATTTTCTATATTTTCCACCATCGGAAAATTAATGATTTTCGTAGTCTGGTAACTCTAGTCAAATGGCAAAATTTCAAGTATACATCTAGTAGTCTAAGATATTTTGATCTATTACCTAACCATCCCCATCAAAAGTATTGCGATATTTCTTACCCAAAATTTGAAGTGATTTTTTTTGACAAAATATAATTTTCATAATTGCATACGTTTTGAGTCTTTCTAGTCTCAAGCCTTGTATATTAGGCCGGGTCAATTTTTGTTTTCAAAAAATCGTAGGCGCGAAAAATGTTCTACGGATAATTCTGACCAAAATAGTGGTCGCTCGACTATTTTAAAAAAAATTTTCTTTTTTTACCATAAATTTCGTTATGTTTCAGCACCTTAGAACTGCTTAAAAATAAATTTTTTTTTGTTGTATTTATAAAATGGCGGCCATGTTTGTCATGCAACCACGAGCGATTTTGGTATCTTATAGAGTTTGCGGTAATGATCATATCTCAGCTCCTATTAAACATACAGTAATAAATGGAAAAACTAAATATTAATTATACCTTAGACTATTATCTTGCATATCAGAAAAATTAATTGGGATGTTACTTAATTTAAAAAAAAAACGTTAAAATTACAAAAAAAAATCGTAATTTTTTTAAAATAGTCGAGCGACCGAATTTGCTATTTTGTGATCAATCTCGGCGGACTGACCCTTAATAGATTTCGAGCCTCCGGTTTTTCGAGAGAAAGTTTGAATTTGTGTTTTGCTACAAAATGTGAAGATATTGAAAAAAATAACAAAAAAAAAGTACTATATTGATGTACAAATTTTAGTGGTTTCAAACAAAAATTTCAAAAATATTAATTTATTTATAAATTTCACGTGTTTCATCATGTGTCAACATAAAATTAAAAATTTTCATATTTCATTATAACATTAAAAAATATTTTGAAAATTTTTTTAAAATATAAGAACAACATTTGAAAGCTAAAAAAGGAAGAAACGAACAAAACGCATTTCATAAAACAATCTTTTCGATTTTATATTGAGTTTAGCGAGATTCTTTTTGTTATTTTTCTATAAAACTTTTTGTTACTTTTACATTATTTTGTTTTGTTTATTTTACTATTATATTTTTTTATGAATTTATTAATTTCTAATATTTTTGTATCTTATTGCTTTAAATTTGAAATTGATTTAAAAAAATTGGTTTTTTTTATTTTACTTTGGTTTTTCACTAGAATCATAATACAAACACTTTGAAATTTTGATCAAATATGAAAATATAATAAAAATTTTTCTTAAATAAGGACATTTAAGTTCGCCTTTTTTTCGAAAACCAGGAAATTTTTAGCCTAAAACATGTTTTTTTGGATGGTTGTATACATTTTTTCACATACTGAAGTAAAACACAAATTCAAACTTTCGCTCAAAAAACCGGAGGCTCGCAATCAATTTTAAACCAAGGGTTTCTTGGGCAAAACTGTTCAGAAAACTCCGTAAAATATTTTCCGCGCCTACGATTGTTTAGTTTTTTCACCCATACAAATTGGCCCGTCCTATTTTACATACCTGTAAAATCTAATATAATATTGTTGATTTGCCATGTTTTTGGTGAAAAAAAGTTATGCCATCCTCAAACTTCTCTACCATCATTACAACTTTCAAAGTCGTAAAATCAATACATAGATCAATTTTGAATTAAAGTTGATTAGAAATGAGGAAGGAATTAAAGAAAACTTACAGCGTAAGACCTTATCTTGCCCGGCATTCAAACACGGTACTTGGAATGGTGGTCAAGCACAATTTCCAATTGACTACCGAGGTAGTTTTATGTTTTTGATTTAGTGCTTTTTGATTTTGTGGAAATACTTTTCTTAGTAGTGCTTTCTAGAAATATTTAGCGATAATTATCAAAACAATATATGACATAACAAAAAATAGCTTAAAATAATAAAACTGATATAAAAAACTTCATAATTTGTATTGTTTTGCTTTACAAATTTTATTTGTCTTTCATTTGATTTTAGACTGGAATGCTTTACGAAGAGTATAATACCATTGAATAATTACAAATAGAAGGTGACACTACCGACGATGAAGCGACATTAGAGCTATGTGGCAGATATGTGCACTCCACATAATTATCCAGTTCTATAACCCAAATAAATTGTCATCGCTTATGTGTGAAAAATTTCCCTTGGTTTTTTTTTCACTTGTTTTGTTATTGTTATAGTCCTTTTCTGATTACCAGTTACTTTCTGCAGTATTGTTTTGTGTCTTTTGTCAATTGCTAGCTTTTTGACCACTTTGTTAACTTTTTTATTAGCGCAATTATAATTATTCAATGATAATACTCTGAGTATACAATACGTATTGAAGAATTCTGTGTTTTAAGATCACTTCATTTTTATTAATAGTTTTCATAAGAAGTTTTTTACTCTAAGTATTTTTATTCAAATCTTTTCATTTTTAATAGTTTGCCTTATACATTTTATTTTCATTCATTTGGTGGGGAGGGGGGGTTTAACCCCCAAAACCCCCTGCGTTCGTTTCTGATTAAAGACAAATAAATAACGGTGTAGTCGAGCTCAATTTGTAGCGAAGATGCTTTTGGCGTTGTTTGGCTATTTATCTTGTTACTAGACGGCATTTAATTGGTATTTCGGAACTGAAATATTTGAAATAAATTAATTGATTTGATTGCTGACAGATGGCTTGAGGCTTTTTGAAAATCTGACAGAAACCTTGGTTGAAAGCAGCTTCAAAGAAATTTTGATAGTGGTATGATTTCCCGAAGAGCTGTTGAAAAAAAAAAAAAAACAAAAAGAGAACATCTCTTTCACCCTTCCATCAAACGTTCAAAGCGGAAAAAATACACTCAAACCAGTTAGTGTGATAATTTTTGCATATTGAAAATTCTTCTTTTTGTTTTGAAAAAAATCATGCAATAAAGAGTTAAAAAAAAAATTGTCTTGAAAATGTTGTGATAAAATGTTTTAAACTGGCTCACCAGCAAACTTTTTTATTTTCATGATGCATAAAATAATATCACTCTGATGCATATCTCAAAAACTAATATTTCCTTTTTTCCTACGTTTGTTTTAATTTTAAGTTTCTAGATTTTTATGAATTTATTCAAGAAAAACATTTATTTGAGTTTTATATTTCTTATTCCAGAAAAATAAGAAAAAGCACCAACAACAAAAAAATCAACAGCAAAACTGCGGCGATTCCCACACTGCCACAAAACAGGAAAGCAATGACAGCGCGGAAGTCACTTCAACAGCAACGGCAGCCAAACTATCAGCACCACCCACAACTAGCCTGCCCTATAAGGTGGAAAACTCTAGCATTGTGGGGCGTTATATAGTGGCCAGCCGTGATCTGCAACCTGGCGAGTTGCTCATCACCGAAGAGCCGCTAGCCATTGGACCTTGTGTATCCGCAGATGCCGTCTGCTTGGGCTGTTATGTGCCCGTCGAGCTAAAACCGTCGCAATACAGGTACGTAGCTGGCTCAGCTTAAAGTCAATGAACGCTCAATTTAATATCTCAGATGTGCCGACTGCAAGTGGCCTCTCTGTGGCCCAAAATGTCGTGGGCTAGGTCAATCCACTGGCCACTCGCCTGAAGAATGCGCTCTATACAAATTAAAAAATACTTCCTCTGTTTTGAATTCCACCAACATCACATCGACAGCAATCAAAAATCTTTATGAACTCATTTTAATCGTACGCATTCTGCTGATGCAGCAACATGCACCCGAAAAGTATGCAAAAGTTCTACTCATGGAATCCCACACAGAAATGCGCAAACAAAATGCCGAACTCTGGCAGCATTATGAACACAATGTTGTTTCACGTTTGCGTCAAGACTGGCAGCTGGAACAGTTTTCACCAGAGCAGATACACTCTATTTGCGGCATTTTGGATGTTAACTGTTTTGAGATTGGCCAGCTGACAGCAAAGGCGCGCACGCTGTATCCAAGCGCTTTTCTGCTGGCCCATGACTGTAGTCCGAATACTTCGCACACGGATGATCCGCAAACGTTTGCAATAATTTTACGTACATCCCGCTCGGTGCGACTGGATGAAGCCATCACACTAAGCTACGCATATACGTTGCAGGTAAGTCGGGTGGGACTAGAAAAGAGATTGAAACTAATCAATGATAATCTCAAAATAACCGATATATATGTACAAGAATTGTCGATATTAACCCAAGGAGTTCGCAACATTCAACAAAGTTTCAAAGACCGAAAGTAATTCAGATATCAGATATCATTAATGCTACTTTGGCAGATTAGATTCCCCCCAGTATAAGTCATTTGTCCAATAATTGTCGATACCTGTTGTCCGAAGAATGCAAAAAGTTGCTTACACCCAACTAATTCCAGTTAATTGGTATATTCGCTATATAACCAGGCCCTTAGCTAGGTTATACTCTAGGGTTTAGGGTAGGAATGGTGAGCAAACAAAAAACTTGGAAGGCAATATTATTTATGTTTTTTTATTTTAATAGTAGTTCTTTTCCGTCAAAAATTACGGACCAGGTTTCAATAAAAGAAAAAACATGAAATATTGAAATCAGCAATTTGTAGTTCGACATATTTATAAAATACATTTAAATAAAAACGGAAATCATAGTAGGTACGACGAAATAAGTTTAAAAATTATTTGTAAAACTGAAAATTTCAAAATGAAAATAATAAAAAAAGTTTCTAAAGTTTCAATAAATCACAAAGAAAAAAATGCCTAAAAATATGCTCTGAAATTTTTCAAAAAAAATCAAGCGTTCCGCACTCACATTTTACGGAATTATGTTATAGTAATAATAATAATAATAATAATAATAATAATAATAATAATAATAATAATTATAATAATAATACTAATTATAATAATAATAATAATAATAATAATAATAATAATAATAATAATAATAATAATAATAATAATAATAATAATAATAATAATAATAATAATAATAATAATAATAATAATAATAATAATAATAATAATAATAATAATAATAATAATAATAATAATAATAATAATAATAATTATAATAATAATAATAATAATAATAATAATAATAATAATAATAATAATAATAATAATAATAATAATAATAATAATACTAATAATAATAATAATAATAATAATAATAATAATAATAAAAATAATAATAATTATAATAATAATAATAATAATAATAATAATTATAATAATAACAATAATAATAATAATAATAATAATAATAATATTAATAATAATAATAATAATAATAATAATAATAATAATAATAATAATAATAATAATAATAATAATAATAATAATAATAATAATAATAATAATAATAATAATAATAATAATAATAATAATAATAATAATAATAATAATAATAATAATAATAATAATAATAATAATAATAATAATAATAATAATAATAATAATAATAATAATAATAATAATAATAATAATAATAATAATAATAATAATAATAATAATAATAAAAATAAAAACAAAAACAAAAAAAAACAAATTGGCCATTTCAGCCCTTGAAAGGACTTTGACCGAGCTTCTTATGATCAATTGTGTTGTGTGTGTTATTAAATGTTTGCACACAATTGACCGAGAACTGGACCTACATGTTTTATGCCGACTCCGAACGGCTCATGTTCTCAAGATGCTTTACATGGCATTATTTACTCTCTGAGGTTTGCCATTGTCTGCAGAGAGGTGGTGACCGATCAGAAAAATTTTTTATTGAAAAAAACTTTTCGCCGCGGCTGGGGATCGAACCCGGGCTCCGAGCATGCTAAGCCACACACTTAACCTGCATGCCACGATCACCAATAATAATAATAATAATAATAATAATAATAATAATAATAATAATAATAATAATAATAATAATAATAATAATAATAATAATAATAATAATAATAATAATAATAATATGATACATGATGTATTTCATGATACATTTTTTAAATTATCAAATTTCAATAAATTTGCTAAAGTTCAGTTTTTGAATTTGTGAAAAGATGTATAAAGAATATAAAAATTAGAAAAACAACCAGCAAATATTTGGAAAACGATTGGAAGATTACTTTATTTCGCAATGCGCTAGCGATTCACCCAAGGGTTCTTTGGAAGATGGATCGCCTTTTGAACGCTCAAGGGATGAATGATTAAAAAACCTTCCAAAATTTTCCTTCTCTCATTGCAGCGATCGTTGGAAGATGGCTTTTTAAAAAGTTTTAAAATCACTCATTGGAATATGAAGCGGGCTCTGAAGAATCTTAAAAATGAATCAAAAAGTTTAACTAAAAAATATGTCAATCTTTTCTTATAGCTTAGGAGCAAGATCATAATAAAGAAGTTATAGTGAAAAAATTGTTAAAAATATATAATAAACTTACATAATAAAATATATTTATATGATATATATAATGTTGTCCAGAAAAGTCAATTCGTTTGCCACTCTTGTCAGCGTGTGTCACTCTTCCTAGCGAATCGCTTAAGACTCCTTTCCGCGATGCGTTGGCGAATCTTCCTGGCGTAAAGCTTTTATGGCCACAGCTAATTGCATTTGGCGATATCCGTACGACTCTCAAAAGATCTCGCTGGCGATTGTCTCATCCTCCAAGCGATTTGATGGAGATCTTTGGGCGATTGGCAATGTTTGCAGGAAACAAATATATAAGTGATGATTGAATTTATTAACGATTGTACCCATGTTTACTTAATTTAAGAAGAGTTGGTTATTTTTGGATGCAAAAAACAAATATGTTGATTCTTCAAAAAAACCAGTGGCCGGCAACACTTGGCGTGCTCGTTTCACAGACCCAAATAGTTTCCGGTATGCGCCTTATGTTACTGGTATGTTCTTAAGCACCTTCTGCACACTTCAGTCACTCTACCCAAGAGCTTGACCGCCCCTTCGCTGTATTGGCAAGCACTGCATGTTACTTTGTTGCTTCTGTTGCTCTACTTTCAGTTTCAGTTTGTTAGATCTTTGAGAGAGACCGCTTCGGGAAGTGGTATATAGAGACAGACGCACGATCTGTCGACTACGGCCTCTTCTTGGAAGTAGACCATTTCGGGAAATTGTCCCAAGCGACGACGCAGACGGAACGTCGACTGTGATCCCTTACAAGATGAACGCTTATGTTAAAAACCCCAAAACCTTAGGTAATTTATGCTACTTCGTTGCCCTCCTTGTACTTTCAGTTTGTTAGTTCTACCAGCGAGATACCGCTTGGGCAAATGGTGGTAAAACATATACGCTCACGATCTGTCGACTGCGGTCTCTACTTGTATGGCTGCTACCTCAGAAAATAGTCCCTAGACGTCGACGCATACGGGACAACAACTACACAGAGCGAAAAAACGCATAGTAAAAATAACTATGTTCGTAACGATTTTACTATTTTTCGTATTAAAAAAAGTGTATTTAATTTGAATCGTTTATATTTGAAACATTAACAAAACGTATTAGAATCGCTTCAATGAGAAAAGTATATTTAATTTGAATCGTTAATATTTGAAACGTTACCAAAACGTATTAGAATCGCTTCATGACTCAGCTTTTTTCATTTGTATCGAACGAAGTACACACAGACACGACAGACGAGGAAAAACGAACAAACAACGATCTTAGTACATTACGACTTGATGCAGTGTTGCCACATGCGACATATAGTATATATTTAAGTTGTTTTACAACTGATGAATAAGTCACTTATAGACGAGAAAACTAGTTCGAACGTTTTTCCCTATAGACGCATAGGACTGCATGTTCATAATAATATGACAAGGTAAGCTCAGATTTGAGAGGATAAGACGAAACTGAAGTTTTAAGTTTTAAATGTGAAGTTTTTTTCTGCGTGAGTTTTAGATGAAGCCTTTATTTGAACATTGTCTGCTTAATTAGGTGAACTATTCGAAGCACTTTTTTTTGATAATTTTACTCAATGAGTTTGACAACTGCGGAAACTTCACGGTTATAATAAAATAAGACAAAGAATACAGAATTATCTTCAAAACAAGCTGAATTTATATGAAACTTATATATATTTTCCCTACAGCAGGTATATACTTATCAGTTGGACAACATCTAAGTCTGGTAAGCCAAAAAGTGAAATTTTCAAAGAAAGTCAAAATAAAAATCTCACACACAATAACTGTGACATTTAGCCCACTTCTATCACTTTTATTAGTCTCTTCAATCTGAGATTTCCTTGTAACTGTATCATAATTTTTTAAATAAGTGTTCTGTTCAGTTGCTGATGTTGCTACAACTTCATAAACCAGTTGAACAATATTGTGCTCTAAAAGAAGAATTAAAGATCATACAAAATATCCAATTCAAACAATCTAAAGCTGCATACAAATCAGCGAATTGGTTCGTCCTACGGCGGCCATGTTCGAGGCAGTTCGCTTGATAAGAAACTAGTTCGTCAGTTCGTGGAACCTGTTGGCTTGTTGGCAAAAATTATTGATTTTTTCCGTGGAACCAGAGCTTTTCGAAGAATGAGTTCAATAATTTGAACGTGAGATCATACCAAGTGATATTCTGTAGTGACAACATGACAGCATAAATAATAACAAGACAAAAGCAAATGAACCAATATATATGACAAAATAATGGCGAAAAACAAAATATAAAATCGTAGGTTCTACGAACAAGTTCGTTCAATTTTGACGCTAGCCAACTGATTTGTAAGCCCTATAACATGGTATGTTGGACGACATGCCATTCATGTAAACGGAAAAACGACAGTCGGTCCAACATGTCATATGAAAATCAAAAATTGTTGTTTTTCTCTGCTGGTCCGACCAACACCAACATATATGGTTCTTTACAAGATGAACGTTTATGTTTAAAACCTCTTGACCTTGGAATATTGATCTTTATTGTGCTGTCGTGTGTAGTTCCTTATTCTTGTAGATAAGTGCTTTGGGAAATGATCCCTTGACGGTATTCAGCCATGGTTCCAAATTTGAAATAAAGTGTCGCTCGGTCGCAAGAAGGTCTATAGGGGAGTTTTCGTGACAACCAGTGATGTATACAAGGATTCAGTTTGGAATACTCATCATACCCGAAACGTTCGATATGGATATGGTTGCCTCGACACATATGGGGGCTGCTTACAAAAGTATTGATCCAACGATAGTGATTGTAAACTTTCTACGACTGTGTCTCTGGTATTCGACCAAATTCTCGTTAATGCTGCGGCTACGCTCTCCGCTTGCATATGTAGGTTAGGTTAGTAAGTAGGTTGACGCGGCTGTATCTTATGAGGTGCACATAGGCCAATTAAGACCCTTGTGATACCAGGGGTTTTTTATTTACCTACTCTATCTTAACCAATTGGAACAATAACCAAAACTAAGTAGTCTGTGTACCGAAAATTCTGAGAGACCCTCTAGGTCACTATAAAACCAATTAGATAGGAATAGGCAAAACAAACAAAAAACAAAACAAATTGGCCATTTCAGCCCTTGAAAGGACTTTGACCGAGCTTCTTATGATCTTTTGTGTTGTGTGTGTTATGAAATGTTTGCACACAATTGACCGAGAAATGGACCTACATGTTTTATGCCGACTCCGAACGGCTAATGTTCTCAAGAAGCTTTACATGGCATTAAATACTCTCTGAGGCTTGCCATTGTCTGCAGAGAGGTGGTGACCGATCAGAAAATTTTTTTTATTGAAAAAACTTTTCGCCGCGACTGGGGATCGAACTCGGGCTCCGAGCGTGCTAAGCCACACACTTAACCTACACGCCACGGTCACCACATAGGATAGGAATAGGCACCATGTTTAATTTTCGGGCTTGGTTTCTAATTAAGCAATTTCCTGTAGGGACTCCGACAACAGTATTCATTAGGTGCCTTCTAAGAGAAATTCGTTCTTTTGAGTGCTTTAGTTTCAGGATTAACCAAACCTGACGTGCCGTGTGGCATGTGCTTCCCGTAGACCACCTTATATTGGTTCTTTTAAGAGAAAGCTCATTTGTGAGCAATATGCGTGTGGTAAGAGGTAAACTAATTATGTACTTCCTTTTCTGTTGATAAAATTTTGATAGTACCAATTGAAGCTTTGCAGTTAAATGGAGAATTTCGATGTTTGGGTATCAAACATAGAAAGATGTTGAGCTGCTCTGCCTTCTCATTTAGAAATATGTGACAGCTCAGGACTGTCCAACAGATTCCAGGGGTTTCAAAGCAGTTTGGCCATCAAAAAGAACGCCAACAGCCGTTACTGACCAAGCCAAGTAACGGCTTCATGTGTAGCAGTAGCTTCTGCATTCAGGACACTGCAGCCATCAGGCAGCCTAAAAGCAAAGTTGATGTTCAATGATTCAGAGTAGACTCCTCCCTCAACTTTGCCTTCCAGTTTTGGTCCGTCAGTGTAGATTTCAATGGCATTGGTGGAGAGTTTCTTTTCTCTTATTCATTTCTGAAGGGAATGGATTCATAAAACTTTTTGTAGAAGAAAAGCTTTTGCGTAATATAGTCTACGGTCTTGATTATTGGAGAAGAAAGTTTCCTAATGCTAGAAAAGTGGCTTCCAGACATATCGCTGTATATCCAGCCATCTTTTTTGTTAGGACACCAAGTGGTATAAGAAG
Organism: Tetanocera ferruginea; assembly: GCA_958299015.1. Taxonomy (NCBI): domain Eukaryota; kingdom Metazoa; phylum Arthropoda; class Insecta; order Diptera; family Sciomyzidae; genus Tetanocera; species Tetanocera ferruginea. Next base: position 113,640,999 of record OY282643.1, on the reverse strand, counting down.
GCGCATAGTATTGAGTTCATCGGAGTGGTAGAGTTAGTTTATAGAGTCAGTGTGTAAAACGTGGTTGTAGTCCCCACTTATTACCAACTGATTTTTTGCATGAATATAAGGTTAAATTAGCTTTTAAGCTTTCTGGAGCAGTTTGGGCTGCTTATCTAGTTTTCTATCTAAGATAAGACCCGGAAATTTGCTTGAAATGAATTTTTTTGTTTCTCAGTTTTAAAGCACTGATTATGAGTAAGTTTTGTTATATAGTAATGATCACTAACTCAGTTTTGCCTGGGGTAACGCTGAGTCCAGAGCTGGGAACCCAATTGACGAGGGTGTTTTAACAATTTTGCATAACATCTCTAAGAGTAGATGATAAATATTTTCCTAAGATGAACGTCATCAGCGTAGGATTTCAACCGGTTGCAAAGAAAACTCCCCGTTGAGGGTGTTTCTCTTGGTATAGATCTTAGCGTGGATACTGTTCCGAGATTTGTGCTATTAGCATGCGTATGTAAGATGCTGCTTGAAACTATCATAACGTCTGGGTACTTAACGAATGGTTTCGATACAATTGTATGGTCACCAACCGATATTTTACTAGACTTCGTCAGGTTTTGCTCTGCCAGACAGAGCCCCGTTTTGTTGATCTACTGTTGCACTACTGTCACTACTTGGTTGCACTTGTTCTCCACTTCGTGCAAATGCTTTGCGTCGACTTCGAGGTCAACATCATCTGCGAACTATCTGAGGCATGTGAGGCCTATCTGGCAGCTGTAGTCACAGAACTCCGTTTTACATTATGTTCCATAGAGCTGGACCCAACACTGATCCCTGTGGAAGTCCCCCAGTAACCCCCCCTCCTCCAGTAACCTTTCTGGACCCACTTCTAGTTTGTAGTAGAGAATGCTATCCTCTGGGTAGTCTCGAATAATTCTACGAAGTTGAAAAGAGTGCTAGAGTGGATAAGAGCATCTTATATTCTGGTCTTATTAGCAGTATTAAAGGCGTTTTTGATATAGAGTCTTGTAACTAAGCATGTTTAGCACTGCAGCACTCTTTATCACCGTGCATCCACCGAGTATCTGCAATTGCATTAACGCCATATTTGTACTCCAATTGCATCTGTGGTTGAACGAGTTGTGCGGAACCCAAACTGTTTGTAATAGACGCCTTCAGCCTATTACTTATCAACCGATCTTGAATTTTGACGCTCGATTTCAGTATCGAGCATGCAAAGCGGACGATTTACCAATGAGTCTTCTGAGGAACTAGTGTTATTTAGGATAAACTCAAGTCTTTACCGCTTTCACATGTGTGGAAAGACTGCTTATTTTAGGTCGTTATTTTAAAGGTCAACGATTATTTCTGGAAAATAGTTGTATTTTGAAAATTTTGCAAACTCTGAAACACTCTTGATATTTTCCTCAAGAGTGAGGATTTTGTTTTTGTTTCAAGATTTTTTGAAACAGTTCTCAGGAATAACAACTTTTCACTTAATGAAATTTTGAGAATTGAACAAAAACTTTGGCTTAAGTTTTTTGGCTTCTTTTCTTCAGTTTCCATTAGTATATTCTATATTAAAATTTTAAATGAAAGCTTGAAATTTGAATAAAATTTTAAAGAATAATTTGAAAATACCTCGTGTTCCGGCAGGGCATTTCAAATATCATGCAAAACATGCGACGTACCGTGATTTTTGGGACAACAGTTTACACAATACAAGACCTAATAAACTTCATCTTGAATACCTCTAATCATCTTTTTTATTTAACAATGTTTTGAAAGAGTTAAACTTTAAAATTTCTTGTCAGGGAACTCTTAAGCGTCGTGATTTCATGCATGCCGGCAAACTGTTCTGGTGTTCCTGTCAACGCTGCTCGGATCCCTATGAGTTGGGCACCGACTGCAGTGCCATCGTGTGTCTGAAGTGTCACAAGGGTTCAGTGCGTGCTACAGATCCACTTGATCAGAATGCAGAATGGAGGTTAATATATAAAAAAATCAACAATATTAGTGTTGCTAACAATTACTAAATCAATTAATGATTACACAGCTGTGACAGTTGTGAGTACAAAATGACAGCGACAGAAATTGTTAGACTTTTGGACAAAATTAACAATGATTTGGAATCGTTTGATGTGCACGATGTGCCGGGCTTAGAAAATTTCATCAAGAGGTTTGAAAATAATTTTATTTGTTTGTTTCTTTTTTGTTAATAAATAAAACTTGATCTAAAAATGTACGACAGATATTCTGCTATATTGAGACCCAATCATTATTTGCTGCTCTCGGCAAAGTATTCGCTCTGTCAGATCTATGGACGCATTGAAGGTTATTTAATACACACCATGTCTACAGATGACATCAAGCGCAAGGAGCGATATTGTCGCGAATTTTTGGCTATTATAGACAAACTTGAGCCAGGCCTGACGCGACTTAGAGGTAAGTGAACTGTGTCTAGTAAAGGTTTTAAACATTACTTTTTCTATTTAAGGTTTGATCATGTATGAGCTGCATGCACCAATCATGATGCTGTCGCAAAGCTTAGTGCAGAGCAATCAAATTAGCCGACAGGATTTCCAGCGCAATCTTAAGGAGGTTGTCAAATTGCTGCGCGAGAGTCGTGATATTTTAAAAATGGAGCCAGTGGGTTCCAATGAGCATCAGATGGGCCTAGCCGCAGAAGATGCGCTCAAGCGTATGGCTGGCGTTTAAAATTAACAAGATTTTTGTATGCTCGTAACGGTTGCTTTTATATTAAATACCGGCAAAAAATGCTTTTTATAACGTATTTCTTGAAATAAAACGCTAGAATTAACTTTAAAAAGTAAAAATTTTAATAAAACAAGTTCGTATTGCGCAATAAGAAAAGAAATTCTAATCAAATTTTTAATCAGCATTTTTGCATTAAAGCATCTTGACCACGTTTGCCTGCATGTTACAGAAAAAGCAGCCGAAAAACCGCTTCAAAGAAAAAAACATTCATTGAACATAGCTCAAATAAAACATGCAAAACTAAATGAAAGGAAGAAACATTGCAAATGTGCAAAAAAATTTAAAAATTAAAATAAATACAGTCGCTCATGGCAGGTCTTTGAGGCAGAGTCGAGTATGTAAGTCATATAAGTGTGCGTTTTATGCCAGCTGTAGAGTGGATAGATTGAATTCATCCTTTTTGCTATGGTTAAAAGAAAAACACGTCAACTTTGTGGAATTCAATTAAATACAATTATAAAGAAAAAAGCACCACACTGTAAGAATAAATAGCAGACAAAACAAAAAAGCAGACATGAAAAAAAGAAGCTAAAAAATAAAACAGGCAAAATTAATTAAAAGCTTTGAAAATAACTTAAACTTGCATGCATTGAATTTGTTGAAGCCAAGTTGTTTCTAGAGTTTTTATTTTGGAAAGTAATCAAAAAACATCATGTTTGCTGTACCTCATAAAAAGCCCAATATTTTAATATTTCATTTATAACTAAAGATAGAGTTTTAATGATGATTTAATAATTCTGAAGGAGCATTATATAAAGTGCTTAATGCAAAGTTATTTGTGAAGAACAATGTTTCTACAACAATTAAGGTCTTTGCAGAACTAACCGAGCAGACTAGTTCATGTTTTTGTCGTAAGCAATTCGTCAGTAGTCTCTGAAGCTCACGGCTTCTGCACTCTATTAACTTTGAAAAGCTTAACTAAAGCTATGGTAAAACCAAAGTGGAATTACATAAGAGTGCACTTATCTTTAACAAACTATTCTCTGTTTTGTGTACACTATTGCCATATCCGGAAATTTCACTTATTTTTATTACTTCTGCTGTGATGAGAATGTTTGAAATACGACAAGGTCTATGCACCGACGAGTCACACCAGTTGCAACAATTTGAGTGTATATAATAATTAGTTTACCAAAACCAATTGTGAATCATATCAATCAAACGTCACTTTTATCGAAAATATGCTACATGTTCTAGTTTGATTGTCAATAGTTTGTGCATAGGTATGATGTATGTGTGTGTGTGTGTGTGTGTGTGTGTGTGTAGATGTCGTTATTTAATGTAGTGTTACAATTGTTTTACAATTTTTTTGTTATTTTAGTTTTTCTATTGTTTTTTTTAACCTGCTTTTTTCCTTAAATGTTAGTAATTGTAAAAATAAAATTAAATAGTATAGAAGAAACGTTGACGATGAGCCAAGGAGAGTGCGACCATCACCTCCAAAAAGCAACATAAAGTCGTTGTGGAACTATTTGAAAAAATCCAGCCATGAGTTTGAGAGAAGTAAAAAAATTTGTATCGGGAAAAGGATTGGATATATCCCTAAATACGATACGGGACAGACTTCATCGATCAGGCATAAAGCGAAACAGTACTTTGTCGAAGCCTTTACTCTCGCAAAAGCACCTTGAAAAGCGCTTGCAATGGGCTCAACAAAATGTCGACCGTGATTGGACAAAAATAATATTCACAGATGAATCAACCAATAAAACGTGTTTGGGTAAAAAAAAAGGTGAAACAGTAATTCAGCGTAGTGTTAAACATCCCCAACAAATTTACGTCTATGGGTGTTTCTCAGCTCAAGGATTTGGCGTTTTAAATTGCTTCACCTCTAACCTTAATGCAGTAACGATGCTTGGATTGTACAAAGATGGTTTATTAAAGTCTGCTGAAAAGCTACATTGAAAAAATAACACCTGTACACTAGAGTGGGTCGGCCTCCATACAAAAAAAAAAAATTTGAAAAAACCACCCTCTATTTTAAAGTTGACTTCGAGAGGATTCCGAAAACAAAAAAATTTTTTTTGGACCACCGGAAAAACAGCCAAAATGGCCTTATTTGAATAACTTAAGCATTACATGTCAGATCTTAAAAAATTATGTGTCGTTGAAAAGAGCTTTACAAGCACTACAATGCCTTCTCAGGACATTTTTATTTTTGAGGTCATATTCAACTTGTAAGCCCCATTAGCCCAATTTATCCCCCTTAAAAAATTATTTATCAAGTTTTAAAACAAAGAAGTTATAATAGTTAAAATATTTGATATAATCCTTTTTTTTATAAAAAATTAACTGTTAGTTTAGTCAACGAACAAGCACATTATATAAACAAAATTGTAAAAGAAACTTAAAACATAATTTTTTGAACACAAATTAACAAATTTGAAGGATTTTATATCTTATGAGAAAAAAAAAAAAAAAATTTAAGAGGGATAAATCGGGCTAATGGGGCTTACTAGTTGAATATGACCTCAAAAGTAAAAATGTTCTAAGAAGACATTGTATTGCTCGTAAAGCCCTTTTCAACGACATATAATTTTTTAAGATCTGACATGTAATGCTTAAGTTATGCAAAAAAGACCATTTTGGCTGTTTTTCCGGTGGTCCAAAAAAAAAAATATTTTTTTGTTTTCGGAATCCTCTCTAGGTCAACTTTTTTTTCGACCCACTCAACTGTACACCAACCTGGTGTAAGCACATTTTATACACTTTTCGTATAAAATTTAACCCAATTTTGTATAAATTTGGTTTATAGGATTTTAAAGTATAAATTTTAGAACAAATTTGGTATGGATTTCTATTTATACCAAATAGTATAAAATTTATTCTAATATCGAAATAGTACCATCACCTGGAGATTAAGCGAAGAGTAACAGGGTTGGACAAAAAATACCTCAAGTAACGCACCGGGCTTGTGCGAGATATGTACTTATGTCAATGTTTTATATAATTGTTGATATTTCCTACAATTTTTCGCTCGAGTAAGTATGAGGAAAATCGCTCGATAATATGTAGTTCTAATGGGTGAAAAATCACAGTTGAGAAAAAGTGCATTGAGGTATTCCGATACCCTTTTGATACCAAAATTTCAACAATTTCATTTACAATTCTTCGTTTTACTCGTTCTATAGAAGAAAATCAGTAAAATTTTCATTTTTCTCCTAAAAACTTCTTTATGGGGCCTTTCAACAACAGGTGTCCTTTTAACACATAAAAAACTTGTCAATGTAGATGGTTTCATATCTAATAAACAATAGAAATTACAATTGGAATTTAAATGAACAAATGTAAATGCTTGGATTTAGAAATTTTCTTAAAAATATATCCTTTCTAAAGGGATCAAATTTACAAAATGTAGATAGTTTTTGGTAAAAATTTTACTACCTTGACTAGTTTTACAAAAATAAAAACAATCTTTCTTGTGTCTTAATTGTACTGCTTTGTGCCACTCAACAACGAATAAGTGATAATTTCCCAACAGGGAAGTTTATTTCCGCTTTGCTAATTTAGAGCACATTCTGGCAATAAACGCTGCACTTGGCATGAATATTATGAAGACAGAAAAAAAAAACAAAAATGCTGAGAATAGGCAAGAAGTTCAAAAAAAAATAAAAAAGAAATAAAAAACCTGTAGAAGAATAGACAAAAAGTTGAAAAAATCTGTATAAAATGTTAAAAAAAGTAACAACAAAAATGGCCAACAGTAGCAATATAATAAAGTAGTAGGTAAGTTTAAAGCAGCAGATATGGAATAAAGCAACAGAGGGGTTTTTAAGGAAAAAAGAGAAAATGGGGAATTGTAGAAAACAGATAGACAAAAAAGGCAAAAAACACAAAAATGTCTGCAAATGTAGGAGAAAGTATTGTGGGCGCTTTAGTTTAGGAAGAGAGGGTAGAGGCAAAAATTATTTTAAGGTGGGACAATACGTTTGCGGCAGAGAAAACAGCCCTTGTTTTTAAATTCATAACTCAGTCAAAAACAAACATTTTTTCAAAATTTTTTTTATTATTGTAGAGAATTGAACAAATTTCAAGAAAAAATTTTCAAAAAATATATTGTTCACTCCAACATGGTTTTATAGAGCTCCAAACTGGCGGCAGAAAAAAAAAACGGGGCCTCGTGGTTGCAGCGCTGGGAGTTGCAAAAATTGTCTGATCTGGAAAAAAATGACTTTTTTTAAATCTTAACAAAATTGTTTATCGTATGATAGAAGCTTTTTATAACATTTTTTCAATTTTTAGTGATTTGAAAGTGTGTTTTTTTGAAAAAAATATTGACTAAAAAATAAAAAAATCAAAAAAAAATAAAAATTCATACAAAATCTAGAAAAAATTCAAGAAAAACTCAAGTCATACGATAGCGAATCAAGTTTAAAAAAATTCGAAAAACCAAACATACAATTTCTAGTGCCGCAACCAGTACGAAAATCATGGTTTCAAGATAAACGCGTTCAAAGTTTGTGAACAAAGAAAAAAAAGTTTAAAATTAAAAATGCGCTCTCACTAATCCGGCTGTAAGTTTTGAACCCGTAGAAATTTTTCCATGAAATTTTTTTCTTAGAATTTTAAAAATATTTACTAAAATACAAAATTATAAATACGGCCAAAGTCATGTCCCCTTTAAAAAAGCTTCAATGAAAGAAGTTCTGGCAAATATTTAGATATGGTTTAGTTTCAGAATGCAGTGCCATCATTATAGTTGCTAAATTCTATAGAAATTTCTAAAAATTATTGCGACCGAGAATGGTCTCTCTTAAGTGATCTCATAGTGACCTTGAAGGACTTATATGGCGAAAGAACTAAGCATTTAAGGGCACATGACACCTTAAAACAATTTCTTAATGATTGATAATGATTCTTAATGATATAATTTTGAAAAAGTACACATATATTTTGAGTTAAATAATTACACAAATACATTTTTTTTTTTTTAATTTTTAATCACATATATGACTACTGGAATTTAAAAAAAAAAAATTCAAAAAATCATTGAAGCTGGCCGCAGAAATCGTTTATTCTGTTCAGACACTTAAGCTTGTTGTTAAGCTGTTGAAAAATGAAATGAATCATTAAAATATTGAAGGTTTGTGTAAAAAAAATACATACATATGAACATATGTAAATATGTAAATGCATTAAAAAAATATTGATAAGAATAGAAGAGTTGCTGACGACATTGTGTGGCAAACAAAATCGCTATTTATAGCTATGCAAAATGACAGGAAGCGGCACAGAAAGAACACTCTACAAACAACTAAAAACACACCCACCCAGCAGCAAATGAGCACACTGACAGGCAAACACACACCCAGACATATTTACACATAAGCAGATAGTTAAGGTTTGTCAGCTGCACACAGTTGCGACAGGTATGACAGGATGTGCCGCCATGCAGTCAAGTGCTAAACACGGTTCGAGCTTTTGTTCATTAATTGGAGCGGAAGCAATGCAGCAGCTAAACTTTTGCTGCTGCTGCTGTTGTTATTTTTGTATTGTTGTTGTAGTTGTTGTTGTTGTTGTTACCACTGTTGACTGACAATATTAAGTCAGCGAACGTTTAAGTTTTTTATATAATGTGTAAATATGTCACAGTGAGTTTCTGTTTTAATAATATTAAAGCCAGTTAGTTTAATGCTTTACAACATTAGCCTAAAAATATGCTCAACAAAATTATTACAAAACAAGCCATAACAACAGCAAATAAATGATAAAAATTAAGCATGTGCAGCTTCAACCATTGTGCCATTCCACCTTCAAAATCAAGTGTTTTTTTTTTTTTTTTTTTTTTTTTTTTTTTTTTTTTTTTTTTTTTTTTTTTTTTCCCCGTGAGATGAAAAGCATCGAAAGCCTGAGTGCGGGACTTTAATCCGCTAAAAACACCTCTTCATCTGACCCCTATATCCCCCCGGGACTACCGTAAAGTATTGCTTCGGAAGGAGGGAGGACTGAGCACCTATAGCTCACTAGTCAGCTGTCGTTAGTATTGTCATGTTTCTATGTACCCCTTCTATTATCCGTGTAGGATACTTGCACTCTGGTACAGACACCCAATACTAATCTAAAACAAAAACTACCGTCCGCTAGCTTTGCAGCCATGCTGAATTGGTTGCTAACCTTTTTTTAAAATTAAAATGTTTATTCTACGGGGGGAGACCGCTTCGGGAGCTGATCCCTACACGCAGGCGCATGGTCTGACCCCTGCGGTCTCTTCTTGTAAGGGGATGACGCAAACGCAGCGTCGACTACGGTCCCTAGCAAGATGAACGTTTATGTTCAAACCCCCTGGCAAGGTTGAGTATTCTTTACTCCTATATACTTCTTATTGCGTTACGAAGTCTTTCTACTCGGCGCAATTCTTTCATTATTGCACATGCCGTGTTGCAAACTGAGGTCCAGTTTCCTTCTGAGGTAAGCATAATGTCCACCAAAGTTTCCACTGTTGGCGACCTACCTACTTTATTGCTTAGCTCTAGTCTTTCTGGGTTAAACTTTGGGCAGTCAAAGAAAACATGCTCTGCATCTTCAATAACATTTCTTGTACAGAAACTGCAGAAAGGATTTTCTTCGTGCTTGAATCTATGTAGGTACGATTTGAAGCAGCCGTGCCCAGTAAGTATTTGGGTGAGATAGTAGTCTACCTCACCGTGTCGTCTATTCAGCCATGGTTCCAAATTTGGAATAAGACGTTGCGTCCATCGTCCCTTGTGTGATGCCACCCAGCGCATCTGCCACATCGCCACACTGCGGTTACGTGTTATCCTACGTTTTGAGGATTTAGGCAAGTCGCTTGGGAGTGAGCCATATATCACGCTCTCAGTCGCTAGAAGATCTAGAGGGGGAGTTCCCGCCACAACCAGTGCTGCGTCTGAAGAGACAGTTCGGAATGCACAGCATACTCTTAGTGCGCAGATGCGATAAACCGAATCTATGCTTCGTAAATAGGAGCTAGATTTGGTAGCCTCAGCCCATATGGGGGCTGCGTACAAGAGTATTGATCTAACGACAGTGACAATAAGCCGTCTACGGTTTTGTCTAGGGCCTCTGGTATTCGATAGAATCCTTGTTAACGCTGCAGCAACGCTTCCCGCTTTTTCGCTTGCGTATGTGAGATGCTGCTTAAAATTCAGCCTATGGTCAATCATGACGCCAAGGTACTTTACGAATGGTTTCGATACAATTGTATGGTCACCAACCGATATTTTAGCAGACTCAACGACTTTCCGGCTGCTTATTAGTACTGTCTCCGTTTTGTGCTCTGCCAGACAGAGCCCCGCTGTGTTCAGCCACTGCTGTACTACCATTACCGCTTGGTTGCACTTGTGCTCCACTTCGTGCAAATGCTTTGCTACGACTATGAGGGCAATGTCATCTGCAAACCCGATAATGTGGGCTCTATCCGGCAGCTGTAGACGCAGGACTCCGTCATACATTATATTCCATAGAACTGGACCCAGCACTGATCCTTGTGGCACTCCGCCTGTGATCTTATACCGTTCTGAGCCCACTTCTGTTTCGTAGTGGAGAATTCTATCCTCGAGGTAGTCTCGGATAATTCTACGAAGGTAGAAAGGGACACCAAAGTGAGCAATCGCCTCCAATATTTTGGTCCAGTTAGCAGTATTAAAGGCGTTTTTGATATCGAGTGTTGTAACTAAACAGTACTCTTTATCACCGTGCATCCATCGAGTGCCTGCAATTGCATTAAGCGCCATATTTTTTACGGCTCCAATGGCATCTGTAGTTGATCGGGCCTTGCGGAATCCGAACTGCTGGTTAGAAAGGTCCCCCGCATCTTTAATAGACGCCTGGAGCCTATTGCTTATCAACCGTTCTAGGATTTTGCCGGCAGTATCGAGCATACAAAGCGGACGATACGCCGATGGGTCCTCTGAGGAATTAGTATTCTTCGGTTACATTTTGAAAATTTTGCAACTCTACTTCATCTCCTCTGTTTATTGCTGGCGTGTCGGACTGTTGTGGAAATAGTGTGTGAACTATATTCCGCATCAGTACGGGACACGTGGGTGTTGGTTGTCTAAACACCGAAAGCTTCTTCATAACAAGCTTATACGCAAAGCCCCATGGCTGTTGCTCAGCATCGTCACAGATTTGATTGAAGCAATGGGATTTGCTGCTTTTTATAGCTTTTTTAGCTCCATTCTAGCGGCTTTAAAACGCAACTGGTTTGGTAGAAATTCATCAGTACCTCTCGAGCGGTAGTATGTTCGTCTCGCTCTTATACAGCACCTTCGCAGGCTGGAAATTTCCTCAGTCCACCAGTAGACTGGAGCTCGGCGATTGTTACCTCTACCCTTTTTAACCATCGCGGCGTCACATGCTGCTTTAATAGTTGCCATCACTTGCGAAACTTTGTCACTTGCAGAGCCCGTTACTGACATATCTGAAAGCATGACTTCTAGGATACCAGTGTCCAGGGTGCTTTCTTTATATTTGTTCTGGTTAGTGCTCGCCCTTCTTCTGTCGGAGTCTCCCATGCTGAATATAATTGCGTGGTGATCGCTTCCGGTATAGTGTCCGGTTACGCTCCAGGCAGTTTTTGGTAGTGAGCTGCTACTTACGAAGGTAAGGTCAATTATGGAACCATACCCAGCTCTTTCAAAGGTGTTTTGCCGTCCAGAGTTAAGCGTGGCGATATCTAGGATCGCAAACGCCTCTTGAAGTGCTTGACCTCTCGGGTTTGTTCTTGTACATCCCCAGTCAGTTGACCATGCATTAAAGTCACCTGCAATTACTAGTGGGTGCTTTCCGACGGCATCCTCTGCTATTTCTTCTAGAACATTCGTGGCTTCTTGTAGAGTAAGGCTAGGGGGGAGATAGCAACTATAGACATAGAATCCACCCAGTTTAGCCCTCACGAAGTAGTTCATAGATTTTGTCTCTCTAATTTGATGCTGTCGTCGGCCACAACTCCATATGGATGCTTTCCCGGATCTATCACTGATCTGGTATCCAGAGGTGTCAGTACGATATGGTTCGCTGAGTATGGCTACATCAGCGTTTTCTTCACGTACGTTTTGCTTCAAGAGGTCATGTGCAGCTTCGCAGTGATTGAGGTTAAGCTGATAAAACCTCATCTAGCCTTAGTCTCTCGTAAAGCTTTCTGATAGAACGGGCATTTAGTGCTTGTTGTTGCATGCCTTGTGTCAGGCTTCTTTTTCCGTAGGCAGAGCGTGCATATTGCAGCGTTTTTGCACTCTTTGGCTCGGTGGTTCAAGCTGCCGCACCTAAAGCAGGTCTTTGTGCAGTCCTCTTCACTCTTGCACTTTGATGCTACATGACCAAAGTCCATGCATTTAAAGCATCTCTTGGGGGTTGTTTTATGTCGTATGCGGCACACAACCCAACCAATTCTAATCTTGCCAGCCTTAGTCAGCTCTGAGGCGCTTTCGGGTGGCAAACTTAATGTTGCTGTTTGGGTGCCCCCATATGCTCTGCGTAAGCTGAGTATGTTGGATGGCAAGACTTTCTGCACAGCAAATTGGTTTTGTAGTGCATCAAGTACTTCCTTCTTCGTGGTGACCTCGTCGATGTCTTTTATCTCTATTTGCACCATTTCGGTTAGGATTTTAACTTCGACGTTGGTTCCGAGCACCGTTTGGACTGCATTTTGGAGCTTTCCGGATGCAGGGTCTGAGTTTTTCTCTAGGAGAAGTAATAGCTCTCCTTTGGCAGTTTTTCTTACGCCGCAGACGTTTTGACTCAACTCATTTAGTTGGGGTTCAGCCTTCACCTGTCTAAGGATATCAGCATAGGAAACTGAGCCTGTCGTTCTTATAACGATTGCATCCTTTCGAGGTGGTCTCTTCCTTGTTTTCCTAGGTTTTTTCCTAGGTTTTCTCTGCACTTTTGTCCACTTATTGTTTTGGACTGTTCTTTCAACTGGAGTGAGAGTATTATCCATTGCTGGTAGTTTCTTTGAGCTGGATTCGTTATTTGAACCCAGCTGAACCACTTCCTCACGTGGGAGCTTTTTGCCCTTGGGCGCGGTTGCGCTCTTTTTTGATTGGCCCTGGCTGGCTTTTACCTCAGAAATCTTAGCCTCAGATTGGCCTTGAGGGGGCGTTTTATGCTTCCTCTTTTTAGCGGATGGAGTTGGCGATTGTGGTTCGCGCTGTTCTCCCCTTGGTCTCTTGGTAGAGCCAGCACCTTCCATGGGGGCTAGTGTCGGCTCTGTTTGTGTTTCCACATTTCTTCTTGTTGGCGGCTTCGGTTTTGATTGAGTCCCGGCGGAGTCCCGTTCATGCCGCACTTTGCACGCCTTTTGGTGCAATGCTGCAATTTCGTCCACGAGGTCTCTTAGAGGCTGGTGGATGCTTTTTCGTGGGAGGGCCATCATTTTCACCAGCTCCTGGATTTTGACGGTTAGTAGATCACTTTCCGTCGTATCTTGAGCATGGTGTGTTACTGGTAGTGATGGAGGCGATGAGCGTGACCGCTCAATCGATCTATCAGCCGCCTTCTGGGGAGAACGCGCAACTCTAGGGGTTCCCTTGAATGGGTTCTGAGTTTCCCATCCATATGATGAACCTGGAGTGCCGCCTTTTTGAATTTCATTTTTATTTTTCCTTGTAGCATTATCTGCTACGGCAGCCAAGTTAGCCACCGCCGTAGCATTGCGGTCATTAAATGACGATGACTGGAAGCCCGCTTGCTCACTCCCTACAGTCACCGATACTGCTGTCGTGTGCACAATGTTGGTTGAGGCCTCCAGAATCCTTGCCTCTACCGTGGGGGTTTCCACGGGTGGATTTCCACTACTGTGGTTGCCACCTGGAGTAATTTTGTTATTAGCCGACATTTGTGCTTTCTGGTTTATTTTCAGGGGACCAACCCATATCCTTTTATACCTACGGACAGGTTTTTAAAACTGCCGACCGCTACGGTACAGACGCAGACCAAGGAGCCGCCCACTTTGGGTCAGACGCTCTTGGTTTTGAAGGGTGGTTTTCTTTGTTTTTTTTTTTTTTTTTTTTTTGTTTTTTTTTTTTTTTTAAATTGATTTTCAGTATTCTTGTTTTTTTTTTTTTTTAAAATTGATTTTCAGTATTTTTTGTTTTTTTTTTATTGTTATTTGTTATTTGTTTGATTTTGTCAAAATCAAGTGTGTGTGTGTGTGTGTGTGTGCATGACATGTTCTTTTGTCATTTTCAACAGCCTAAAAATATGCATTTACTTTAGACAGTTTGTGGCTTTATCTGGCAAGGTTTAAAAAATTATCTCAAACAAATCTTTATTAACTCTTATCTTGCTCTGAAATACATGAAAAAAAAAAAATTACAAAACCTTAATACAATGCTTTGTATGCGTGCCTCGTTTTCTACATGAATATAAATCTATATCTGCATGCGTGTGTTTTCTTTTTCTAGCATTTCACTTTGTTTTGCTGTAATCAAGGCAGTTTACTGTTTTATTTTTATTTTTATTTATTTTTTTCCATTTTTTTTTTTTTCATTTTTGTTTACCTCGGTAGTTATTTAATAATGTTGATGTCAACATAATAAATGTTATTCCTGTGTTTACGAGATGGTCACTAAAAGGTTTAAATTAATTGTTGCAGCCACTCAACACTCAGCATGTTGGTCACATGCGCAGTACTCATTGTTATGAGCAGTGTTGCCAGAAAGTTTTGAGAAAAGAAGCTAGATGGCCTTAAAAAAATGGCTAGAAAAGGCTAGATGGCTTTAAAAAAATAGCTAAAAAAAGGCTAGATTTGTTAACATTATTATACCCTAAACCTGTAAGGTCAGGGTATATTGACTTAGTGCAAACGTTTGTAACGTATAGAAATAAGCGAGTCCGGTATAGAAAAGTACATAAACTCCTGATCAGTGTCACCACGTTCGTCCATCTGTCTATGTGTTGTCTGTAAACATAGGTTAAAAAGGAGTTGAGATTGGTACACATATTCACATGAATCCAAGCATCTGCACTATTGAATATTTTTGGAATCCGCCCACGGACACGCTTACTTCCAATACAACTAAAAAATAAAAATCGCTGTATAGCTACTGAAATAAAATTTAAATGTATTTATTTTATATCAAAACGCAGACGTACAGAAAAAATGGGCGTGATCCACCCATGAACACACCCACCTCCCATACAACTCCAACATTGAAAACACTATTATAAAGACGCTTTTATTTGAACTACAGGGATAAAACTTATCAGATATGTATTTTATATTAAAACTTAGATGTATAAAAAAAAAAACAAATTGGCCATTTCAGCCCTTGAAAGGACTTTGACCGAGCTTCTTATGATCAATTGTGTTTTGTGTGTTATTAAATGTTTGCACACAATTGACCGAGAACTGGACCTACATGTTTTATGCCGACTCCGAACGGCTAAAGTTCATGTTCTCAAGAAGCTTTACATGGCATTATTTACTCTCTGAGGTTTGCCATTGTCTGCAGAGAGGTGGTGACCGATCAGAAAAATTTTTTATTGAAAAAACTTTACGCCGCGGCTGGGGATCGAACCCGGGCTCCGAGCATGCTAAGCCACACACTTAACCTGCATGCCACGGTCACCACACTTAGATGTAGAACTTAGATGTATACTAAGATGTAAAATAGTCATCATTCGCCCTTAAACACGCCCACCTCCCATGCAACCCACTATTGTAAAAACGCTATAAAGAGGTTTATTTGAGCCAAAAATATAAAACTTGGTGTTGAGATTGTTGTATCAAAACTAAGATGTGTTCACAAAATGAGCGACATCCGCCCATGAACACGCTCATCTCCCATACAACCCACAATACGGAAAACACTTTAAAAACGTTTATATTTGGCCTACAGAGACAAAACTTGGTATGAGATCATAGTATATAAAAGTAAGGTGTGCTCACAAAAAAAAGGCGTCATCCACCTACGAACGTGCCTTCCTCCCTATTTATTTAGTTCTATAAAGAATACATGGATTTTAAACAAAAATAGGAAGTTACTTCTATTTGTTTTAGTATTTTAATATCTAGTTTATTTAAATATTATAGAAGGTTTAGGTTATTTCATAGTCGGACTAGACTTTCTTTACTCGTTTTCTTTTAAGAACATATCTTATTGTTAGAAGAAAATTTAGCATGCCAGTTTGAATTCGGTTTCTTTACTTTTTTTTTTAAATTGCGTTGTACTAAGAATTCTTTCTACCTCAGCTTTGCTTAATGCCAAAATAATAAAACTAAAAACCAAATCTGATAGCTCTTGGAACGGATCTTCATTCAATGAATCTCTAGCTTCTGCCCAGAATTCTGTTATGGAACTTAAGTTATTCCACTTGTGATAAACAATTTTTTGCCATTATATTTCAATTATCGTTATATCTTCTGTAGAGTTAATGGATTTTTCTTTCTCTATAACAGAAAATATTTGGGTTAAACCACTTTAAAAGTATAAAAAGAGCAATAGAAGATTCACACTTTCAAAATTCCAACGTCAGAAAATTGGATGTAGTAATGCATCTTTAAGCAAAATATAAAAAAAGGCTAGAAAAGGCTAGAAAAAAATAAAAAAAGGCTAAAAAAAAGGCTAGAAGCTAGATGGTAATTTTCGAGGCTAGGCAACAAAAAAAAAGGCTAGATCTAGCCTCAAAAAGGCTAGACTGGCAACACTGGTTATGAGCAACAGTGAGAGCGTATTGGCAGCGCTACTGGTGCAGCTTGAGTTTAACTCAAATACACTCAAATACAACACAAACTTAACAATAGGAAAAATTTCTATAAACAGCGCTTAAGATCTACAGAAAAGTCTTAACCAATAACTCGTAAAGCCCGCAAATTTTTTTTTTTTGTCTTTAGACTTTTTGAAAAGAGAACAATTAAAGAGCAATAAAGACTAACATATAACTCATACTTAACCCATTAACGCTAAAACACGAAAACAAAAATCAAACAATCATTATGAATTTTTACATGATCTGTATGACATCAGTTACAGGAACTTTTCATGATATTAATGTACAAAAAACATAAAATAAAACGATAGAACATTAATATTTCATAAGCTAGTACTTAAAGTTCATAAAGTGTGCGTACAAAATGCATAAACCAATAAAATTTGGTGTAAATGCCATGATTAAATACAAGGAGTAAGTACATAAAAAGTATTCATGAAATTCATGTGCAAATACGAGTCGAACAAGAAAAGTTCATAAATAAGTGACAAACAAGCTTGAAGCTCATGAATATTAGATGGGTTTTTTTCCTAAAAGTATTCCAGAACCTCCCAGCTAGGCCAGATTCTGAATTCTGGATGTTATATGACCACGTAGGATGAATTCAAAATCAGAAGATTCTCAAATTGGATTTGCGCCGCTCAACAACAACTTCAAAAGTATTTTTCTTACAACATCATGAAGATATAGAAAATATACAGTAAAAACATCTGATCAAAATGAAATATTTCATGTGAACATGGTTTCACAAACATATTAATTTCTATTGTATCAATGATAGTTAAAATGACCATCAATTTTTGGTCGATACCTTCTAATTCAAAATCTATGGAAAAATTAAGGCATTCCTTAAATATTACCACCATTTTGGGTTAGAGGTTACTTTGATCAAAAAACTGATGAATAATCGGGTTAAACAGACGATTTTACATGAAAATATGTTATATGCAAAAATTTTTGTGTCACCTAAATGTATAAATAAAATTATTTTAAACATCCAATACATACAGTTAGTCAAGTAATTGTTTGCAAACTGAAATAAGCAATAATATTTTAGATATATTTCTATATACCAACAAAAAATTGCACATATTTTTATTGAAATTTGTTTTTATTCAATTCTCTAATAAATTTCTCATTAGAAAATAACAAAAAAATTACTTTAAAATAAGAAAGTTTTTAGAACAAAAGTAAAGTCAATAGCCATTTGATGGTTTCAAATAATTCTTTGCAATATTTACGGAACATATGGAACAATGGAATAAATAAACTAATAATAAAACAAGTAAAGAAAGTCTAAAGTCGGTCTAGGCCGACTATGAAATACCCTAAACCCACTTTTCAAAAAAAAAAAAAAAAATTAATTGTAAATGGGCGTATCCGTGGGCGGATGAAGTCCATTTTTCCAAACCATCTTTGTCTTGTCATAAAAAACATACGTGCCAAATTTTAGCTCTGAAGGTTAAACACATGCTTATTTATTGCGTTTTCAATTTTTGGGTTGTATGGGAGGTGGGCGTGTCCGTGATCGGATGACGTCCATTTTCCGAAGACATATTTGTGTTGGTATGAAACACATACATATCAAATTTTATTGTTGTAGGCTAATTATGAGCTGAGCTATGCAGTTTTCAATTTTCGCGTTGTATGGGAAGTAGGCGTGTCCGTGGGCGGACGATGTCCATTTTTCAAAACCATCTTTTTTTTGTTACAAAAAACATACGTGCCAAATTTTAGCTCTGTAGGTTAAACAGAGGCTTATTTATTGCATTTTCAATTTTTGGGTTGTATGGGAGGTGGGCGTGTCCGTGAGCGGATGACGTCCATTTTTCAAAGACATCTTTGTGTTGGTATAAAACACACACATACTAAATTTTGTTGTTGTAGACTTATTATTAGCTGAGTTATGCAGTTTTAAATTTTTGCGTTGTATGGGAGGTAGGCGTGTCCGTGGGCGGATTCCAAAAATATTCAATAGTGCAGATCCTTGGGTACATGTGACCATGTGTACCAAGTTTCATCCAATTATCTCAACTCCTTCTTCTTATCCTGTGTATACGGACAACACACAGACGGACGGACGGACGGACGGACATAGATAGCTCGACTCACGTGGTGACGCTGATCAAGAATATATATACTTTTCTATACCGGACTCGCTTCGTTCTATGCGTTACAAACGTTTGCACAAAGTTAATATACCCTGACCTTTCAGGTTTAGGGTATAAAAAAAACAATATCTGGTTTGTACGCCCAGATCATCAATAACGGCTTGTTACCTTCTCGGAACAGACCCAAATCATATTCTATGGGTTGTTTCTTTTTGGTCTTCCACATTTTGAAAAGAATTAGTTGACACCTTCATGGAACATTCATTTTAAGTATGTCCTTAAATTTTCGATTGGGTTTATATCGAGACTTTGCGCTCGTGTGTCAATTAGCTTACTGCAATTATAAAGCAAACAGGTAAAAATCCGATTTGTTGCTTGGGTTCTTGTCTTGATACAATTTAAATTTTAACTTTTCAAATTCTTCTTCTGCAGCACTATATTTGGTTCCCGCCAACTTTATTCGGATCATTGTGAGAATAGAACATGATTTTTGTTTCGACACTCAAAATTACATCTTTCCCATACTCCATTGTCTTAGAAGCATTTGCAGTATAAAAACTTTCATGTATTTTGAATATTCATTAAAGAGTGTAATGGTTTTTAACAAGCTATTTTTGAGGGTTATTTATATTTTTTTAGCACTTTCCGAACAGTTTTTACTTATAAGAGGATTATTGTACACTTTAAGAAATTAAAGCTTTAAGAATTTGATACTCATCTCTTCTGGATAGTTTCTTTTTTCGTTATACAGAATTATTTAACTCCAGTCGATTTTCTTTCTCACGTTTTAAGATATTCTTCATTGTTCTCAGTTTAACCGAGAACATTTGCGCTAATTTTTTAGCTAATTTTTCCTTGTGGTAATTAAAATACACTAGTTGTATGGCGTTGAAATCAATCCAGACATATTTCCAGACATATTTTTAATCTATTTTTTTAGCTTAACAAACAAAAAACAAATTGGCCATTTCAGCCCTTGAAAGGACTTTGACCGAGCTTTTTATGATCAATTGTGTTGTGTGTGTTATTAAATGTTTGCACACAATTGACCGAGAACTGGACCTACATGTTTTGTGCCGACTCCGAACGGCTAAAGTTCATGTTCTCAAGAAGCTTTACATGGCATTATTTACTCTCTGAGGTTTGCCATTATCTGCAGAGAGATGGTGACCGATCAGAAAAATTTTTTTTTTAAAAAAAGTTTTCGCCGCGGCTGGGTATCGAACCCGGGCTCCGAGCATGCTAAGCCACACACTTAACCTGCATGCCACGGCCCCACAGCTTAACAAACACTATTCAAATATTAATCATCGACTACTTGTCAATGCACCACTTGTCAATGTCACTAAAGTCTGGTACCATTAAATTTGTTGTTTCTTTTTGGTCTTACTTCCACATTTTGAAAAGAATTAGTTGACACCTTGTAATAGTAGTTTGTGTTAACTTTTGTTTTATAAACTTTTATAAAATATTTTTTGTTGTTTTTTAATAAGGCATTTATAAAATAATTATTCGATTATGTATTTAATAGGTACAAAAAAAAAAAAATTAAAAATATGCCTATATCGTTGATCAACAACATTAAATAAAAGAATTGTATCGTTAATTTAATTTTGCAAACAATTACTTGTTGCAAAATTACAATAATTACAATAATTACAATTACGTTATTGAGCGGCGCCAGTTTGAATATTTCCTGAATTTTTATTTGTCCTTTGAGGTTATATTGCATCCTGAGTTTGCAAAGTAATGTACAAGGAAAACGTGAACTTCTTTATGAGTTTATTGACCGAAATTGTTATAGTCCATGTAGAAATACAAGGGCTGCAAGAATTAATCATACGATTAGAGTAAAAAACACACGAAACTCATGTGCGTAAACAATGGAAGCATGCACTTATTTAGGCAAGTAATTACCAAAGTTCATACATTCTTTGTTTATAAGGGCGGGTACATTATATAAGGGCACAAAAACTGATAAAATGATATTCCACATTGGATCGAAACTCGAGAGCTGCCAGAAACACAACAAACTTGAGTCACGTCAGTCTTATCGGTTGAAGGATTCGTTATGAAATCACATTTGTTTGGTTTTGCTTTTTAAATCATTTTGATTTAGTTGTCATCTACAGGCTTGTCATCTGGAGCAAACAAAAATGTGTCTTCTTGATTTTGTCTTTTGACAAAAACATCTGACAAAAACATCTATTTATTATACTTTAAGATATACACTTTTAATACCTAATGTCAAAAAATTTCATAAGGCCAATGACCTTGAAACAGAAAAATTTGTATTTTTGATACAAATACATCCATATATCAAACTTTATGATCCAACTGCAAATGCCAAAGATATAAAGAAAAATAATAATGTTCAAAAATTTAAAATACATTATATTCGAAATTGACCCGTGAACTCTTTTTATTTGATATGCTCTAGTGCTAGTATATGTGGACTATCCGATCAGGCTTCTACATCCGCCTCTGCTTCCACATCTTCTATTCGTTCAATTTTGGTTGTTATTGGCCCGATCAAATTTGTTGCAGCAAAGTCGAAGTTAAGTCTTGGTAGAAAGGCGATGAAGTGAGTCATCTTAACTACCCCTCAAAAATTTCCAGAGTTTCTTATAGCAGCAAAGAAAGTTGCTGAGGGAAAGAAAAGAAGCACCTAGCAAAAACCAATATGCAAGAAAGCTCAGAAACAGCATCGTCATCAGGAACGCTCTTAGTAATAAGAAGACCGAGACTTCTGCTTGTTGTGTTCGAAATTGATGACAAAAAAAATGGATTCGAACAAATCAATTCATTGGCCATATCATTTGAAATGCATCGATATGGGTAACCGTGGCTACTACACCTGTCGAAACAACAACTCTGATCTCGATATTACCAATAAAAAATAAATTTTCAAGTTTTTTCACTAATTTTTCATTATAGCTATATTTTGTTCCTTTATTTTTGAGCTGTAACTAAAAGAATTTTGTATTGAATTCTATAACTTTCATTCAGTATTTTAGTTTCTTGCTGACTCGGGAGGGGGAAGAAGTCTTCCTGAGGCATGTATCAAACGGAAAGTTCTTTTGGTGAAAAGCTTCACCCCATCATTTTTTTAAAAAAAAGGAACATTTTTGATGTTCCCAATAATATTTTGCCGAAATCGAAAATGTTCTATGCTCTTGGACATTTTCATTTCTATGAAAAATGTCCATTGTTGCAATTTAAGCCAAAATCCATTAAAAAATTCTAATTTTTGAGGGTGCTGTGAGCCTCCAACAAATAGCGAGTATTATCTAGTATTGATAGGGCTATATTGGCATGAATAACTATATTTAAGCGTCCAAACAAACCTCCAACAATATTTGATGTCTGCTCGGTTGTAATATTTGCACATTCTCGGCGTATAGCGTCTATATGCGAATCCTTTAATCTTATGTGGTGATAACTCCGTATGTTTTTCTCCAATAAATGCCAAATGGGCTTGGCATTATCATCAAACTTTAGGATAATTATCTGTAGAATTTATAACTTTAGTGATTTAATATTTATTGCTTAGAAAATAACTTTAGAACTTAAAATTTGTATCTAACTATTTTGTTTAGTTTATCTTCATTTTAAATTTTTAAACGAGCTATTAAAAATTTGTTTTTCCTTAGTATCAACAACTTAATTTTAAATTGCTAAGTCCTTTAAAATAGCTTAACAAAGAGATCAAGGATATAGCGATTGGAAAATATCGCTATATCCTTGATATCTTTGTTAAGCTATAGCGATGATTGGAAAATATCGCATGTCACAAAATAAATATTTATTGCTCTTCTTAACTTTTTATATATGTATGTATGTATGTGCTTAAATTCAAATTTTGAATTTAAGTTTTTTTTGCATTTTATGCTTTGGATATATTGTCCATGTTTTTTTTTTTTATTTGTAAAAAATTAAGAAAAAAATTAAAAAATTGTAAGGATGGGTTAAGACAAGTCCTTAAAATCCGCTCAATCCAGAAATCACAACAGAAAACTTACTCATTCATTTCCACTCAAAATAAAAAAAGCCAACTTAAAAGCCGGCAAAACTCAAAACATTGCTTTTTAATGATGCTGCATTAACTCTAAGATGCGTCCGCAACAACATTAACAAAAACAACAACGACAACATAACTCGTCTGCAAAGCAGCGATATGGAGCAGCACAACATATGCTCCATGTTGAATGCCCACAACAACAATAACAACAGCCATTCTGCAAGAAATTCACCATCAAAACAAACGAAGTGTAGTTGAAGCTGCCAATGCGGCAACCCTATAAAACATTCAACGTGCAACGTTCTAATCGGTTGGACGTGCGCTCGGTAAAATCGAAAATATTTTAGAACATAACGTGCGATACGATTAAAAGTTAAACTTTGCTAAAAGTCAAATTATTCAAAAAAACTGAAAATTAACTTAATTTAACGCGTGTGAGCTTGTGTACTTAAGTAAGTGAGTGAGTGTTTCGAAGTTATTATGATTTTTTTTTTTAAATTAAAAAAAAATATGTGCCATGTTGCCAGTGAAAAATTTCAAGTGGCTTAAGAAAGAAAATTTTCCATGAAGTCTTGAAGCTTTTTTTTTCTTATTGTCTTCTTCATTGTGTTGAGGGAGAAATACATTGGATCCTTGTGGTATCATTAATCAATGTCGCAGTGTTGCATTGCTGCACGTTGAGCAACATTAGACAGTGCAACTGTGTTGCCACCATGTAATGCGCGGCCATTTAATTAAAGCATCATCAGATAATAACAGAAAAATGAACCAAGAAAGACATAAAGTCAAATAAAATTATACAAAGATAAATGTCTTAAATTAATGAATGATAATAAAAAAATATATAAAGAAAATAAAATTAGTTTTAATAATATAAAAAATTATAATTTGTAATTCAACATTTTAACTCAAATAAAATTAAAAATTTAAAACTTTAAAATAAATACCTTTTTATTCAAATTACAAAAAAAATAAAAATTACTTACATAAAAAGTTTAACTTTCGTTTAAAATATATTATATTCTATATAATTATATTAAAAATATATAATTTGTATTTATTAAATATTTACTTAATAAAATAAAGTATTTAATTAATTAAATTATTTAATAATATTTAATAATATTTAATAAAATAAATTATTTAATAAAATAAATTATGAAATAAAATAAATTATTTAATAAAATAAATTTTTTTAAAAATATATAAATATTTAAAATTTATTTAATAAAAGTTTAAAAATATAACATAAAAAATTATTAATATAAAAAGAATAAACATTTTGATACAGTTATAATAACTCGTGTGCACTTTCACCCACAGATCAACTTTCCCAAAATTATTGTTCCAGTCTTAAACCTGTTTCGAATTTGAGCCCTGTTTCCGCTTTGGTGTCATATTTTTCTGATGAAGGCTCTAATGCTCAACCAGTATGAAGCTGTCTCAGACAACAAATTGCAGAAAATTCTCATAGAATGTGCTTAAAACAGAATCTCGTAGAGAATAGTAGAGGCTCGTGTTATGAGCTTTGATACCATGTTTTTAGGTGCTGTAAAAATTTAAAGTATGATAGGAATAAAATTTATAATAAGAGTTAATTTAAGATTGATAAGAATTATAAACCAGGTCTTCGAAGCATTTAATCGAGCTTGAACAAAAACCGTTCAGTTTCAGTTCAGCATCGAAAAAAATACTTAAGTAAAAGTAACAAAAAACTTATGTTAATTTACACAAAAGCTTAGACAATTTGATGCCTGCTAAGTTTATGGGTTACCCAGTAAAGTTTTATTAGTTGATCTAAGATTAATTTTATGTAAGTGATGAATCAATGATGTGCAAACAGATTCATACAAGTGGCTTGTATAATTTTTTTTTGGTCGAAAATTAAAAAATAAATATATGCTTGTAAATTTTCCAAATCTTCCAATGACTGGGAAATTATTACTTGCCTTGCTAAATTTCTTTGATTCTATTCACAATTTCTATTCTATTCTATTCAACAACACGGAGTGAAATTTGAGCTGAAAGCAATGCCAAACCAATTAATTTTGGGAGTGATTCTGAGCTAAGCCATAATATTCTTGATATCAAGCCATAACGTGTTTGTTTATCAAACAATTAACACGCCCATTTAAGCATAATATATGTGATTTTTGGATTATTTATCAAAAAATTAATATGCCCACATGCGTTCAATAAAATCAAATTTTGGATTGCTTATTAAATAATTAATATGCTCACTTGATTCCAATTTATGTCAAAATATGTCCAATGTCAACAAATAAATACAAATAAAAAAAAAAAAATGTATGAATACGCTGAATTTAATTTACGACATTTTATTATTTAATTTAAGACATTTAAAAAAAAAAATAAATAAAAAAAAGGATGAATAACAGGCATAATAAAAAATATTTTTCATTGTCCTAATTAGATATATCTGATCCCATTCGGGCAGGAGCATATAATTTTTTCATTTATTTACTGCACTTTTATAAAAAACGGAAACTCCCATTAACAACTCCCGGGAGAAAATGTTTCATGATTGGGCCGATTTATTCAGTGCAGGATATATCTGATATTTAAGTATATATATTATCTTTGAACAATAATTATTAAAGGCTATAGGTATACCTTAAAGTATTAGTCAAAACGTTTCATGGCCTTGAAAAAAATTTGTTAAAACGGCCCCATACAAACCGCGCTGTAAGACGTAATTCTACCGACCAACTCAAAAGCTTTCTTCCAACCAAATTGATTCAAAATTGAGTGTTGCTAACAAAAATTTGATTTCTCTCTTAAAAGTTTAAAAACCCCCTCCATCAGATTTACTATTTATGATATAAGTTTCATTCAAATGTGATGTCTGAAAATTGAAAAAAGAAGGAAAAGAAGTTTTGTTTTAGCGTATTAATCAGGGATAGAAAATAACTGTTATTTTACAATTTTAAAATGAAAAAGACATAATGAAAAAATTGTCAAAGGACTTTTGCAACTATATCATTATGATACAAATGGTCTCAGCTTCACAAATATAACGTGCCTTTTAAATTTTCGACAGATTCTATAAAAGTTAAAAGTTAACTGTTTTTTTTGCCTTTTATTTTTTCGGGCAAAAATAACGGTTACTTTTCAATTATATTTTTTGGTCAAAAATAACAGTTATTTTGTGACTTTTATTTTTTCGGTCAATTCGGTGTTATATTTGCGCATCGATGAGATGAAAGTAATGGTGTCAATAGTTTTTTTACTCGTCAAAACGACCTTTAAAAAAACAAATTGCCTGATATTTTTGATCGAAAAATAAAAACCGGAAAATAACTGTTATTTTTGACTGATAAAATAAAAATTTAAAGTAACTATTATATTTGCTCGAAAAAACATAAGGCACAAAATAACAGATAATAACAAGATAACAGTTAATATGGGACTTTTGCGATAAAAACCATAACCGTTACGGTCCCTGGTATTAATATATAAGATACCAAATAGTACAAAATCTGTCCTCATATTTTTTGAACTTTGCATATATATATCAGAAAAAGTTTCGAAATCGCAACATTTTCAAAAAGCAAGGAGAATTCTCAAAATCCACTTTCAAAAGAAGAGAACTCCCTTAACAATGTTTAACTCTCATAAGCAAAACTAAATATTAAATTTTTGTAGGAATTTTTGTCCCGCATTCGAGATCTTTTAAAATATGATGCACATTGAACCAAATTACTCTGAATACCTCCCTCCGATAAGGTCTGCTCCACTGTCACTTCTCCCTCTATACTTAGGCTGGAGTTTAAGAATATTGAGATAAGAATATTGAGTTACGAATATTTTATCCACTTTTTTAACTAAGGTCCTAGAAGATCTTAGGTCTTAGAACAAAAATAAGATATTTCAGAATAATTTGATAATTTCAGAAACTTCTTCGGTTGAAGTAAGAATTTCACGCGATTCAGACGGTTAGTTAGCGTTCAAGTGCCAATGCAGTATATTATTCTTAATACGCGGTGAAATATTTTGATCAAAACTTATGACTGGATTCAAATTATTCGAATATGAAGTGTTTTGAACTAATATTTTCGTTGCGAAAGCCAAAAATTTCCCTTGATGGAAAATGAAACAGCGTTGAATTTCTGGAATATTTATCTCATGCTAGTTATTTTAATTAATACTCACCATAATGTTTAAAAGAACAAATCTGGTGGCTGCACTTTCTCCTCAGAGGATTTCTTTATGTTTGAGACTTTATTGAAGACTCCAGTTTTATTATGAGTCCAAAAAGTGACATGAAGGAATCATTATTATGAATAATACTTTTGAAGCCACAACCTAAGAAATTGATTACTAACTTTAATCACTATCATGACTTACCTTCCTCTTTAACCCATCTTTAGTCTCCTTTTTTAATTTATATCCGTAAAATAATAAAAGTAAAGAATAACAAAAATATATACAGTTGATTTTCCACAGTTTGATTTCCTAGTATGGTGTTTGTGAACAAACTAGCATTTAATGAGACATGGCGTTATGAGTTATGATAACTTGACAGCGCAACCTAAACAAACACGTCAAAAATAATGATTGGAACTCAACAGTGAATGGCACACAACCGGAAGCATTCCTCTGCATATAAAATTTCATAATAAAAAATTTCTTTATATTTAAAAGTAAACATTTTCTGAAATATTATATTATATCTTGAAATTATTTTTAATTGAATTGAATTGGGCTTAGTTTAAATAACTCGAAATGAATAATATATGACTTTCACAATTAACGTATGATAATTACGTTCTTATATATGTCTTGCATAAAAATATGAAATATTTGTTGTAAAAAACTTGAATCCTAAAGGACTTGTTTTCTTTACTTTTGTTCTAACACCAATTCGTGCCTTAAAGCCAATCTTATTCTCTTATTACGAACTTATTATGAACACACCACAGATTGCATTTTCACACATTTTCCTCACTTATCACATTTTGCTGTGACCTTGCAATATTTCATATTCTCCACATTATCTGCTTAGTCAAATTATCGTAGTCCTCTTGAGTCTACCATTATGTTCTTCATGTTTTCCCCCCAACCAGTTTTGATTTCACTTTTACACCATATACCATATTCTTCAGCATTTTACAGTAAATCGTTGCTGCTGCTCTTTGGCACTCCGACTTCCGTACTGCTCCTTACATCATCGTAAATTAACGGATATGTCGGGGATTTATGGAAATTGACTTTTGTTTGCAAAATTTTCGCTTTTAATTTTTTTCCTTTGTTTTTCTTTGATTTACTGTCGGTACGTTGAATTTTATAACCCAAAGGAATATAAAGAACCACCAGAAAGACAAAAACAACAACTACAACAGTAACACCATCACTACCAGCAACGCCATCAGTAGACAATTGTAATAATTCAACTTCAGGCATAATTTCCGCTTTGAGGAAAATTAGATTTTTCCCTCATTTCATTTGTTATGAAATATGTATGTGTGAAATAAGAGCTGAACAAGCAGCAGTTGTTGATAAATATGATTATTAAAAGAAGAAAAAAACACGAAAAAAAAATCAGTGTAAATATTTAAATTATTATCGCATGACAGGAAACAAAGAATTTATGAGAGTTTCAAATAGAAGGCGTGATTTTTTGGAAGACATAAAATAAAAGAGGACTAGTGTTTTGGTAAAAGTGTTGAGAGAGACAAATGCCAAAAATTTGTTTATATGCATAAGTTCTGGTTTCAAAATATTATCTAAAGCAAATCTATTTAACATAAAACTATAATAAAATTATAATTAAAAAAGAATTTATATTTTATAAAATTTTTAATTTATATAAATAAACTTAAAATATATATAAAAATATAAAAATATAAAAATATAAAAATATAAAAATATAAAAATATAAAAATATAAAAATATAAAAATATAAAAATATAAAAATATAAAAATATAAAAATATAAAAATATAAAAATATATAAAAATATAAAAATATAAAAATATAAAAATATAAAAATATAAAAATATATAAAAATATAAAAATATAAAAATATAAAAATATAAAAATATAAAAATATAAAAATATAAAAATATAAAAGTATAAAAATATAAAAATATAAAAATATAAAAATATAAAAATATAAAAATATAAAAATATAAAAATATAAAAATATAAAAATATAAAAATATAAAAATATAAAAATATAAAAATATAAAAATATAAAAATATAAAAATATAAAAATATAAAAATATAAAAATATAAAAATATAAAAATATAAAAATATAAAAATATAAAAATATAAAAATATAAAAAAATAAAAATATAAAAATATAAAAATATAAAAATATAAAAATATAAAAATATAAAAATATAAAAATATAAAAATATAAAAATATAAAAATATAAAAATATAAAAATATAAAAATATAAAAATATAAAAATATAAAAATATAAAAATATAAAAATATAAAAATATAAAAATATAAAAATATAAAAATATAAAAATATAAAAATATAAAAATATAAAAATATAAAAATATAAAAATATAAAAATATAAAAATATATTAAAATATAAAAATATAAAAATATAAAAATATAAAAATATAAAAATATAAAAATATAAAAATATAAAAATATAAAAATATAAAAATATAAAAATATAAAAATATAAAAATATAAAAATATAAAAATATAAAAATATAAAAATATAAAAATATAAAAATATAAAAATATAAAAATATAAAAATATAAAAATATAAAAATATAAAAATATAAAAATATAAAAATATAAAAATATAAAAATATAAAAATATAAAAATATAAAAATATAAAAATATAAAAATATAAAAATATAAAAATATAAAAATATAAAAATATAAAAATATAAAAATATAAAAATATAAAAATATAAAAATATAAAAATATAAAAATATAAAAATATAAAAATATAAAAATATAAAAATATAAAAATATAAAAATATAAAAATATAAAAATATAAAAATATAAAAATATAAAAATATAAAAATATAAAAATATAAAAATATAAAAATATAAAAATATAGAAATATAAAAATATAAAAATATAAAAATATAAAAATATAAAAATATAAAAATATAAAAATATAAAAATATAAAAATATAAAAATATAAAAATATAAAAATATAAAAATATAAAAATATATAAATATACAAATATAAAAATATAAAAATATAAAAATATAAAAATATAAAAATATAAAAATATAACAATATAACAATATAAAAATATAAAAATATAAAAATATAAAAATATAAAAATATAAAAATATAAAAATATAAAAATATAAAAATATAAAAATATAAAAATATAAAAATATAAAAATATAAAAATATAAAAATATAAAAATATAAAAATATAATAATATAAAAATATAAAAATATAAAAATATAAAAATATAAAAATATAAAAATATAAAAATATAAAAATATAAAAATATAAAAATATAAAAATATAAAAATATAAAAATATAAAAATATAAAAATATAAAAATATAAAAATATAAAAATATAAAAATATAAAAATATAAAAATATAAAAATATAAAAATATAAAAATATAAAAATATAAAAATATAAAAATATAAAAATATAAAAATATAAAAATATAAAAATATAAAAATATAAAAATATAAAAATATAAAAATATAAAAATATAAAAATATAAAAATATAAAAATATAAAAATATAAAAATATAAAAATATAAAAATATAAAAATATAAAAATATAAAAATATAAAAATATAAAAATATAAAAATATAAAAATATTAAAATATAAAAATATAAAAATATAAAAATATAAAAAATAAGAAAACAAAAATTTAAGAAATATGTAATAGTTAACAAAAAATATAAAAGTTTAAGAACACAAAAAAATTAAACTATAAAAATTTAAAAATAATAAAGCTCAAAAATAAGAAATATAAAAAACAATAAAATAATAATAGAAAAAATATCAAAACAATTTTATGATACCGTGAAGATAAAAAATTTATTAAAGCAAAATTTTGTAAGCTTTTCAAAAATAGATAATTTTTTTTTTTAATCGTTATATTTTGTTATAATAAAAATATTTAATCTAAAAATAAACACAAAATTGTGCAAATTTGATTAGAAATAATATTATATAGTGTTTGACTTAAAAAAAAATTGATTTATTAGTGTTTTATAAACTTATATAATAAATATAACATAATTTGTCATCTTAGCCACTTATAAAACCTTACCCGCTTACCGCATATTTAAAGGCTATAACTGAAGTCTAAAAATAAATATTAATCAAAATACCACAACCTTTACAACAACAACATTAACTATAACGAAACTCAAATTAACACCGCCATAAAAAAGGTCGCTTTGAAATTTCATAAAAAATTCAAATAAAATATAATAAAAAAAACTACAAAATGCACTTCATTAACTCAACAACAAAACCCACAGCAACAAAAACATATCAGCACCAGCAGCCTCTAAAGAAAAAACAGGCACAACAACAACAACAGCAACAGCAGTCGAAACTGCGCAGCACCAAGTTAAATTTAGGCTCCACACAATGGATTGCCTGGCATGCCTTCGGCTTGCTGCAGTTTTTGTTGTTGCTTAAACCAGTTGCTGCTGGCTCCTGCCGTGAGGCTCAACTATGCTGCAGTGGACGCGATTCTTCATGCGTGGTGCAGAAGGCACCCATCAATGCGATCATCGAGGATCTGAGCGATAAACCGTGTTATTGCGATCATGCGTGCCTCAAGCTGGGCGATTGCTGTGATGACTTCAAGGATCATTGCGGAGGTGAGTGTGATGAAACTTATAGTATGTGTGTGTATCTGAATATGTTGCTTTGCTGTTTTCTACAGAAAAAAAATAAATTTAATTGGCTGCTCGCGTGCTTGTGCGCAAAACACGCTCTAATGGCTTTTGACTCTAAGGGCGTGGCACTTGTTATGATGTGCTAAGTTGACGTTAGTGTCTTTGCAGCTTCAACTTGATATAAGTTGATTGTGCTCTTTATGGTCCTAACGTCTGCGTATTAATTTGAAATTAACAATAGCTATCGGTTTTTTTTCCTGAATATAAATTAAATATAAATGCATGCGTTTGTTTCAAGTCCAACAGCTTTAACAGGTTTGCAGATTTACAGACAGGCTGTAGCATAGCAATGATAACAATTGCTTAAATCCGTTATACATAAATATATCAAAAAACAGTATCAGGATCCCCCAAAAAGGTTCGTCCAAGTTCCTAAAACTTATAAGACATTGAGGTAAAACTTACTTCGGAAATTCTATTTTTTCATAAAAAAAAAGAGTAACTTCGGATAATGTGATATAGTCATTTTTAAATTTATAATTACTAGTAACTTTCATACCTTGCCTTATGCCGCATTACACAGAATATTTTTTGATGCATTTTGCAGTGTTCTACAACTTTGGAGCTCTTTAGCTTAACCCAATTTGGAGCTTTTTCAACACAATGAAAAAAAGTCATGTAACTCCCCTTAATGAAATTGGCGGGTAAAGTGATATACAGTGTCAGCTAGCTAATCCGACTTGTCACTTCCAGATTTATTAGCACAAGACAAGAAAGTGATTCTTTATTTGCTCATTTTTTTACCTGGAGCTGATTTTTCTTTATAATGCACAAAGGTTTTGTCTGGAAATTTTTTCATAAATCTTCCAATAGATTGGTCTTCCAATAGATTTTCAGTTTCGTTTACATCATAGAGCTTATTTTGAAAATCGGGTACAAGATCTGGCCTGGCAGATAAGGATTTGCCGCATATTTTCAAACTTCTCACAGAAAATCGCCTCTTGAACTTTTGCAACCATCCATCACTAGCTTTGAATGATTGATTTTTATAGTTTAAGCCATAATATTGACGAAAGTATATTATGCTGACGATCATTTGATTTCTGAACACTAGCACTATTGTTGCTATTTTTAGTACTTTTTTCAAAAAACTATCAAATAAATGGTGCAAAATTACCATCTCATTCTCTCTTTTTTATTTTATAATATTCACTAAGTAAAGCTGGCTGTCAGTGAAACTGCAAGTCTTGTGGTCAAAGAGTGCATTATATTTTGGGAAAAAGCTAGATTTCCTCCAAAGTTATTTCCAAACTGCTTGAACAAACTTATGGAAATATATTATGTATAGCGAGAGAGCTGCAAAAAAATTGTAATTGTAACTTTACATAAATGTACTTCTGAGTGAAAATAATTTTAAAATTTACCATGATATCTTATTTGATAACGCACATGCTGATGGCTTCTAGAGAATGAAAATAGAGAAAGACACAGTATATTTAAAGAAACAGAGAGAGCCAGGTAGACCGAGATGCATAGGTGGTGTTGACAAAAAATTGGCGGAGAAAGAGCTGGGCAAAGACGGTTGGAAGCATAGTAAAGGAATATCAGATGTTACATCTACTTCTACAACTAACGACTTGGAATGTCCAGAAGATTCGCACGAAGAACTGATTTTGAATTCTGAACTCAGTTTGCGAGACGTTCCCTGCCCAGAAAAAAGTTCAGAGGCACAAAAAATCTCATAACAACTAAACTTGTCGCAGCTTAAGATCGAAACCAGGTAAGCATGAGACTCCGTTAACATTCTTCCAGCGATCCTAAAAGCTCTTGGCTTGAGCAACAATGATTTCCCCATTAACAAAACCTTGAAATCAGCGAATTCATACTCAGTCGAAAAAATCCAGGTCAGAAGCAATAAAAACTGACTTTCAGAACAATGTTCATGACGTAGTCATAGCCCATTGGAATGGAAAAATATTACCCGAATTGGATGTACGAAGTTCAAAAGAATAACATTGCCAATTATATAAAACATTTGGCGAAAGAGAACAGCTTCTTGTAGTGCATCTAACTAAGGCCATCTCAACTGCTCTTTTTGACAAAAGCATTCATAATGCAGTACAAATTATGTGCTGCGACACAACAGTTTCGAATACTGGTCGTTGTAATGGGGCTTGTGCTGTTTTAGAGCATACTTTACACACAGAATTGTTGCTTCTCCCATGTGGTCATCATGTTTATGAATTGGTTCTTAAAACAGTCTTCGAAACCTTCGAAGCCTACTACCAATTTGCTTCATTTTCGTAGTAGGCCAGATATTCCGATTTTTAAAAAGTTCAGAGACAATTGGGAAAACATCAATTCCAGTGACATTGAACTCTGGATTTCGTAAAAGAACATGTTGCCGAGGCAAACATTACATTTTTGTTAATGTGTTAAAAGGAAGAACTCGACAAACTTTTTATAAGAGACGATTACCATGAATTCGTTTAACGATACGTAGTGTTTTTGGTAGGAGATACAGAGAAAAAATTAAAACTTGGGCCCCCGGAATCTATTCTTTAAAATTATGTTTACTTCATTCACAATTTAGACTGATTTTGTACGTAAAATGATACTGGTGACCAAAGTACCTAACCAAGATTTGTGTTTTTTGAAGGCGTATCGGAAAAGAGCAACCAATTCCTATCTCGACTGTGGATTGACGGCAGTTTTCTTGAGGAAGATAACTCTTCTTGGACTGATAATGCTGTTTTTCTAGAAAATAAAAGAAGAATAAGTTGTAAATGTCAAATTAATTGAAGATTTCAACAGATTTATCACATTTGCAGAAGAGCAGAAACAAATCTTGTTGCGCTATATCCAGGAGCAGAGAAATCTGTATTCGGATTGTAAAAACATCACTTTAAAGAGAAGCTACCCTGGCTTATTATGATTCTAAATAAAGATAAATATTAATTTATTTTATTGTCATAACTCTTATTCACTTTATTTGTTTCATTTATATAAGTTATGAGATCGGAGTCTCAGGACGAAATAAAATTTTTAATGAACTGTGTTGCTCAGTCGGCACTATTTACGATCCTGCTAGAAAGATGAAATTTCATATTTGAGTACGTTTTAATATTTATAAAAAATGTAGAGGGTATGCATTTCGAATTAACAAAAAAAAAAACAAGTAAAGAAAGTCTAAAGTCGGTCTAGGCCGACTATGAAATACCTTAAACCCACTTTTCAAAAACAAAAAATTTTTATTGTAAATGGGCGTCTCCAAGGGCGGATGAAGCCTATATTTTATATGCATTTAAATATTGATGAAAAATTTACACATACCAAGTTTTATTCCTATAGCTCACAGTTAATGCCTTTATTGTGCTTTCGCTATGGGAAGTGGGCGTGTTCATAGACGGATTACTTCCAATTTTTGAACACACCTTAGTTTTGGTATAAAATACATACATACCAAATTGAATTTCTCTATGACAAACATAACCTTATTTATTGAGTTTAAAACTTTTTGGGTTGTATGGGAAAAAGGCGTGTCCGTAGGCGGATGACGTTCATTTTTCAAAACCATCTTTGTCTTGTCATAAAAAACATACGCGCCAAATTTTAGCTCTGTAGGTTAAACAGAGGCTTATTTATTGCGTTTTCAATTTTTGGGTTGTATGGGAGGTGGGCGTGTCAGTTAGCGGATGACGTCCATTTTTCAAAGACATCTTTGTGTTGATATAAAACACATACATGTCAAATTTTATTGTTGTAGGCTAATTATGAGCTGAGTTATGCAGTTTTCAATTTTCGCGTTGTATGGGAGGCAGGCGTGTCCGTAGGCGGATGATGTCCATTTTTCAAAACCGACTTTGTTTTGTCATAAAAAACACATGTGTCAAATTTTAGTTCTGTAGGTTAAACAGAGGCTTATTTATTGCGTTTTCAATTTTTGGGTTGTATGGGAGGTGGGCGTGTCAGTTAGCGGATGACGTCCATTTTTCAAAGACATCTTTGAGGTAACATAAAACACATACATACCAAATTTTATTGTTGTAGGCTAATTATGAGCTGAGTTATTCAGTTTTCAATTTTTGCGTTGTACGGGAGGTAGGCGTGTCCGTAGGCGGATTCCAAAAATATTCAATAGTGCAAATCCTTGGGTCCATGTGACCATGTGTACCAAGTTTCATCCAATTATCTCAACTCCTTCTTCTTATCCTG
This sequence comes from Tetanocera ferruginea, assembly GCA_958299015.1. Lineage (NCBI taxonomy): Eukaryota > Metazoa > Arthropoda > Insecta > Diptera > Sciomyzidae > Tetanocera > Tetanocera ferruginea. Next base: position 113,605,351 of record OY282643.1, on the reverse strand, counting down.
TGTATACGGACAACACACAGACGGACGGACGGACGGACGGACATGAATAGCTCGACTCACGTGGTGACGCTGATCAAGAATATATATACTTTTCTATACCGGACTCGCTTCGTTCTATGCGTTACAAACGTTTGCACAAAGTTAATATACCCTGACCTTTCAGGTTTAGGGTATAAAAAAAACACAAAATTGGCCGTATAAGGGACACCCTAATATGTATAGTATAAATAAATGGTATATCACATTACCCAACTTTGACTAAATGAGGAAATTTTTGTAAAAATACACTATAGAACGCCTTATTTGTGGCTAACTTAATTCAAACTCTAACAAATTTATCTCAATTCAGCTCTCAATTCTGCTCTATTCGTTATAATTCACTCGCAAAGCACACTCAAAAAAAGAATGTCGACTATACCGATAAAACAATTTCACATCAATCAGAGTGAACACAGCGAATGAGAGTGCGCATTAAGCTGCAGCACGTGCCGTTTTCTGTTGCCGTTATGTTGACATGTTTATTCTTGTCGAAAATTGTGTATTTAACATAAAATGCAGGTATATCACATTACCTGACCATATCACAATACCCGAAGTTACTCTTTTTCAAAACTTGACATTTTTTATTGCCTATTTTCATACAACAAAGGAATAAAATATGAATTCTAAAATGCCTGCATTTCAAACAATTTTTATTTTCGCATTCAAATGAAATCTTAAATAACTCCTGAAAAAAACCATTATTATTATAATAATTATTACTGGTTTCAGTGCTTTTTGCATGTTTCTTGACAATTTAAGTTAACGAGTTGAGAACGAAACTAAGACATAGTTCGAATTGAAAAAGTCTTCAAAATTTTGCTTAGATTTAAAACCTCGAAAACAGTTACCTTCTGATGAAACTATTAAAGTGTTGGTTACCTACACTTTAAAAAGTTTTGGTGTAAAAAATAAACCAAATGTAATCCATAGAGATCCACATCAAATTTGGTTAAAAATTTATACACTAATTAGTATTAAAGCAGCGGACACCACATCAGTTTTAATTTTATAGTATTATAGAACAAAATAATTTTATACTATTTTATTATAGAGTTTATACTATAAGTGTATTAAACACTTTCATACTAAGTGCTTCAAGAACATACATCTTAATATTTTTATGAGAAACTAACATTTGTAAGACTTAAAAAAAAATGTAACTGTTTAATTTCAACACATGTTCTTATTTATATTAATTCGAACAATTTCGAATGAATTATGAAAAATACTTACACCAAATTTTTTAAAAACTTTATACAAAAAAAAAAAAAATTACACTCAGAAAAAGTTTCTCGGAATATGACTAAAAAGACAACATATTTAGAGGAAAATGGTATAGACTCTGCTCCAGAGAATGCTTTTCTCTACATGTAATCCTAAAAATTCCCTAAAAATGATTAAAAGCTTGCATGAAAAAGAGAAATACATAAAAACATATTCTTTTTAGAGAAGAAGACTTTTTTATTTTTGTAAAAAGATTTGTTTTTATTGAAGAAAATACTTGGCATAGTGAATTTTTTGTTAAAATATAAGAACAATTTTTAATTTTCAATAAATTTTTCTCTATAAATGAGAATTTTTTTTTTTGCGACATAAATACTAATCATTTTTAGAGACATTGAAATATTTCCATTTTCCACAAGTGAAGTGATCACAAACAATGTGTTGAGTCTTACAAATTTTTTCATTTTCTAAAATTCCTTAAATCTTAAAATTTCTGCCCTTCCTTATTGGGAGTCAAAACAAATAAGCCATTAAAAAAATATTTGATACAATGAATTGTTTTGTGTTCGTAGAAGGTGCAAAATGAGCATACTTCAAAAAATCTATGTCTCATGATAATTCATACAGTCGTCTCATCACGAATAGAAAAAAATGATAAAGTTGTACAGGCTTTGTTAAAATTCTTGAATTTTGTCATAAGTTGTAAAGTACTGATGCTTGGACTCATATCTATACGCTGAAAATTGACTAACTGGACCCATTTACTTTATTATTCTATAGTCATGTATTAAAAAGTGATGTTCTGGAAGTAGTCAAGCTTTATACCTCAACATATAACGATTTTGAAATGGTTGGTCATATAGTGAGTCAGGTTTTCAACATCAGTTAATTAAAAAATAAACAGAAAAAAACAATTTCCAAATTTGGAAAAGGGAAGTAATTATTTTAAACTTGGATAAAAAGAAAGTGCTATTGAAAAAATCATCAAAAATAAATGATATGTGTACTGCGAGGCACCAAATTTGACAAGCTGGAAGACTTATACACAGAGAAAAATAGACTCGCTAAAATTAAGTAGTTTGTCATCTTAAATAGTTTTTAGGCTAAGGGGAATAAGCGAGCGTAGAAACGAAGAAATTTCAAGCAGAAAATTTTCTTATTAATATGTTGTAAATCATCTTAAATTTATTAAAAAGATAATCACTTTAAAACTAGAGGATTCCTTCTTGTTCGGTATTTTTTTTTTTGTAAAAAAATCGAATTAAGATGAAAATCTTCTTAAATTATGTCTTTTTTTATAGGGAAAACCCAATCAATTTTATTAAGAATACAATCTTCTTGATATTCTGAGATTTCATCTTAATTTTATTGAGAAGAAAATCTTATTAATACTACTTTTTTGCCCTATAAATTGATTTAAGATGAAAATTTTCTTATTTTATATCTAGTTTACAGGGAAACCCAATCAATTTTATTAAGAAGACAATCTTCTTAATATTCTAAGATTTCTTCTAAATTTTATTTAGAAAAAAATCTAATTAATTTTACTATATTGCCTTATACATTGATTTAAGATGACAATCTTCTTATTTTATATCTCTTTTGAAGGGAAATCTAACACATTTTTATTAAAAAGACAATCTTCTTAATCTTCAAAGATTTCATCTTAATTTTATTAAGAAGAAAATCTTATTAATATTACTATTTTGCCCTATGAATTGATTTAAGATAAAAATCTTATTTTATCTATATTTTAAAGGAAAATCTTATCAATTTTATTAAGAAGACATTCTTCTGAATATTCTAAGATTTTATATAAATTTATATATATATATATAAATATATTGTCTTATGTGATATGTAATGAAGATGTTAGAAGATATTTTCTGCAAAGAAACCCATACTTTAAAGATCCAATTCTTTCATTACTCACTACATACTTAGGTGGACATGACCACCCATTGTTGGGTTACGGCCGACTTCATCAGCTCTCGCCAGGCGTGTCTGCTCTGCGCGCCCCCGTCTCCAATCTCTTTCTTCAAGCGTGGTTAGGTCTTCCTCGGCCTGGTCAATTCATCGGAGGCATGGTCTTCCTCTGCGTCTTCGACCCTCGGCTTTCGCCTCAAACACCTTTTTCGCTGGAGCTTCTTCATCCATACGAAAGACATGACCCAGCCAAAGTAGTCGCTGAATTGTTATACGCTGGACTATGTCAATGTCGTTGTAGAGCTCGTACAGTTCATGGTTCATTCGAATGTGTAGTCGTCGCCAACTCGCACAGGACCAAAGATTTTGCGAAGAACTTTCCTCTCGAACAGCCCAAGACAGGCTGTTCAAGGTCAAAGTCCTTTCAAGAGCTGAAATGGCCATTTTGTTGTTTTAACGATTGCAACGCACACCAGCCTTTCGTAGAAGCCCCTTCATTATGAAATTTAAAAGATCGCTTGACAACGGATTTGCCTTATCTGAACATCGTCCAGCATTAAAGGTTTCAGAGAGGTCATTTCCTGCTTTAATGGAGCTACATGTGTTGCTCAACGACATCCAGCAGCGTCTGTAGTCAACTTTGCAGGTAGCGACCTCAGACATTATTGCTTGCAGGTAATACTAAATCGAGCTTTCGAACACAGCTTTGTAATCAACAAAGCGATGATGGGTGTCGATTTGCTTTTTGTGGGTTTTCTCCAGGATTTGTCGAGGTATAAAAATCTGATCTATGGTGGACTTGCCAGGACGAAAGCCACACTGGTAAGGTCTAATCAGTGTTTTGGTATGCGGCTTCAATCTTGCACACAATACACTCGAAAGTACCTTGTATGCAATGGAAGTGTGACTGATACTTCGGTAGTTGGCGCAGATTGCCGGGTCTCCTTTCTGATCTTCCAATCATACTGAGCCTCCAATTGTCGGACACGCTTTCCGCTAGCCATATTTTGCTGATGAGTCGCTGGATAGCAATTTTAACCTCGTCATGGCTAGGTGGTTGAATTTTCACTCAATCATTTTTGATTGATGGCGTCGTACTTCATTCCCCAAGGGTGGAATTGTTGGCATCGTTGCCCGCAAGCAGATTGGAAAAATGTTGTCTACATAATCTCTGTGCTCACTGCGTATATTTACGCAAATCACCATTTTCAGCATGACAAATGGATGCTCCGGGCTTGCAACCTTGTGTTAGACGCTTAACCTGATGTTATGGTTTTACACATCTTTTTCGGCCTGGTACATCTCTATTTCGTCGCAGCCATGCTTTTCGTGTTGAAATTTTTAGAAAATCAAAAACAATATTTTTATATCGTTATATCTACATAAACTGATTAAAATAAATTGATATTTGAACATGCATGAAAATGTCAACAATACACATGAATGGTCAAAATTTTAATAGATCTATGGAAACAATTATATAATCGCACCCCAAACTTCATTTAATTACTGCTTAAATTATGCTGAAAAATAAACCAGCCTCTAATTAATATTGTAAAACAATGTAAATTGGAATAAAATAAGATTAAAAATACATCGAAATGGTTATTTAATAGTTTGCAAATAACGACCAACGAAAGTATAGGTTTTCATTAATTTGACAAATAATTCAATTTGGCTATAATGACAATAATTTCAATAAAATAACAAACGTTTTTTAATGCCAACATTACAACAACAACAACAACAAGACCAAAACCAATGCAACAACAACGCAAAATGCTTATTGTAGTCACTGCTATTAATATTCACTGCTATTAATATATGGTGCAAGAAAAAAATACAATATATTTATACATAATTGATATATTTTAATGAGCACAAAATTAAAATATTTTATATCATTTAAATTCTTCTATATGGCCATGCCACAACATTTACTGCAAAGCAAAAAATTTTGCTTTGCTTACAATTTAATTTTCGAAAAAAAAAAACAATTTGAAGATCAATAAAAATTTTCAATTTCAATTTTTAATTTTTAATTTTCAATTTTTAATTTTTAATTTTTAATTTTTAATTTTTAATTTTTAATTTTTAATTTTTAATTTTTAATTTTTAATTTTTAATTTTTAATTTTTAATTTTTAATTTTTAATTTTTAATTTTTAATTTTTAATTTTTAATTTTTAATTTTTAATTTTTAATTTTTAATTTTTAATTTTTAATTTTTAATTTTTAATTTTTAATTTTTAATTTTTAATTTTTAATTTTTAATTTTTAATTTTTAATTTTTAATTTTTAATTTTTAATTTTTAATTTTTAATTTTTAATTTTTAATTTTTAATTTTTAATTTTTAATTTTTAATTTTTAATTTTTAATTTTTAATTTTTAATTTTTAATTTTTAATTTTTAATTTTTAATTTTTAATTTTTAATTTTTAATTTTTAATTTTTAATTTTTAATTTTTAATTTTTAATTTTTAATTTTTAATTTTTAATTTTTAATTTTTAATTTTTAATTTTTAATTTTTAATTTTTAATTTTTAATTTTTAATTTTTAATTTTTAATTTTTAATTTTTAATTTTTAATTTTTAATTTTTAATTTTTAATTTTTAATTTTTAATTTTTAATTTTTAATTTTTAATTTTTAATTTTTAATTTTTAATTTTTAATTTTTAATTTTTAATTTTTAATTTTTAATTTTTAATTTTTAATTTTTAATTTTTAATTTTTAATTTTTAATTTTTAATTTTTAATTTTTAATTTTTAATTTTTAATTTTTAATTTTTAATTTTTAATTTTTAATTTTTAATTTTTAATTTTTAATTTTTAATTTTTAATTTTTAATTTTTAATTTTTAATTTTTAATTTTTAATTGTTAATTTTTAATTTTTAATTTTTAATTTTTAATTTTTAAGTTTTAATTTTTAATTTTTAATTTTTAATTTTTAATTTTTAATTTTTAATTTTTAATTTTTAATTTTTAATTTTTAATTTTTAATTTTTAATTTTTAATTTTTAATTTTTAATTTTTAATTTTTAATTTTTAATTTTTAATTTTTAATTTTTAATTTTTAATTTTTAATTTTTAATTTTTAATTTTTAATTTTTAATTTTTAATTTTTAATTTTTAATTTTTAATTTTTAATTTTTAATTTTTAATTTTTAATTTTTAATTTTTAATTTTTAATTTTTAATTTTTAATTTTTAATTTTTAATTTTTAATTTTTAATTTTTAATTTTTAATTTTTAATTTTTAATTTTTAATTTTTAATTTTTAATTTTTAATTTTTAATTTTTAATTTTTAATTTTTAATTTTTAATTTTTAATTTTTAATTTTTAATTTTTAATTTTTAATTTTTAATTTTTAATTTTTAATTTTTAATTTTTAATTTTTAATTTTTAATTTTTAATTTTTAATTTTTAATTTTTAATTTTTAATTTTTAATTTTTAATTTTTAATTTTTAATTTTTAATTTGTAATTTTTGCTTAATTAATGTTTAAACTTAATGTTGTTTAGTTTAAAAAAAATGCATTTAAAACGAATTTTTTTAATTAATAAAACTGGCAGAAATATTTTAGATTTATTGTAATAAATTTTGATGTTTATTGAATTTATTTTTTTTTCTTTTATTTGTTTTTTTTCTGCTTTAAATCGTTATTGAGTTGGTTGCCAAAAACTTTGCTTTAACTTTTTTATTCAATGTTATGGCATTTATTTGTTGAATCTACTTGATTGAATTTTCCGATCCATTTGAAATTGTTTTTCATGCTCTTCTTTGTGTTTTGTTTTTGTCTGTCTATCTCTTTACTTAATTTTATTTTTGGTTTTTAAAGCTTTTCAAAGCATCCCTGCTGCGCTAAGCCTGAAACTTTTTTTTTGCATGAATCACTTTGTTCTAGTTAAAAGCTACGCCCCCGTCCCCGTATTTTTTTTCTGTAACTGAATTGCTTATCGTTGATTTTTTTCGAGTGAAGATTTTTTAGCGGCTTAAGCTTAAAATAGCTTCATAGAAGTAAAAACCAAAAAACGCGGCAATTTTATAGAAAAAATGCAATCCTTTTATGGCTTTTGGCTGCTGTAATGAAGGAGTGAATTATATAGAAATTATTGTGTGGTTTCAGTTCCTTTATTGGGCGTTCCTTTATTTTTCTTAAAGGCACCCTTTTGATACGCCTCTGACTTCATTTGGCTTAAAATACTAACAGTTCCCTGTAAATCATTCAACTTCAGTTTGTTGCAAAAAAGTCAACAGAACAGTTGGTTTTTGGCTGGTTTGTAGCATAAGTCATCAGACAGCATAAAAAATTTTCCAGTTACGACAAGTGACTAACAAAAATTCTGCTGCTTTAAAAAGCTGAGTCGAAATTTGCCACCCACTCTCAAAGCTCAAGAATTAATGTGTATTAAATAAAACATTCTGCATAATTTTATTTTTAAATCCACATTTAAACACATAAAATTCAAATAATGCTTAAAAATGCGTTAACTCAATTAAGCCTATTATTAGCTCAAACACACACCCACACAGTAACAACTAAAAAAGTTATCAAAAACACACAAGCCGACAGACATTGCTACATACTCAGATACACGCACATAAACATATTTCTAAGGATTTGTGTTGGTGGAGATGGATTCAGACTGAGCAAAATTCTACACATTAAAGCGTTGAAATCAACGCCTGTCTTTGAAGGAATTCAAAGCCCGCATGTATGTCGTCTTTATGTATAAATGTATGTGTCTGTCATGTATCTCTCTATATATAGCAATCTACAGACAACAACAATACGTTTAAATATATTTGTTTATAACGTATGTAAGCAGTGAATAACAACAATTTGTTTAAAAGTAGGTTTGAATGCTGTTTTAAAAAACACAGCAGAAAAATTTCAAGGAATTTCAGCATGCGTGAAATTTTAAGCACAGTCAAGAACAGCAACAACAGCAACAACAGCAACAACAGCAACAACAGCAACAACAGCAACAACAGCAACAACAAGCATAAATAGCAGTATGTCGTCAAAAAGTTGTCTACGACACGCACGTAATGAGTAAAGTTTGCTCGAAAAAAAAAAATTACAAAATAGCTTCATCAGTCATATGGAGGTAACGACAGACTTTTTCAATTCAGAAGCATGCCTTTGAGATATTCAACACTTGCTTTGAGCAAAAACCCAGTTGGCAAATGATTTAAAAAAACAGTCTTGCCAGTGAATTCTACCACAACAATCAACTATAAAACCACTAAAACTGATAGAAGAGAACAAAAATAAATCCAAAAATGTAGCACTATCTAACGATTGCGATTCTAGCAATTAATTTAAAAGAAACAATTTATTTGTTTTGTTTTGAATTTTACCAATATGGGCTCTACTGAAAACGACTATAAGTTCGTTAACGCTTAACCGTTAACACTAAACCCCTTAACCTAAAGAGTCCTCGGTAGTCGAAAGGTTAGCGTGCTTGACTGCCAACCCAGAAGTTGCAGGTTCGAGTCCCGGTCTAGCAATGGTCCTACGCTTTTAACTTTTTTTAATTCTTTCCTCATTTCTAATCAACTGAAATTAAAAATTCATCAAATAATACGACTTTTAAAGTTGGTGGTAGGGATGTTTGTGGAATAGAATTGCTTAATAACTCGAATTGACTGAGGTTAATGAGGCATAACACTTGCCTCAGATTCAAACTCGCTTGTTGATATAGCGTTCCGCCACACATACAACATTCTACACTTCTTTCTCTTGATTTCACTTTCTCTCCTACTTATCTATCTCCCCACTTCTCCATTCTTGGTTCAAAGCTAAAAAAAAACTCTTAGCCTACTAAAAATAGTTTAGTTTTCCCGATTTCTAAGTTTTCCTGAAGTTTAATATCTTTAAAATTAGTGACTGATGTGCTAAAGTGAAAATAAATCCCAAAGTTATAATATTCTCAATATTTTATTGTGAAAATGTTGACCATTCTACACAAAATTTGGTAGAGTTCCTCTTCAGTGCCAACGAAATTCAGTGTTTCAGTGTTTTTCACGAAATTCTCAAAAATTAATAATGTTAAGCCCCTTGACTTATCTCTAAACTCAAGGTTTCTCTCTTAGAGCTTTTATTTATGATGTACGTAGGGTTTGGGTCCCAACGTAATGCAACCGCCCAATGAATCAAAACTAGCCTTGGTTATGAACCCCTAAAACGTTGACCACCACTGTTAACGAAAACCAGATAATGATTTACAGATACAAACCCAAAATGTACGGACTCTTTATAGAGAAACTTGCATCTGGCCAAATGGCGGAAAGCTTCGTAAAAATAAATCTCATCAAGGTGAAATTATGCAACGCAGCATAAAAGGAGGTGTATGGGCACTCCCGGCCCACGACATGAAAATAACAAAAAAAAAAAAAAAAAAAAAAACAAATTGGCCATTTCAGCCCTTGAAAGGACTTTGACCGAGCTTCTAATGTTCAATTGTGTTGAGTGTGTTATTAAATGTTTGCACACAATTGACCGAGAACTGGACCTACATGTTTAATGCCGACTCCGAACGGCTAAAGTTCATGTTCTCAAGAAGCTTTACATGGCATTATTTAGTCTCTGAGGTTTGCCATTGTCTGCAGAGAGGTGGGTGACCGATCAGAAAAATTTGTTGGGGATCGAACCCGGTCTCCGAGCATGCTAAGCCACACACTTAACCTGCATGCCACGGTCACCATGAAAATAACACTTGGCGATTTTAAAGCAAAAGTTTCCTTGACTCCACTGTCTCTACTAATCGACTTCGGCTAGGCACGAAATGTGGGAATAAATAACAACTAGCGATCCACAAGATCACGTGGATCTGTTGGCTGTTCCCAGATCAAAAAACAAGAACAAAAAACAAGAAACCTAATTGATCGACGGTGCAGTATCCGTGAATTCTATAGGACTTCTGCGGGTCAAGCTACAAGCTGCCGAACCAGTCACAGGTTGCAGATAGTGAACGGTTTCTAGATATAAAGGTTAGCCGCTTTTTGCGATCCCGATCAAGTATAGGGTGAGCAGCTTTGGCGTAGCGTTGGTAAGGCGCTGCGTCTTGAACGAAAAATTGTTGACTACATAGCTCACAACAGGCACTGTCATGGCGAGCCACAGCCGCCTTAAAAGTTCCATGTCCAAAACTCCCTGTAACCTCTAACCTCTAAACTTGATAGGTCTCTACAAAACCTTAAAATGGGTTTGGATCCCCACCACAGTATAACTGTCCGATGAAAACAAGACCAGTCTCAAATGTGAACCCTACTATCTTGACGACCACCGCGAAAGTGGTCTTGATATTTTTCTGCCAACTGGTGGAAGCCCTCGAAAAAATAAAGTCTGACATCACCGCCATCCAGGAGATGTGATGGAAAGAACAAGGCTGCTCTAAGAGAGCAGACTGCAATATCTACTACAGCTGCCATGCGGAGAAGCGCAAATTAGAATGCGGATTTGTCGCAAGCTGGAAACTACGCCACCTTGTTTCCCGGTTCACACTTGCGAACGAAAGCTTGGCCACAATCCGCATCAAGGCGAAATTCTTCAGCATAAACCTAATTTGCGCACACTTTCCGACGGAGGAAAAGGACGATGCTATCAAGCAAGCTTTCTACGCGAGCCTACACTGAGAAAAAAACACATACCTTGCTCCGGTAAAAAATTTCTCTATTTTTGATAATAGCAATTTTTCTCTTTTTCAAATAAAATTTTCTTCAATTAGAATAAATTTTCACATTTTCGTAGAAATATTTCTTTACTTCTAGGAAATGGAAACATTTCAATGTCTCTAATAATGATAAGTATTTTTCTCACACAAAAAATTTCTCATTTATAGAGAAATTTTATTGAAAATGAAAAACTTTTCTTATATGAACTTTTCTTAGTTCACTATGAGAAGTATTTTCTTCAATAAAAACAAATATTTTCTCAAAAAAAGAAATTTTTTCTCTAAAAATGATATATTTTTCTATTTCATGGTAGATTTTGATCATTTTTAGAGAATTTTTAGTATCGCAATTAGAGAATAGCATTCTCTGGAGCAAAGTCTATACCATTTTTCTCTAAATATGATGCCTTTTTTATCATATTCCGAGACACTTTTTTCTGAGTGTAGATCACAGCATGTATGATCACTAATCGGCAATTTCAACGCGAAAATTGAAAGATTTCAACTAAAGTGGAGCATTTTTGGCTCCACTGTTGGTCAATTTAGTCTCCACGAGACCACCACAGAAAGGAACAGGAAGAGGAAGGAAGAGAAGCGCCTTTTCATACACAAAAAAACGAGCCAGCAGGATAAGCGTGAGCATTTGCACGAATATTTTATCACCAGGTTATATCAATGTTTCAAGCTCGGAGGATCCATTTGTAGAGATGAAAATGGAGCTAAGTAGTGCGCACTTAGGTTGTAGCAACAGCATTACAATCTTATTGTAGGCGACGATTCAAATAAGTACGCCCTTGGAGAATGCAGAAGGATATCTTCAATCGACAGTGATGAAGTGGAAACTCCACCACCTAGTCATGACTAGATTAGAGTTTCTGCCAGCTGTGTAGTTTAAAACCCACGGCAATGCATTAATAAGATCAACTCATAAGTACATTATGGCTTTGTCTTATATCAATGAGAGTAAAGCCGACAAACTGTGTCAACTACGAAGGTATCAGTCTTTTTTGCAAATCCTGGAAAAACCCACGAAAATGAAATCTGTTGATTACAAAGCTACATTCGATAGCCTGTTTTGGGATTGCCTGAAGTTCGGTATACTTTCAAAGTTGATAAAGAAGATCTGAAATGACCTTGGATATTAACGGCCATTAAAAATGACATCGCTTACAGTGCCAACTATGCGGCGAATAATATTTCCTCCAAGGTTGCCCTAAATAAGCTCTGCTGTCTTATTTATCGTACAGCGTTCGGTTATATAAAGTAGAACTGATAATATTGGAGTTTTATAAAACGTTATTTTAAAATATTCTTCTTTCGAAATTTCATCTTATGTTAGTTGCTTTGACAGAATGTAGTAACAGTAGTTGCACTGGGTGTTTCTTGGTTTTTGCTTTGTTTACAACAAATCTCTTCCATATTCATGCCATTCAATCGGAGAAGGAAATATTCATCAATCATGATTCTATACTATAGATTCTAAAGAATCTATAGCGTATACTGTTGGCCATAACATGCTGATTAGTCTCGTTTTTAAAACAAATCTAGTCCGTTGGCTTCAACGGTCCATAGGCCACAGATTAAACCGTGCACTTTTCCGGCTTTAATAGCGTTTCGATAATCCTGTGTGGATTTTCTTCGCCAATTTTAATATCTTATGAACATACCCAACGTGCCGAAAAGGAGCTCTATTATTGAATAGCATTTCAATAAAACAGTGCAGTCCAACAAATAGCCGGCTATATAGGGTCTAATATGTAGCAAGTGCTCTATAAGTTTGACGTACAAAATCATAATTATAAATTATAAAAATGAAGACCTTTACGTATTACGGTCAACGGAAAGCGCTATGGGAACATACTAACCAATTTATTTTTTTTTTTTTGCTAGACATTAAAATAAGATGTAAGCAGGTTCTTGTTTCATCATGACATAGCACTCCATGTTATATGTATAACGTCACATGTCGAAGTCCAATAATAGATTTTTTTCACATTTCGATGATCGTGTTATCATGGAGTTGATATTTGACATCGGGCGATTCTGTTTCGTAAAGTCAAAGGGTCAAGTTTCAGTTCTAAGCGCAGATGTTTGTTTATCAGTGGTCTGGGATGTAAGATCAGTAGTTCGGATTGTTAGCTTCGACCTTAAACAGAATAACATAAAACACTTTCGATATTCTAGGCTGCCAGAAGCTTACCTACTGTTTGGTAACCGTTAGGTGTGGCTTCTTGCAGTTGAAGAGGTTTTAAAATGTACTACGATAAGTAAAAATAGAGGTCTCAGATATTGTAACGTGACAAAATATAAAAAATTTGGAAAAAATTTAAATTAATAACGTTTCATAATTTCAAAACATTTTCATCGTTATATCTTCATATTTGACCGTCTTAATTGACGGTTAACTATTGACAAATTTAATATAACATTTTTAAATCAAAATATGTCTGAAAAATTTTGCGTCTCTGTGATTGCGTCAGGCTTTCACGTTAAAGACTTAATATTCTCGATCAAAGGAGATTACATACTACTTGTACTGTCTTTCGCAGAAAGAGGAAATCAGTTCAAGATCGTGTCCCATTATCTGCAGCTTGTATTTTGCTGCAAAAACATCTATGAATAGTTATAAGTAAGTTTTATATAATTTAAAATAAATCGAAATAAAAAGTAGGTACTATTAAAATAAATAAATTTTTTAGAAGTGCAGTATTTATGGGTACTGTCTCATAGATCATGCAAATTTATTTGCATTAAAAATTGGGATGCACCTGAATGGGTCGACATGGAATACGTTGAGGAATTCTATTTCGAAGAATTCCCAAAGTTTCCAGCTTCTTCAATTCCAGTGATTGAGAACATCGTCACGTGGATTTCAGATGGATAATTATTAGGCCGGGTCGATTTGTTGGGAGGCAAAAAAATCGCCCATTGCTCTGTGAAAATCGTATTGTAGGGATCAAAATAAGAAACTTTGCCGAAGGAACCATGCCTCTAAAACTAATTCTGATGTCTCCTGGTTATTATAATTCTAAAGAATAACCAAAAATTATAATTTCTAAAGAGAAAAAAACATAGCCATTTCGCTGATTTTTTCATGTAAAGGCCAAAAATGGTGATTTTTTTAAATGTTTGTATTGGGAACCCCACAGGGGGGTTCCAGGGGGTGTGCCACTGGCATGGGTGGGTCAAGCCACCAAAGTTAGTGGGGGTCGGTCATACATTTGGACTCGATTGGAGCACTCTAAATGGGTCAAAGTGGGATTTTTCAAAATTTGCCCCTACCCAAAAGTTCGACCCAAATTGGGAGACATCAGAATTCGTTTTAGAGGTATAGTTCCTTCGGCAAAGTTTCTTATTTTGATCCCTACAATACGATTTTCACAGAGCATTGAGCGATTTTTAAATCGACCCGCCCTAATAATTATATTATGTTATGAATATGTTAAAGCTTTCGGCACAAAAATTTGCACAACTCATCTTATGAAATTTTAAGCACAACATTTTTTGAGTTTTACATAAAATTTTCCAAGACAAGTTTAAATCAAACAGCTTTTTTTTCTGTCAAATGAATGCAATTTGTATTCTTAGAATTCTAATGTTTGCACAAATTTTCAACTGGGTTGTTTTATGCTCATCTCTCTGTCTGCCACAGTTGGGATTAAAAATTAAACAGAAAATAAAACTGTAAATTCTGTATTAATTGTCGAAATTGTTATTGTACACGTAAGCTTTTGTGAAAGAAAATGAGCTGTCATTAAAAGGAAGACAGCGTGACAGCGACTTAGTGAACGAATGTCATGTAGGAAATTTTTAACATTTTCTGCAGACAGTTTTGTGACAGTAGCAAGTTGCTTAAGACAGCTGTCGTGGCATTCGGGGCTTACTTTAAATTGTTTAAATAATTACAGCTGATTAATATTTTACACGCGGAAGTTTCTAAAATTGCTTAAAATACAAAAATATATCATGAAAAGTGAATATTTTTTACGGAAACCAGGTAGATAGGATATAAATAATGCCAGGACATTACAGTTGAAGCAGCGTTTCTTTACTTATTATTTTAAAAAAAAGGAAAAACAAAATTGAAAACCATCAGTTTTAGAAATGAAAATACAGCATTTTTTTTATAGCTTGTAACGAGCTTAACGTTGAAAAATTTTCAACAACAGCTTGAAAGAATTAGTGATGAGTGATGTTTAGAAATACAAATTTTATAAATTTAAAACATATGAGTTTTTACAATTTTTGACTCTTAAGCCAACTGATACACAAAATAAAAAATAAAAAAACAAACAAATTGGCCATTTCAGCCCTTGAAAGTACTTTGACCGAGCTTCTTATGATCAATTGTATGATACACAAGATATGGTTAAGAAATAAGGTAACGTTTAAGAAATTTTAAAATTCGACAATTGAAGCTTCTATTCGACTTCTATAGAACTTGATATGTGGCAGTTAGCTCTCTGATTTAGACAAATTTGATAAAAAAACAGTATTTCCGAAGTGAAACTTAGAAGTTTTATAAAAGCTTGTCTCAGAGTTTGCAATATGCTGACGAAGATTTGTTTATAAAGTTATAAGAAAGCTTATTGAAGCTTTTGCTAGGACTGGAAGCTATAACCTCTATAACGCATACTATGAGAAGTGCTATAAAAGCAACAGTTTCAATAGCAAAGCTTTTGCTAGGACTGGAAACTGTAGCTTATATAACGCATATCGTGAGAAGTGTTAAAGAAGCAACAGTTTCCATAAGCACAAATTTTTATTTTATACAGTTGGGCCTAAATAAATATTGTTATCATTTTTTCTTTTTTGTTTGTTGGTTCGAATCGAGAATCCGCTTGAATTAAAACAATCTCCAGCAAAATAGTACATAGATCTGCAAATAAAATTGTTTTTCCTATCATAGGTTCCTAAAATTGATTAAAAGAGGGGTAGGAGGACTTGCACTACTTCTTTGTGAAAATGAGTGCGCTCTCTGAGTTTGCACTAAGCTGGCAAAAATATGTTTATAAAGCTTACTAAAGCTTTTGCAAGGACGGGAATCTGTAACCTTTATAACGCATACTCTAAAAGTGTTATAGAAGCAACAATTTCCATAAGCACAAATTTTTATACTGTACAGTTTGACATATAGCATTTTTAACGAGCGTTTTTTGTTTATTGGTTCGAATACTTAGTATCGTGTTTTTGAATTAGAACAATT
This sequence comes from Tetanocera ferruginea, assembly GCA_958299015.1. Lineage (NCBI taxonomy): Eukaryota > Metazoa > Arthropoda > Insecta > Diptera > Sciomyzidae > Tetanocera > Tetanocera ferruginea. The sequence continues at coordinate 113,589,273 of OY282643.1, read as the reverse complement.
CACAGCAAAATAGTATGCAGACCTACAAATAAAAATTGTTTTTCCTGTCATACGCAGGTTTTTAAAACTGATTAAAAAAGGGGAAGGAGGACTTGGACTCCTTTTTTGTCAATATGAGTAGACTCTCAGAGTTAGTACTAAGCTGGCGAAAATATATTTATTAAAATAATATACAGCTTACTAAAGCTTTTACTAGGATGGGAAACAGTAACCTGTATAACGCATACTTTGAGAAGTGTTATAGAAGCAACAGTTTTCATAAGCACAAATTTTTATATTATTCAGTTTGGCTTATAGCATTCTTTTCAAGTTTTTTTTTGTTTCTTGGTTCGAATCGAGAATCGTGTGCTTGAATCAAAACAACCTCCAGCAAAATAGTACACAGGTCTACAAATAAAAATTGTTTTTTTCTATCAAACGAAGGTTTTTAAAACTGATTAAAATAGAAGAAGAAGGACTTGGACTCCTTATTTTTTTAAATATGAGTACACTCTCAGAGTTTGCAATAAGCTGGCGAAAATATATTTATAAAGGTAATATACAGCTTGCTAAAGCTTTTGCTAGGACGGGAGTCGTTAACCTCTATAACGCATACTCTGAGAAGTGTTATAGAAGCAACAGTTTCCATAAGCACAAATTTTTATAATGTACAGTTTGACCTATAGCATTTTTAAAAAAATATTTGCATTTCTGCAAATAGAAATTGTTTTTCTTATCATACGTAGGTTTTTAAAACTGATTAAAAAAGGGGAAGGAGGACTTGGACTACTTATTTGTTAATATGAGTCTGCTCTCAGACTTTGTAATAAGCTTAAGAAAATACGTTTATAAAGCTATGAGTAAGATTATCAATCCTTTTGTTAGTACTGGAAGCTGTGACCTCTATAACGCATACCATAAGAAGAGTTATAGAAGCAAGAGCTTCCATAAACATACCATTTTATGTTAAACAGTTTGGCTTATAGCATTGTTATCAAGCCTTTTTTATGTTTGTTGGTTCGAAAACTTAAGTATCGTGTGTTTGCATCAGAACAATTTCCAGCAAAATAGTACCGAGATCTGCAATTAAATTTTTTTTTTTTTCTATCATACGTAGGTTTTAAAACTACCAGGAAGGAGAACTTGGACTCCTATTTGCGAATATGAGCATTTTATTTCTCCATTACAACAGAATTTTGACATACTGGAGAACATGTATTAGAAAAATTGCTCTTTGCGCTACTTTTGAGGTTGTCTATGGGAAATCAGCCCATTTGAAAGAACTTTGACCGAGTTTATAATTTAAATGAGTCTTCATATATCAGGGTTCTAGCGAGTATTTGACTTAGAAGCTTTTAATTTAACAAATATATAAGTATTGATTTGATATCAAATACAAAAGTTCTCATTGCTAACTTTCTACATTTTATATAAACACCATAGTTCACATTTTTGTAATCAAAACATATCCTGCAAAATCCTGGCTTTTGAGTGAGCATTTTTAAAATTTATTCGAGTGACTTTTTGAACCATTTTTAGGAGTCAACACATCAAATATAGCAAAACCCGGCGTTGATTGGCTAATTCTTACCTCAACTATGGATTCTTAGAATAAAAAGCGACCAGTTTTATGGGAAATATCAAATGGATACTTTTGAAAAACCTCCAATAGTCAATTTTTTACCTTAAACCTGAACAGGTCACGCAATATTAACTTTGTGCAAACGCTTGTAACACCTAGAAATAAGTGAATCTGATATAGAAAAGTATATTTATTTGATCAGAGTTACCTCCTGAGTCGAATAATTCATGTCCGTCCATCCGTCCACCCGTTCATCCGTCGGTGCATTTTCCGTAAACATAGGATTAAAAGAAGTAGTTGAGATAATTGGACACAATTTTATTTCTGATATAGAAAAGTATATTTATTTGATCAGAGTTACCTCCTGAGTCGAATAATTCATGTCCGTCCATCCGTCCATCCGTCCACCCCTTCATCCGTCGGTGCGTTTTCCGTAAACAGAGTATTAAAAGAAGGAGGTGAGATAATTGCACACAATTTTATATGCATATTTTTTATATCAAAACTAAGAAATACATACATAAAACTGGACGTGATCTGCCCAAAAACACGCCCACCTCTCATACAACCCACAAATTTTTACTCTTTAAAGTAGTTTTTTTAAGCTAGAGAGATAAAATTTGTATTGCTTATATTTTCTATAAAAACTAAGATATATAGCAAAAAAGGTAAGTCATCCGCCCACAAACACGTCCACCTCCCATACTTTCCTGAATATTGAAGACACTATAAAAAGACTAATATTTGACTTAAAGAGATAAAACTTGATATGGATGCATTTTATATCATAAATAAAGTGTGCACTAAAAATGGGCATCATTCGCCTACGAACACGTTCACCTCCCATACAACCCACTATAGTAAAAACTCTATAAAGAGGTTTATATATGAGCTATAAAGATAAAACTTGGTATTTGAGTATGTTATATCAAATCTAAGATATGTACACAAAAAAGGCATCATCGGGATACAAACATGGCCACCTCCCATATAAACGAAAAAAATTTAAATACTACAAAAGGTTTATAACTGACCCTTAGAGATAAAACTTGGTATGGGAGCATTTTTGTCACAACTTAGGTGTGTGAGGATGCCCATGGACACGCCCACAATCCACATTAGTTAAATCTGTATAATTCAATAAAGAATGCGTAGACTTTGATCAAAAATAAAAAATTTTATGCATATGTTTTAGCATTTTAAAACATATTTGAATATTATTGGAGGTTAAGGGCATTCCCTAGTTCCCTAGGGCTAGACCGACTTTAGAGTTTCCATACAGTTTTCGGTTTTTTTTTTTGTATCTTCCATAAGCTAGAGTAGTCCAAAGTAATTTCTTGACTCTCAAATATTGAATTTAACGATAAAGCATACAATAATCACTTGGAGCCAGGCTTACAAAAACTGCTGCCTCAATAGAAGCAGCTACCTTAGAACAATTGAAAAGGTACCTGGTCTGACTCTTTTTGTTCTCGTTGGCTCTCTTAAACCATAACGAGCGACAATGAAATTAGCTTGCTTTCTATAACAAGCTTCTTTATAGCTTGCCGCAAGCTTTATAGAAGCTAGTGACTTGTTTTGCTCTTGAAACTCTTCATACTTCTTTCAAAGAAGTCATATAAGACTTCATGTTTTAACAAATATTATAAAACAATTTGTTTCTTATCTGCTTCATATAAAACCCATTTGAAGCCTAAAAAGCAATACAACAACAACAAGTGTTGTTAAGTAAGTAAAGCCCTCTGTAGAAGTCAGAGATTTTGATAATTATATAAACAACAGAAAATACTTAAAAGCATTCTCAAAATAAAGGCTAACAAGCCAGTTTTGAAAAGTAGCTAAGACGGAAAAACTTAACAGCGCCACTCCAACAAAAAAAAAAAGGATCAACAAAATCTTATCAAAAGAGCCGCCAATTGCTGTGGCTGCTACAACTCATTATTATGACGCACCACAACTACCAATTAAGACAGTAGAACCTCGATAAAGACAACCAGCAATTCAGAGCACACAAAGAACACAAGAAACAAAAAAAAATCACAAAGAATGTCAGTAAGCAACAAGAAATACAAGAAAAAATTCTCTGAACAGAATTTTAATACAAAATCCTTAAGAAATATGAAGTAAAAAATGCGAGAAAAAATATGACCAAAAAAGCAAGCAAGCAAGTAAGCAAGCAGCAGCACAAAAAAATAACTACGATAAACAAGAAAAGCTGTCAAAATAAATAAAGTGGAAATAAAATAAGACAAAATAATGAATGTTAATTTGTAGAAAAAAAAAAAAAAAAAAACCAAAAATAAAATAAAAACATTTGTATTATGTTATTGTTAAGAAACGAATTCGGTGTTTTTTTGCTTTAAGCCAAATATGTGGGCGTCATTTTTTTTTTTGTTTTGGCTGTATCTACTTGTTATTGTTATTGTACACGCCTGTTATAGAGAGGGCGAGCTGCCTGTCTGGTCAGTCCAACTGTCTGTCTGTCAATGTCTCTGACTGCGAACTCAAGTCTATTCAATGAATTGGACACCCTTTCAGCTTGAGATAACAATTTGTTATGGCAACCTTAAGGATAATAGCACAACAAAAACAACAACAACAACAAGAACAACAATGTGCCACAACAACACAACAATAGCCAACAACAAACGAGCAAAATCCAAGTAGTTTGAAAATGTAGGGTTTAATGCAGAGGAAGTGGCAGAAGAAGCAACAGCAGCATGTTTTATTTGATTTATTTTTGTTGATAAGCAAGGCAGTGGCAAAAGGACGACCGACCACGAAGAGCAAATAAAAAAGAATGGTTGAAGACAAAGAAAAATCTGAATTCTTCTTTAAGCACATTTTTAGACAATGTCAATGATTGAAGCATTTGAAAGCTGTCATAAGAATGTTGATGGCCCGCAAGCGCCCACACAAACACACACACGCACACATTTTTTTTATAGTGTTGTCTAGCAAATTTGACAGATAATGTTATCTTATTTGAAAATAGAGTAGGTCAGAATTTAGATGTTTTTTATTGAATTTGCTTTTTTCCTTAAATATACTTAACAGAAGAGTGCTCCAAACACTAACTAGTTCACGAAAGTGAAATATTTTTTTGTTTTATGTTTTAAAATAAAGGGTACAAAATTATTTTTGACATTTGTACGCATTCTTTCATCTCTCCAAACGTTAGTGCCAGCATTTTTTGCTATACCATATTTATAAGTATTTTTCACCACATCGATATTCCAATCGACAAAAATGAGGCAGATCGTGAGGATTTAAAATAATTTTAACAATTTTTGTCATAAATCGAAGTAGCTTTTCGTAGCTGCGTGTATGTTTCTTAAATACTTCTTAACTACACAATCTATTTTGGTGCGGTTGTTACCATTATTTAGAAAATGGATGGATGATTATCAAATGTACTCTAGAATACTTCTTCGAAAAATTAACGCACTCCTTGTAAAAAAACGATCATATCTACATATCTGAAATTGCAATGTGTTAATAATAACGAGCTAGTTGTTGTAATAAGTGCTAGTGTAAGTGTTAGTAATAAAATTAGTGTTAGTGTTGGTAATAATGCGTTAGTAAATAAGATAGTGAAATAAGATTAGTATTCTAGGGTTATCTTCAGAGCTAGTAGTTAAACTTGGTTGTATGTAATGAAGACGTTAAATGCGATGATTTTAGGACGCTGAATTGAATTAAGCTGACATTATCATTACAGATACATTACTTAATATAGATACTACAGAATCAAACGTCTTAAACACGTGTGCAATAAACTGGTAAAAAAATATGTTTTTCTTGTAAAGATGATGCACAAAAATCTTTTTTGTATATCAAAATTCGATAAAAATAATAAATTTTATTTAAAACAAAAAATTTGAATATATAAATTATAGAAAAAATCTTCTACAGAAGGTTTTATAAGGCGGTTTATAACTAAAATTAGAGGAAACTCTTCACCTACACAAGCCACTAAGCAAATTTTGTTTTCAGTTGACTTTCGGTTAATCTGACATGCCGTCCCGATTGGGATTCGGGAATGACAAAATTATGCTTCTTTAAAAATATGCCTTACCTTTGGCCATATGTGATTAAAACTTTGATCTTAAAACTAATTGAAAGTATCTTTGTCTATAAATGAAAACTCTTACTTATAAGATTAGTTGCATTGAATAGGGTATGGATAAATTCCTCCAGGAAATGGTGTATTATTTAAAAATTGTTGAATAATGTTTATTCTGAATTAAATGTAACAAGCACACAACCTCCTTGGTTCGAGCAGAGATCAATTTTTGCACCTAGCCACCAAAATTTCTGAAAGTGAATAACTTTATTCTAACGAATATTGATGAGCCGACGCACAGTGCGAGGACTTCATACAAGTTTTGGCCATAAATAGTAAAATTAAACCAAGAGTTTTGACATTTTGTATGAATGCTTTGTATAGTTAAATTTGAAATATATATAAGTTTGGATCAAATCTGCACACAGACACGCCTACTTCCCATACGAATTTTGGGAGAGGTTTGAAATTTTGTATGACATACCTTTTTACAATTAAATATGAAATATATATATGTTCGGTTCAAATCCGTCTATAGACACGCTCAATTAAATTGCAATTTTGAAGTGAACCCTTATAAAATATGCACATATAATGTATTGGCAAAAAAGTTTTATTTCCAATTTGACTATAAATTTCCGACAGGTACGCCCACCTTTTATCCTTATCTTCTTTCCTTCCATATAAAAAGTACTTATTAAGCTCTTGGTATACAATTTGAATTCTATGGTATATTCAGAGGCGTTCCTAGGCTTGGTGTCACCCGGGGCAGGTAACCATGAAATTTATAAGAAATTTCTAAATGCAATTAGAAACCAATTCGATGAGATTTTGTGTTTTTATTATTTCCTTTATGTTTTCCGAAAAAAACAACAGATGACAACAATAACAAATTGTTAGAAAAACAGAAAAAATATTACATTTTGAAAAATTTTTGTTTTTATTGTAGTAAAATTCGATTTTAATTAAAAAAAAATTTTGTATTAAAATCGCGCGATTTTAAATCATGTAATTTATAAAAAATCGGCTGCACCGAAAAATTCACCACTCAATTTGTAACAAAAATATTTTATTTTTTATAAATTAAATGATTAAAAAGAGGGTTAAAAGTTATTTTTGCAGGCGAAACATTTTTATTGAAAATGTCGTGATTGTTAAATTTAACAAAAATTGCAAAAATGGTTAAAATTGGCGGACCATCGCCCCCCTCCCCCCTCCCCCCCTAGGAACGCCGCTGAGTGGCAGTGTGGTGGCCTGCACTAAAGAAAGCATACAACATTAGCAAACTATTCAGAGTGCAGGGCGCTGCACGCGTGGGCGTAACGGGTGCAATTCGTTCATGCCCTTAGATGCGCTGAACGTTCTGATTCACTTGCTTCCTACTGACCTGCAAATTAAACAAACTGCATTGAACAGTGCGATCTGACTAAAAGAGTCTGGCAACTGAAGGCAGTGGCGTAGATATGGGGGTGGTCCATGGGTCCGGACACCCCGCCCCCCAGAGCCATAAGCCAAATATAAAAGTTGTCGTCAATTGATTCTATTAAGTTAAAAGTTGTTTTGCGATTATCAAAAGAATTTTATGATAAGACAATATTTAAGATATGCTTTTTGATAAATTTCTCAAAACAATATTACAGATTTTTGTATACAATTGTTTAATCGAATCATCAAAACAAATATGAGTTTTCAAGGCCTCTTATTTATATCTTAAACTATATCTTAATAGATTTTGGTGAAACTAAACAGAAAAACCAGTGTTTTAAATATACGTGAAAACATTTCACCTACAAATATTTTTCATGAACTGAGCTGGAATGAAGTTAAAAGTACACTGAGAACAAAATAAATGCTTCAAAATTAAACTAAAAATTTTAGAATATAAATTTAATGAAAGCACAACTGTTTTTGCAGTTAAATTTAAAGCAAAAGTTTTTGTTTTTAAAATAATTTTTTAAATATCTTAAAATCTTTTTTTGTTATTGCAAAGAAAATTAAAAGGAAACTTTAAAAAAATAAAAAAGTTTATACTTAAAAATTAACACGCTAGATTTAAATTTTGTTTTAGAGAAACGCGTAGAAAACACGTTAAATTTGTATTTTTAAAATTTTTTGTTTAATTTTAAAGTGTGTTTTTTTCTCCCTCAAATTGACTTTAATTTTTAAAAAAATTATAGTTTGACCTTTTAATAAACCATTACCGACATGTTAAAAAGGAAAAGTGAGAAACCAAAAATCTTTACCGATAAATTTTTCATGAAAACTTTTGTAGTCGTTTCAAGCGTTTCATGAGGGTGTTGAGTATTTTTAGGGTAAAACTCAAAAGCGAACAGATCAATTTTATTTTATTTATTCCAAGAAAGTGCGCGGGGAAAATTTTTAGGAAAAAGGCTTAGTAGGCTTAATAGTTTGCTATCTATAAAAAAAAAAAACAAAACATCTCTCAGAGAGATTGCTTAGGCGGAAGTTTGATGGGCGAAGTTAAGTGATTTAATTCACAGTAACTCCATTTGAATATCATTTCGTTATACTTCAAGAAAGAGTTTTACTCTAACTTCTGATTTTTTGTTTTCATTGCACATTTCATAATTTTCACAAGACCCCAAATAGTTTTGTTATGTATCCATATGCCTCAATTTTTTTTTTCTCAATTCTATTGGTAGCTTATCAAATAAAGCAAAATGTTTCGGTTTTGAATCTGTCAGCACCAGTCAAATTGATTGTTTCGGGTTCTTTGTTGCTGTTTTTTCTAGTTATTTTTCTCTAATAGCCTTGGCAAAGAAATCGACTCAAGTTCTTAGCCCTATTCTCATATCTACTTTTTGCAAATATTAGTTGGTTGCATTGAATCGATTCAAAATTTGGTTCTAGAAAATTATCATGAAAGCGTTTTGAAGTTTTATTAATTTATTTAATAGTGCAGAAGCTCTATGCCAAGTTTCGGATTTTTGGGTTTGATCTTTACATAAAATTTCCTAAGATCTGTATGAGGGGCATATTGTAAAAACATGATAAGCCACATTGCTTCAAAAGTTCATTATACCCTAAACCTGAAAGGTCAGGGTATATTAACTTTGTGCAAACGTTTGTAACGCATAGAACGAAGCGAGTCGGGTATAGAAAAGTATATATATTCTTGATCAGCGTCACCACGTGAGTCGAGCTATCCATGTCCGTCCGTCCGTCCGTCCGTCCGTCCGTCCGTCTGTGTGTTGTCCGTATACACAGGATAAGAAGAAGGAGTCGAGATAATTGGATGAAACTTGGTACACATGGTCACAAGCACCCAAGGATCTGCACTATTGAATATTTTTGGAATCCGCCCACGGACACGCTTACCTCCCGTACAACGCAAAAATTGAAAACTGCATAACTCAGCTCATAATTAACCTACAACAATAAAATTTAGTATATATGTGTTTTGTATCAACACAAAGACGTCATCGAAAAATGGGTGTCGTTTGCTCAAGGACACGCCCACCTCCCATACAATCCAAAAATTGAAAACGCAATAAATAAGCTTGTGTTTAACCTAAAGAGCTAAAATTTGGCACATATGTTTTTTATGACAAGACAAAGATGTTTTTGAAAAATGGACATCATCCGCCCACGGACACGCCTACTTCCCATACAACGCGATAATTGAAAACTGCTTAACTCAGCTCATAGTTAACCTACAACAACAAAATTTGATATGTATGTGTTTTATACCAACACAAAGATGTCTTCGAAAAATGGGTGTCGTTCGCTCAAGGACACGCCCACCTCCCATACAACCCAAAAATTGAAAATGCAATAAATAAGCCTGTGTTTAACCTAAAGAGCTAAAATTTGGCACATATGTTTTTTATGACAAGACAAAGATGGTTTGGAGAAATGGACTTCATCCGCCCACGAACACGCCCATTTACAATAAATTTTTTTTTTTTTTTTTAAAAGTGGGTTTAGGGTATTTCATAGTCGGCCTAGACCGACTTTAGACTTTCTTTACTTGTTTTTTATGTTCATTACGTTCCTTGATGCATTATCAACATTCACTTAAAGTATTGCGACCATTACCAGATGAATGCTGTCCCTATACTTAATAGAAATTTTAAGTATAACCATGATTTCTTACAAATTTACATTTTTTTAAAAACTTTAAGGTCGATTACTTCGAAATATTTTTTGTATGGCATGTCATGTTTTTACAATAAGCACTTCAAATATAAACGTCTGCGGGGCCCTTTTCTGCTTGGGGCTGGAGACTGCAGCCCCCCTAGCCCTCTTAATTTAGAAGTTATTTTTAAAATGTCTATTTTCAAAATAAAAAACAAGTTAGAGAATAAATTTTTGAAGAAATATTTCCTCACTTGTGGAAAATGTAATTATTTCATGTCTCTATTAATGATAGGTATGTATTTTTCTCGCACTAAAACATGTTCATGTACAGAGTAAACTTTACCCTGCAAACATTTGGAAGACGATTGGAAGATTAGATCATTTGGCGACGCGCTAGCGATTCGCCTAAGAGTTCTTTGGAAGATGGATCGCTTTTCGATCGCCGAAGCGATGAATGCGCGATTCTCAAAAAATTTCAAAATCTTCCTTCGCTCATGCCGGCGATCGTTGGAAGATGGATCGCTTTTCGATCGCCCAAGCGATCAATGTGCGATTGACAAAAAATGTTCAAAATCTTACTTCGCTCATTCTGGCGATCGTTGTAAGATGGATCGCTTTTTGATCGCCCCAGGGATGAATGCGCGATTCAAAAAATTTTCAAAATCTTCCTTCGCTCATTCCGGCGATCGTTGGAAGATGGCTTTTTAAAAAGCTTTCAAAATCTATCATTGTAATATGAAGCAGGCTCTGAAAAATCGTTTAAATTAATCAAAAAAATTTAACTTTCAAAAAACTTCATACAACTGGGATAAAACAACGTCTAAAGAGCTCGCTAGTTCAAACTTGCAACAACTTGTAACGTTCAACAACGTTGCTCTGCAACAAATCGCTGAGGGCCTGTAAAGCGATTTCTGTGCCACTCTTATCGACGAATCACTTTAAACCCCTTCTGCCGATTCGTGTGCAACTCTTCCTGGCGAATCGCTTAAGGCTCTTCTCGGCGAATCGTTCGCGCCTCTTCCTGGCAAATGGCCTCAACTCTTCTCGGCGATTCGTCGGCGAATCTTTCCGGCGAAGCGCTTAAGACTCTTCTCGGCAAAACGTTCGCGAATCTTCCAGGCGAATCGCTTAAGACTCCTCTTGGTGATTCGTCGGCGAATCTTCCCGGCGAATCGCTTTTATGGCCTCAGCTGCTTACATTCTCAGCTGCTTACAGAGAAGCCGGCAATTGTTTCATCTTAGCGATTCGCTGGAGATTCTCAGGCGATTGCAAATGTTTGCAGGGTATAGAAAATGAAAAATTTTCTTATCGTAGATCAACTTTTTCCTTCACAGAGGAAAATGTAGCATGAGTTTTTTAAACAAACGCTTTCTTATTTCAAAATATAAATTCTTCAAATCTCTATTTTTTATAATTTTATATTGGAATAGTAGAAAAGAAATTCATTGCCTGGGTGGTCGAGTGTGTTTTAACAGAGGATAAAATAATTTCTGGATTCATGAATGCTAAAAAATTCAATAAGAAATACAAAATCCATTGTATATTTGTAGAAATTTTCTGACAGGTTTTGAGATGAACTGCATTTGAATATATTTTGCTACGATTAAATTATTGTTACCAACAACTCAGTGGAAAAGTGAATGACTGGCATCCGGAGGACATAGGTTCGAATCCCGCCTGTGTAAGTATAAAAAAAAATAAGTTTAATTATTATATGATTGGAATATCAAATTCAATCTATGATTCAATGGCTGCTTGAATAGAAACTACATCTGGTTTGTGTTTACCTTAACAAGTTTGTGCACTCAGGGAAAAAATGCTGTTTTATCAAACAAATCATGGGTTGAAATAACAGATTTCACTGTTAAATACCATCCAACAAATGAAACTTTCAAATCAACAGTCGGTTGACTGTTGGTCTATGGAACACGAAACCCGTATAAAAACTTATTTTTTGAAATTTGATCACTGGTTTGAAAGTTCATGTATAGCCGAGTGTGCTAACGTGTGCGTCTAGTACTCGAGTGTCCACGGTTCAAATTCGGCAAGGCCAATAAAATTTTTTTTTATTTTTTTTTTTTTTTTTTTTTTGTAGTAATTATTTATTTGCAATCTATTTTTATAAATATTAAGCAAATTATTTGAATTTATATAATAAATAACAGGGATTGGAAAGCTTCATTAAGCCTTGCAATATAATATACATTCATAACAAATTTTTAAAAAAGAATTAATTTAATTAACTTATGAATAATTTTTATAAAGATAATTAATAAAATGAATTGAACTTTAAACTTTCATTATAAATAATAATAACTTTAGAACTGTTTTCATTTGAACATTTTTATTTTCTAAATGGAAGATCGAGCGGATGGAATCTTTTTAATCGTCTGACTTCGGTGGTTTCATCCAAGAGTGAAATAGCCAACGGATTGATATGATCACTTAGCCTTTGCAAGTATCTCTCGCTGAAGTTTCTTATCTCTTCCTTTACCTTCGGAATGGAGAGATCTCTTTGTATGGATCTATTAGAAACAAACCAGGGAGCGTTTGTAATAAGCCGAAGTGTTTTTGACTGGTATCGTTCCAAAATTTCGATATTGGAGTTGCTAGCAGTTCCCCAAAGCTGAAGTCCATATGTCCAAATAGGTTTAAGTATTGCTTTGTATAATTTTATTTTGTTTTGCAGATTTAGCTTTGATTGTGGATTAATTAGCCAGTAGAGTTTTCTGTTTATCAGATTCAGCTGTTGCCGTTTAGCTTTTATGTGGTTTTTCCAGGTAAGACGTCTGTCAAGGTGTAACCCGAGATACTTCACAGAACTATTTGCTGGAATTGTTGTGCCATTGATTTTAATTGCAGGGCAGTCACCTCTCCTTATAGAAAATGTTACATGAACAGATTTTTCTGCATTTATTTTTATATTCCACTTTGATAGCCACATATCAATTTCATTTATTTGGATTTGGACTTTGTTAGAGGCTTCCGATGGCGATGTGTCCGTTGCTAAAACAGCAGTATCGTCTGCGTATGTTGCCACAGTTACACTGTCATTAATGGGCATGTCTGAGGTAAAAATTGTGTAAAGGACAGGACCCAAAACACTACCCTGGGGGATACCGGCACATATTTCGTAGATGTTTGATTGCTCGTTTTTTATTTTAACGTAAAAATATCTATCAGATATGAAGCTTTTCAGGATTAAGTAAAAAGGAGCCGGTAGAAGTTGTTTCATTTTGTATAGCAGTCCGAGATGCCAGACTCTATCGAACGCCTGTTGCACGTCTAAAAATACAGCACTGCAGTATTTTTTGTTTTCAAAACAGTCTTGAATAACGTTGACAATCCGATGAACTTGCTCAGGGGTGCCATGCTTATGCCTGAATCCAAATTGGTGTTCAGGAATGATGGTTTTACTCTCCAGAACTGGATTTAATCGTCGCAAGAATATTTTTTCAAATATCTTTGAGAAAAGAACCAGTAAACTTATTGGTCTGTAAGATGATACAACATTTTCAGGTTTGTTAGGTTTGTGTATCATAATGATTTCAGCGCATTTCCACTGCGATGGGAAATGGCTTAATCTCAAGATGGCATTGAATATATACGTCAAAAACAAGATACCTTTTTTGGTTAAATTTTTGCATAAATTAGCATCAATAAGGTCAAATCCAGGTGACTTTTTCAAGTTAAGTTTATTTATTTCATTTTTTACTTCCTTAGGAGTAATATGCTTTATTGGAAAGTCCATTTGACAGGGGCTTTCTACAAATTTCTGGACCTCATCCACGTCTGATTGTTGGTTGAAGTTAAATGACTGAAATGAGTTCTTCAGGTGAAGAGCAAATGCTTCAGCTTTACTGTGGTCAGATCTGCACCATTCACCACAGGAGTTTTTTATTGGTATATTTCGCTTTGTGGGTCGTTTTAAGTATTTTGTTGCCCGCCACAATTTATGCTCATCATACTTAGAGTCATTAATAGTTTGTAGAAATGTACCAATTGATTGATTTTTAAAACTTTGTAGTCTATTTTTGAGCTCAGTGCAGGCGTTATTGAAGATTGTTTTGTCGGAAGGGTTTCGACTTTGTTTCCATTTTCTTCGTAATTGTCTTTTAATCCTAATCATATTTCTGATTTCTGAAGAAATTTGAAAGCCCCTGTTTGTTGTCTGATAATTTCGGATTCCTTGCGATGCTACGGAAGTTGCTTCGTGAATTAGTTTTACAAAATTTTCCACGGCATTATCTATTTCTAAGCTGGTTTTTAAACTTGTCCTTAAATTTATATTATTGTTCATCCATGACTGAAAGCATTGCACGTCCATTTTATGTGATAGGATTCTAAAACTGGGAATGCTATCTATATTTGTACAAAAATTTACAAGCACTGGCGAGTGGTCGGAGCTTAAATCGTTGCTATCAGATATACTTAAAAGATTTTCAGGAACACCTGAGTAGACTACAAAATCTAGTAAATCTGGGATCTTAAAAGGGTCTGTAGGCCAATATGTTGGTTTACCCGTAGAGAGTGTTTTGTAGTTTTTATTGGTTATACATTTGTATAGCTCTCTTCCTTTAGGGTTGATAAGCCTCGAGCCCCACCAAGGATGTTTAGCATTGAAATCGCCAGCAACAAAAAATGTTGACCCAAACTGGTTAAAAATTTGATCATACTCTTGACTTTTGATAGTGTGGCGTGGAGGAAAGTACACAGAGCAAAAATTAATTTTATTATTATTGCATTTGATTTGTATGCATGTAGCTTGAACCTGCGGTGATTGAATGCCATTTAAAACAGAAAAACTAATGGTTGACTTAATAAGTATAGCTGATCCTGCATGAGCTCTATTGTCTGGATGGTTAATATGTACTAAATCATAGCCTCTTATATTGAAATAAGTCTTATTGGTAAAGTGAGTTTCTGAAACTAGAAATAAATCTATGAAATTTGAATTCAGAAAGAGTTCGACCTCTTGTTTATGGTTGGGAAGGCCATTGGCGTTCCATATAGCTATTCGCAAGTTCAATTGCATAATTTTGCTATTAACAGAGACATCATATTTATAAGGGTGTTTGTTAATTCAATTTGTTTGTTGATGAGAACTTCTAAATTTTTTAGACATTTGCTATCTTCTTTATCTTTGAGCAATTCTGCATATGAAGATTGTCCGGAATTGTTATTGTTAGCATGATTGTTAGAAGTATTGGAAAGTTGTGGAAAATCATTTCGATTGTATAGAAAACTCGATGCGTTTTGGTTGTTTGGTTGTTGTTGTTGTATTTTATTATTATGTGCTTTATGAACTATTTCTTGATAAATTCTGCAACCTTTATAACTAGCAGCATGGTTTTGTAAACAATTTACACATTGTGCTGGAGTGCTTGGTTCCTTTGTACAGAAAAAAGTTGCATGATCCAATCCGCATTTTACGCATTTGAAAGCGTTTCGGCAATAAGTTTTTGTGTGACCAAACTGTTGACAACGGTGGCACTGAACAACGTCATTCGTTTTTCTTGGCGGTTCAATTGAAACAATCGCATAATTTATATTTTTAAGATCATATATTTTTTTATTGTTGTTAATATCTGGCTATAAATCGACAAAAAACATAGAAAGGGGCTCTTTGGTACTACGGCTACGAATATTCATTATGCTTCTTACTGAATGACCATGTTTTTCAATACATAACTTTATCTCCTCAATTGGAGTAGAGTAATGCAAATTTTTAACTACAACTCTATACGCTCTTTCTTGCTTAGGTTGAAAAGTATGGTAATTAATATTTTTATTTTCTAGATATTTAATTAGAGTTCTGTATGGATCTATTGACTTAACCATAAGTCTTATTTGGCCATTTTGAACAGTTTTATAACTAAATTCATTAGTTGGTATAATACTTGCGATGTTTTTTGTCATATTTTTAACATTAGTGACGTTTGGTATAATTATTGGTGGTGATTTTGGTGAAGAAATTGTTTTTGTATTATCAACCTCACTTGTTTCACTTATATTGTCATCGCTTAGCTTAGAGAATCTGTTATTGTTGTTATTGGCAAATGAAGTGCTCGGTTCATTGCTTGGCAGTTGTTGATTGTTTTTCTGCATTTTTTGTGATCGCTTGGGAGAATCTCCCAATTTTCGTTTTTTGTTTTTCGGTAAGCACACTTGTTGCCAACCGGTTTCGCTATCGTCACTTGCTTCCTCTTCCATATTGTCACCATGCATGTTTAAAGTAAGTTTTAAACTAAGCAAAGTAAAAACAACAAGAAAACTGTTAAGAGAAAACTTTGTTTTGATTTAGATTTATTTAAATAGACAACGAAATCAACACTTCTGTTCGCGAGCACAGTCACTTGGTAACTCAATTTTTTTTTTTTTTTTTTTTTTTTTTTTTTTTTTTTTTAAATATTTTTTTTTTTAAATAAAAAATTAAATTTGCAAGTTTTTTTTTTTTTTGCAAGATTGTAAGATGAAACAGAATTATTATTATTTCAATTATAAAATTACAATTTTTGATACTTACACAGCTAGGATTCGAACCCACGTCTCCCGCATGACAGTTAAGTGCACATCCACTGAGCCCTTGGCAACGATAATATAAATATAGCAAATCACATATAAAAACTATTGCTTAGAAAAAAATTGACAATTCAATATAAGCACAAAAATATTTTAACAGATGATTTTAACAGCACAAAAATACTTTGAAACGTGCATTCAACAAAGAATATTGCTTACTTAAACGCAAATCATTCAATCGAACAGTGTTTTGAAATAACAGCGGCCGACTGTTAATATTACAGTTAATATTTTTCTGAGTGTGTAACTTCGCAAAAAAAAAAAATGGTGGTCTTTTTTAAACAAGAAACAGCTATAGTGAAACAAAGAATTGTTTAAATAAATTATTTCTTTTTTGTCTTTTTCTAAACATAAATTCTTTCAAGCAAGTCTGTGCTTGAAATAAGAATATTTCTGTTCACTTTACTTAAGCATAAACTTGCTTAAAACAACTCAAGATCGTGATCGATGCTTTTTCAAGCATCAAGTATTTATTCAAGCTTATGTATGTTTGATTTTTTTTCTCAGTGTACGACCTAGGCCCTTAAATCCATAACAACATTCAAAAGTTTTTGTTGACGTAGCACACTTTGCTGTGCTGTATCTGCGATATTTAGCATAGAAGATCAATTAAAAATTATTTGTACTCAATGACAAATCTAATCTTGCACTTCTCAGTTGGTTTTGAACAATACTTATTTAAAATGGACAATTTTAGTCTTCAGTTTCTTTTGGTTTTTTTAGCCTTTGCTTTGGAAAACCTGTATCAATAAAAATTTTTAAGGTAGGTGATAGTTTCAAAGGTCATAGAGGTACCCAAAATTAATTTTGTTATGAATAAAAAAAATTATTTTTGTTTACTAAGGAAAATATAAATTTGAAATTTTCCCTTTTTACAGGACACAAGCATCCGACTTTTGGCCTCATTGCTAAGGTTGAGTTAGAGACCAACAGTCAATTGTATCGTAATCTTCAGCCAGATTAAGTCAACAAGCGCAACTATTAAGTGGAGGACTTTGGAGATAATTTCGTCCCTATAGTACCTTCAAAGTCCACAGATATTCAGACCAATATAACCGGACTAATATTCAAATATTATTCAGTTTTTTTTTTCTTATCAATTTTATCAGTCTTGTTATATACTCGGCATAACTAGTATTAAGCATAAATTTTGAGTGCATTAGCATTGCTTAAAAATGTTTAACCCTTTATTGCATGATTTTTATTTTTTTTTTTTTTGAAAAATATAAGAAGTTGCCATATGGGCATCTCCCACCAAAAGTGAACATTAAAATAAAGCACTCTAACAGCTTTTAGCTCTACTTTTTTTTTATTTTGCTTAGTATTACTGCTATGTTACTTGAATTTAGCTTATTATGATGTATTTTTATTAAAATTTATAATGAACATCTTTACTGTATTTTATTACTGGTGGAAAAATTTGTCGCGTTCGAAATGATGCGTCCGTATTCGTGCTTTATCTTTTATAAAAAACATAAGAGATAGTTTTAATATTTCATAAGTCTACGAAGAATAGTTATCCTTTGACCTCCATTAACATTTATATTATATATAAAAAAAAACGTTTTCAAAATTAGCTAAATTTTGCATATTTCTATACGAGCTTAAAAAAACTTATATTTTTTGTCACGTCCGTTCCATTTAATGATTGCTTATTACTTTGTACTAATTTGTACTAAATCTTGCCAATATTTTTATTAAATGTAGCACTCTTTGATCTTGTTAGATTACCTTAAATACAAATCGGTTTTTGTGTTTCTTTCTTGTTTTTCAAGTAATTAAAACCGTGCGAATGTCGCGTCCGTGCCACTGGGAGATGCCCATATGCAAAAAATCATGACACTAACTGGGTTTGTGTGAATTTTTGTTCTCCTTGATGGTTTGATGGAAATTTCCATCACAATGCAATGAGGGGTTGGAATGTCGTGACCGTGGCGTGCAGGTTAAGTGTGTGGCTTAGCATGCTCGGAGCCCGGTTTCGATACCCAGCCGCGGCGAAAAGTTTTTCAAAAAAATTTTTTTTGATCGGTCACCACCTCTCTGCAGATAATGGCAAACCTCAGAGTGTAAATAATGCCATGTAAAACTTCTTGAGAACATGAACTTTAGCCGTTCGGAGTCGGCATAAAACATGTAGGTCCAGTTCTTTGTGCATACATTTAATAACACACACAACACAATTGATCATAAGAAGCTCGGTCAAAGTCCTTTCAAGGCTGAAATGGCCAATTTGTTTTTTTTTTTTTTTGCAATGAAGGGTTAATATATTGATTTTGATTCAATTACCAATGTCTTAAAATTTAAACTAAACTTTGACGTTTTTGAAGTTTATTATCTGTGAAGAACTCGTATCTAGTTAGTTAAAGGACTCTACAGAAAACTTATGCAGGCCCAATTATCTCTTCATTAGCCCAGTTATAAGGTCTCAAATTCTAAAAACAACATCCAAACCTCAACCACTTTCTCATCGGTTTCTTGAATGTTCGAATAAATTAAAATCGAATATGTAATTAATTCTATCGGAAACCATGCAGTTTGTTGTGTTAAGAGGGGACATGACATTGGCCGTTTTCTTAAAGTGACTTTTTTTATTGATTATAAGATTGTAAAAAATCTATCTAAAAAAAAAAAAACAACACAAATTGGCAATTTCAGCCCTTGAAAGGACTTTGACCGAGCTTCTTATGATCAATTGTGTTGTGTGTGTTATTAAAGGTTTGCACACAATTGACCGAGAACTTGACCTACATGTTTTATGCCGACTTCGAATGGCTAAAGTTCATGTTCTCAAGAAGCTTTACATGGCATTATTTACTCTCTGAGGTTTGCCATTGTCTGCAGAGAGGTGGTGACCGATCAGAAAATTTTTTTATGGAAAAAAGTTTTTCGCCGCGGCTGGGAATCGAACCCGGGCTCCAAGCATGCTAAGCCACACACTTAACCTGCATGCCACGGTCACCAAAAAAATCTATCTACGGGTTCAAAAGTTACAGCTAGATTAGTGAGAGCGCATTTTCGCTCTTTTTTTTCTTTTTTCACAAACTTTTAACGCGTTTATCCCGAAACAATGTTTTTCGTACTGGTTGCGGCACTAGCGGGTTAATTTTTTGGCAATTTTTTTATTTTTATTTTTTTAAACTTGATTCGCTATCGTATGACAGGAGCTTTTTGAAATTTTTTTTCAATATTTTTTTCGAAAAAACACACTTTCAAATTTGGAACATCACCAAAAATTGAAAAAAAAATTTAAAAAAAGCTGCTGTCATACTATAACCAATTTTGTTAAGATTTAAAAACTCATTTTTTTCCAGTTTGGACAAGCGCTGCAACCACGAGGCCCCGTTTTTTTCTCTGCCGAAAGTTTGGCGCTCTATAAAACCATGTTGGAGTGAAAAGTAAATTTTTTTTGTTTTGTTTTTTTTGTAATTTGTTCAATTCTCTACAATAATAAAAAAAAATTTTGGAAAAATGTTTATTTTTGACTAAGTTATGAGTTTTTAAAAAAAGGTATGTTTTCTCTGCCGCAAATGTTATGTCCCTCCTTAAAAGGCTTTAAAATTTTAAGGAGTGCCTTACTTTGAAATATTGTTTCATATAGAAAATGATATTCTATTACACAAAATTTAAATTCAAAACTCATTAAAAAAAAATAAAAAAAAACATAATATTTTCAGCATTTCTCCCTCTAGACACATGCATATTTTGTATAACGAAAAACAAATAATTTAGCTAATTTGCAGCACATCCTAGCTCTACATCCTTGAGTTTGTTATATTAATTTTATTTTTTTTTTATTTTCCTCCAACTGCTTGTTATAAATGCTACATGGCAAGCGGATCATTAATAAAATTGTTTTCTTTTTTTAGACAAAAAAAAATTGGTGTTGAATTTTGTACACCACGAATTTCCGCAACGAACCACAAATGTTGCCTGTCTTACCCACAGCCAGGCTGGCTGCCGGGCGGGTTGTAAAACATTTTTATTGCTACATTTTTACAGCCGCCAAATTGTTGCTCATCTTCAGTGGCTGGTTTGCTTGTTCTACTGTTGCTGCTACGTCGTAGGTTTTTTACTTTTTTTGGATTTTTTTGTTTTTTTTATATTCTTCAACCTCGCTGCCTCATTATCAAAGCACTTGAATTTGCTTCATTTCTTTTCTTTTGAGAAGACTTTTATCGATTTTTAATTCAATTTTTAAGTGTTGCGCATAAGAAATTTTGTAATTTTTTTTTTTTGCTATTTCTAGGAATTTTTATGCTAGGCTCTTTGGCTTATAGAGGTAGAACAACAACACCAGGCAGAGTAATAAAAAAATGCAATTGAATAAATGTTGAAATTATGAAAAATTATTACAAATTCACTTAATATTTGTTGTTGTTGTTGTTGTTGTTGTTGTTGTTACTAATTGAATTGAAGCTATTTGAACTAATTACAGTCGTGGCTGCTTTATTGGCCACAATTAGAGCCAGTTTTGGCAACTTTTGCGACTGCATGATTTTTGTTTACATCATCTAATTAGTAGATATTTTAATGAGCACGATTGTTTTTTTATTTATGATAATTGAAATAAATAATGCTGAATTAAGTGGGCGGTGAATCGACATGTTTTGTCTCTTGTATTAAAAACTACTAATTAGCGATAAAGCGGAATATTTATTTTTTTCAAAATCAGCACTAATTAAAAGCTTAAAATGCTTCAATGTCTACAATGAAAAAAATTTTTAAATTAAACTGTTAAATAGTGTGTAAAAAGAGGGTGTAATCCTCGATTTATATGCTTTAAATCTCAATTTTAATAACATAATAGCTGAATTTAGCTTTGCAGCAACTCAATTCAGGCAAAAACGAAAATACTAACATTTTTTTAATTTAATTAACAAAATTTTACTCGCTTCACAAAATTGTCATTTAAGCATATAAATAAATTCTTAAAACTAAATTGAAACAAAATATCGCCCATTATAGTTTGATAAAAAAATACAACCAACAATTTATCAGTTTTACCAATAAAATTGCATAAAAGCGCCATTTTGTAAAACCAAAATTAATATTGAGTTATTGAGTGTCATCAAAAAATGACTAAAAAGTAAATCATCATAAATCAATAACGCTTAAAACCCGTTAGGAATACCAAAAAACACGTGTTCATGTTGTATTTGAACAGTTGCAAAATGAACTAAATTAATTGCGGTTGTTGCAACATGCAAAAAATGACAGCAAATTTTGAATTTACAAACATTAACTGAAATTATCAAGAGAACGAGCAAAATTATGATAGAGTGGTTTTCACACACGTACGCGTAGAGCACTTAAAAATACGTAAAACAAGTAAAAACCTGAATAAATCATACCGACAAAATTGCTACAACATCTTTAATTTGTATAACAAATTACAATAAAAAAATTGGTGCCAACTTTCAATATTGTTTTAAAAAATCTGTGTCAACACTTTTTTAACGAATGACTAAATTAAGGAATGACGATTATTTCATTTTATGTTAACTCTTCTTTGTGTGCTTAAAAGTATTTTCAAATATATTTGATCATAATAAGAACCGACTTTTGAAACAAAATTCAATCCACATTGCTTTTTTATATTTACTAGTATCGCCTGTGGTCGAAATTCGACCAATTTTTTGTTTGCCTATTTATAATTATGTGCAGAAAAATACGACAAAGCTCTGTTAATCTCTACAACAACAGTAATCTATGTTGGCTACAACAGCAATGTTTAACAGAAGTATGTCAGCATTTATTTTGATGTTTTTTCTGAAAAAAACCCATTAGGAAAAAGGTGTTTTTACGTTTCCCTCAATTTTCAAAGCGGGTAGCATTGATTTTTTGATTTCACGGATAGTTTAATATTAAGTGTCAAGACAAAATAAATTCACCTTAAATACGCTTTTGACTTTGAAAGAAAATCAAATTTGAGTTTTTATTTTTTTACAATAGAAATAATTTGTACCTTATATTTTGCGAAAAGATCAAATTTTGTGGTTTCTTTTTAAAAGGAATAATTTAAATATAAACAAAAAATTATTGGTAATACTTTTATAAATTTTTTTAAATTAACTGATAAGACTTAAATATAAAATAAAGGAATACATGAAATCTATTTAAAATTGGCAGAGATATTGGCTTCCAAACTTAGAACATTCAATTTGAGATAGTTTTTTCTCTCTCTTGGCAATTGGTTGAAATCAGGCATGCACGTTTACGTTAATTTTAACGGTAACCGAAGTATTTTTTTGTTTCGTTGAAACGAAATAAAAAAATAACGTTAATTCAAAAAACGAAAAATATTTATAAAAATTTTTCGTTTTTGTTCCCAATCAACCGTTGAAAATAACGTTAATTTCAACAAAAAAAATTTCGCTTTTTTAGGAGAAAATAATAGAAAATTTTTCGTTTTTCAACGAAACGAAATTTGATTTGATAAATTTTTAACGTTATTTAAAAAACGAAATTATTTTGATAGTTTATTTTTCTGCCTCAACGAAACGAAAAAATTTTGTTGATTTCATTGTGCATGTCTGGTTGAAATACATGCTAAATAACTAATGACAATATTTAGAAAATTCATTAAAAATACTTTTGATTAGAGCTTCACACTGATTGTTATCACATTTGATAGAAAATTTAACAAATTTATAGAAATAATTAAAATAATTTTAAAACCTTTAAAATTCGACCAAGGTATTGACATGGAAAGTCAAATGTTTTAATTCAAAACACCTTTTTTACAAATTTGACGGTCGAGGAATGCATAACACTAAATAAGTTGAGGAAATTTTTACTTTTGAGAAAAACTCAAATTCCACCAACGCAAGAGCTCTCTCCCAACCAAATTGATCATATTGATCAAAGAGCGGGTTTTTGTCAAAAATTTTATTTCTCTCTTAGAAGGTCGGGAGCCTCGTCCATTAGATACATAATTTATTTATTCAGACATATAATTTTATACTATCTGCATATCTATGTAATAGTACCTTTCAAATGACATAAGTTTAATTCGTTTTGAGTTCTAATTGAGGAGTTGACATTCAAAACCAGATAAGTCACACAGATCGAATTGTTGGGAAATCGAAAAAAAGTCTTAATTTTGTCAGACATTTTTTATAAACAAACTAATTATGTAAAATTATGCTCCACAGGAGTAGATATATTATGCGAAAAATGAAAATAGTCTCATAGTCCAAAAAACTTCGTATTTTCAATTTCAAATTTGGAGTTTTTGAAAGTCTGGTTTTGAAAGTTAGAAATGTATCAAAATTTAGATTCCGCTGTTCGGGGTCTCAAAAGTTAGAGGAACTCATTAAAATGATTTCTGCATACTTTTTTTCAAATCGAAGGACAACCGGCGAAGCAATTTTGATTCTCCTGAAGGTCCTTTTAAGTAAAAAAAAATTTTTTTGCATTTAATTTTTTATTTTTTACAGAACGCATACCCAAAATCGCTAAAATGTTAAATTTATGACTTACACCAACGTTTTGACAAAAAAAAGTTTTTAAAATTTGAATGAAAACTATAAAAATTAAAACTCGCTTGGACTTATCTGGTTTTGATTGAAAATTAACAGTGGACATGTCTGCTTTTGATTGAAAAGGAGATTTTTAAATGCATTTTTCTCTAGGATTTTTAACATTTTTATCAAAGAGGATTTCATGGATCGATATATTGTAACATTAGCTTTACAATGGCATTTCTAACTAAAATTTTTTTTTCCTGTGATTTATCTGAATTTGAATGTAAACTCCTCAATTAATACCAAAAAAGAACGACATAGTTAAATGTTCACCTTTTAATAAAAGATGTCCGAGATAGAAAAAATAAGTTCGAGGCTATAATTTTAAATTTATTATAGATATAAATCTATTCCTTCAAAGAAATTATTTTTAAATTTTATTATTTTTTAAGAAATAGAAAAGATTTGATAAAAATTTAATTTTATAAGGGAAGCCTTGGTTTTTCTCATCTCACGAACAGTTTATTAATTTAGTATCAATATAAAATACCTTGAAAATTCTTCTTGAAAAAACTCAAAAATGCAAATTTTAGTTTACGTATACAAGTTTCATGCTAGCAGTGCTGCAATTGCCTAGTGGGCAGTAAAACTTATCACATTTATGCAAAAAAAAAACAGCCAAATTTCGATCTTCGAAATTCTAAACTACAGTTCGCCATGAGAGAAAGAAAAAACGGTAAAAATCAGAGCGCGCTTTTTCAGCAGTTTTTTTTACTCTGACGTGGCAAAATTTCATTCTGTTCAATGAGAGTAAAAATGAGAAAAAGCATTTTCGCCAACAATACGACACGGCTCTGTTAATCTCTGTTCATCTCAATGTTACGCTCGCATTTACTTTTCTTTCTGTATGCTAAAACAGCGATGTTTAACAGTGCTGTGTCGGTATTTATTTTAATTTTTTTTCAGTAAAAACCCATTGGGAAAAAGGTGTTTTTAAGTTTCAACGATTTACCTATCTTAGTGACATCCTATTCGAATAAAAATAATATTCTGCACTTCTACTCAAAAATACCTTTCCATCGATATAAGTATTATGTAAATATATCGACATTAACACAGTTAAAAGTGTACCCAAAACTTTTTGTTTGCGTATTAATATATAGATTCCTTATTGATAATGGCTTCCGATAATTTTTACGTTGTTGTTGTTTTTGAAACTTTCACAGATCCGACTATAATCCGACTATAATGTTTTTGATGACAACACTGGTTCAGGCTTCTATTTTTAATTTTATAAAATCATGTCCGAATTTCAGAACATTTCTTTCTATTTTAACCAAAGCGAATGTTTTATGCAATATGTTGTGGGACGGTTCTAAAAAAAGTATCCATAAAAAGGTCAGAAATGGATACAAATGCATCCATTTAAAAAAAAATAAGTATCCAGGTATCAAATTGCAAAAAAACTATATTATATTCACTTTTTAAACACAAAAAAGTAGTTTTTGATTCTTGTCTCAATCAATTTTCATAAAAAGTATTTAATTAGAAGCGGCATATACTGTGTTTACATGCAGAGTTAACTCGGAGCTTACTCGTAAAGTAAGCTCTGCATGTAAACAAGGGTTGAGTTGAGTTTCGTAAAACCCAAGAAAACTCCACAAAACTTGTTGGATTTAGCTGAGTATTATCTGTTAAAATCTTTTATTGTATTTTTCACTTAAAAATAGTAGCTGCAAGAGTCTGTTGAACAAGAGTCTATTAAGCTGCCAACAAACAATTTGCTCTAAACAAACTTGACAAATCTAATTCAATTCGACGTCTTGCTTGTAACCCTAACCACGGGTTTACAAAATTACAAAAATACACCATAATGGCAATGCTAACAATAAAAACATATTTTCCCAGCAAACATTATGACTCAAACAGGGTTCATCATCATAATGCGCTCAAAAAAGACTCTTTTATGAGTACATTTTCGTATGTTGTGGGCTCCAAAATATGATTCATATTTTTTACTGTTTTATGAGTCTTTTTGCACTCATAGTAATAACGGTTTTTAGACTCATATTTAAAAATCTTTTAAGACTCATATTGAGTACTCTTTTATTACTCATATTGAATACTCTTTGAAGACTCATATTGAGTACTATTTTAATACTCATATTGAATACTCTTTTAAGACTCATATAAGAAGTCATTTTAAAACTAACATTTGCTGTAGTTCACTTCCAATGCAAATATATCGCCACAAATAATTCTCCGAAAAGCGACGTCAAGATAGTATGTGTCCATAACGGACAGTTACAAAGTTTTTATACAATTAAAATAAATATTCTCGATTAAGTTCTTATTTATTTATAAGATACGGTGCTTTTAAAATAATCCGTTTCTATTCTCTCATACAATACTCCCATAGAAGCCTATTTTATGAGTCTTCTTTCTGATTACGCATATATCAATCAATATATGATACTTTTATGAGTCTTTTTTATGAACAAGCATGTTACCGTCATATTTAGAACTCTTTAATGAGTGTATTTTATGAGTACTCATAAAGCAGATACAATAATGACTGTTCTAAGAGTCTTATTTTTGAACAATCATTTCACAGTCATATTAAAGACTCTTTCATGAGTCCTTTTAATGAGTCATCAAAAAACATGCATAAAAACACTCTTTTTAGAGTCATTTTTTGGAGAGCCTCAGTAAATTTTTGCAGGGTTCATATAAAATCAAAAAATTCCTATCTATCATTTGAAAAATTTTTCAGAAGAACCAAAAAACTTTCTAAATTAAAAACAAAATCATATTTTTTCAGGATAATTTTGTTAATAAAATCGTTGATTTTAGTAGTAGGAGTGTAACATTTTGCATTAAAATATATTTTGATACAGTGCATCATAATCAATCAAGAACTTGATTTTGAATTTTTGGTAATTTAGTGCATTTTTTATTTCATATGACTATATTTTCATATAAAACTGATTTTTCAATAAAAGTATCCAAATTTCCACTAAGGCTAAATAATAAGTATCCATCAATTTTTGAAGTACAAAAGTATCCAAATGGATGCATTTGGATCCAAACGGCAACACTGGTTGTGGGATTGGCACGTAGATGATGCTAACAGCCTTATTTTGCTGCCGAACTCAATCTCTCGCCTTTGGTTAACGTTTAAGTCCCTCAGATAGCCCAACCAACAATTCTGTGTCGCCAAGGAATAACAGCTAAGTTCATGTTCAATATTTCAGGAGAGCATTTTTAAAATTAAAATTGCTATCTAATATAAGGGTACCCTGACTTTTGCTGTTAAGATTTAATGGTCTGAAACATTTAATTTTCAAGTTACAACCATAAAAATGTGCGTACTAGTGTTTTTAGTTGCAAAAAATCGCAATGAAAGTAAAAACCTCAGTTTGCCCTAACTCGACTTTAGTAGTTATTCCTTGTCGATACAGAATTATTATCTTTATTTTAACCTTAACTTCTGAAGAGAAATTATTTAGAATTACACACTTACGATTAATCTAAACGATATCTGCACGATATTCGTTAAACTCTTCTTAGCTCATTTTGACACTATATAAGTGCGAGTTGTAATTTTTAGAACATCCTTCAACCTCTAAGACCAATGAAACAAGATCAACAATCTAAGAAACATTGCCTCCATATCATTTTTAACAGCATTATGTATAAAGTATTGTGCAACACCTAAGCAACTCTGTCTTCATATTTGAAGGATGTTATAAATGTTCTTTAATGACCCTGAATTGGTTAAGAACTAAGTTTATTTTTCAATTTTAAGTTGCTAGTAAACTTATAAAATATTAAAAATTCGAAAAAGTTTTATTTTATTTACTGTAACCAAAACAAAACAAGTAAAGAAAATCAAAAGTCGGTCTAGGCCGATAACCTAAACCTACTTTTCAAAAACAAAAAATTTTGTATTGCAAATGCTAAAGCCTATATTTTATATGCATTTAAATGTTGATGAAAAATTTACTCATATAAAGTTTTATTCCTGTAGCTCACAGTTAATGCCTTTATTGTGCTTTCGCTATGGGAGGTGTTGGGCGTGTTCATGGACAGATTACTCCCAAATTTTTGAACACACCTTAGTTTTGGTATAAAATACATACTTACCAAATTTAATTTCTCTTTGACAAACACAACCGTATTTATTGACTTTTAAACTTTTTGGGTTGTATGGGAGGTAGGCGTGTTCGCAGGCGGATGACGTCCATTTTTCAAAACCATCTTTGTCTTGTCGTAAAAAACATATGCGGCAAATTTTAGCTCTGTAGGTAAAAGAGCGGCTTATTTATTGCGTTTTTAATTTTTGGGTTGTATGGGAGGTGGGCGTGTCCGTGAGCGGATGACTTTAATTTTTCGAAGACATCTTTGTGTTTGTATAAAACACATATATATCAAATTTTGTTGTTGTATGTTAACTATGAGCTGAGTTATGCAGTTTTCAATTTTCGCGTTGTATGGGAGGTAGGCGCGTCCGTGGGCGGATGATGTCCATTTTTCATAACCATCTTTGTTTTGTTATAAAAAACATATGCGGCAAATTTTAGCTATGTAGATTAAACACAGGCTTATTTATTGCGTTTTTAATTTTTGGGTTGTATGGGAGGTGGGCGTGTCCGTGAGCGGATGACACCCATTTTTCTAAGACATCTTTGTGTTAATATAAAATACATACATACCAAATTTTATTGTTGTAGGCTAATTATGAGCTGAGTTATGCAGTTTTAAATTTTTGCGTTGTATGGGAGGTAGGCATGTCCGGCGGCGGATTCCAAAAATATTCAATAGTGCAGATCCTTGGGTGCATGTGACCATGTGCACCAAGTTTCATTCAATTATCTCAACTCCTTCTTCTTATCCTGTGTTTACGGACAACACACAGACGGACGGACGGACGGACGGACATAGATAGCTCGACTCACGTGGTGACGCTGATCAAGAAAATATATACTTTTCTATCATCAGTAATATAAAAAAATTAGATTTACATGTTATTTTCATTTCGTGATCCTGGTTGTGTTTTGGTTTTTTGTGTATGTTTCTTAAATATGACAAAATTTAAAATAAAAGTAAAAAAATTATAGAAAACCATTAATAGACAATTTATAAATCCATAGCACTGAGCATACAATCTATTATATGCTCAGTGTCCATAGTTTATTCATTAAGAACGAAAATACAAGTTAAAGAAATCAGCTCAAAAGGATCACATCGAAAAACTTAAATTGAGAAAATATCTAAAATTAACAATAAGAAGTTATAAAAATGCATTTATTTTCTTAAAGGGCCTTATGCCTATATATTTCAATTCAGATTTCAGCCCATTAAACATTCGCTTTTAGCTAAAATAGGGGTAACTAAAATTGTATACGACCAAAAAATTTATTTCTTTCCCTCCCACAACAAAACCAGTGCCATGAGTGTCGCCAAGAGTGTCGCGACGCAACTGCACAGAAAGACACCGCCTCCAAACCACCCTACAGTGGGTTGTAACGCGCGCTGTTATGAAGCGATGCCGTGAGAAGAGGAGGGAAGACAAATGCCTTTTCAGGCAAAAAAAACTAGAGGTAGAAATGCGTGAGTGCGAAAAAATTGAGATGCATGGCGACAGGAATGAGACTTGAAAATTTTTCGAAAAAAATAAAACGCCTGGCCGATGGTTTCAAGATCGGAGGCCCATCCTTCAAGGATGAAAACGGGAATCTAGTGACAGATATCCAAAGTACACTGATGTCATGGAGGGAACACTTCTCTAGTCTTTTAAATGGCGACGCTGACAACAATCCCGCCATTAGAGATGATATCCCGGAAATCCCAATTATGGATGACAGCGTTGAGGTTCCGCTGCCTGACTATAACGAGGTCTTAACAGCTATAGCTCAGCTTAAAAACAACAAAGCCGCAGAAGCCGATAGCCTACCGTCTGAGCTGCTAAATCCGGAGGCGAAGCTCTGTTTAAATGCATTCACAAGTTTCTATGCTTCTATGATTGGAACCTCAGTGTACTCTGCCCAATCCACTAGAAAGGTGATCCACCATTTGCGCCAACAACCGTGACTTATCGTCTTCTTAATATCGAAAATAAGGTCCTGTTGAGCGTATTGTGTGAAATACTGAAAGCCATCGTCAACCAACTGATTGGACCTTATCAGTGTGGCGTCTGACCTGAAAAGTCCACCATTGACCAGATCTTTACACTACGACAATACTTGAAAAATATCTTCGAAAAACAAATCGATACACATCATTTTTTCGATGATTTCAAAGTCGCCTTTGACAATTCTAATAAGGAGTCACCTGAACAATATCATGTCTAAATATTGAATTCCTGCAAAGCTAGATAGCAGCAACGCAGTGAAAACCGGGAAGGATCTCTCCCCCCCGTTCGATATCAAGCGAAGTTTCAGACAGGGTGATTCCTTATCGTGCGACTTTTTTAATATAGTTATGAAGAAGATCATGCGAGCTGCTGACCTGAGACGCAGCGGCACAATTTTCTATAAGAGTGTTACTGTTAGTAACACTCTTAGTACTGTACAGTACTAAGTTTAAAATTTTAAGTTTTAATGTGATTTAAAATATTAAATTTAATTAAAAATCCCCTGAAGATGTCAACAAAAAATTGACGAAACGTCGGGACAATATTGAATTTTTGTTTTAATATAAAAATTGCAATAAAAAAGCACTGGTCAAAAAAAAATTGTTTATTGGCCTTGCCGGATTTGAACCGTGGACACTCGAGTGCTAGACGCACACGTTAGCACACTCGGCCATACATGAACTTTCAAATCAGTGATCAAATTTCAATAAATAAGTTTTTATACGGGTTTCGTGTTCCTAGACCAATAGTCAACCGACTGTTGATTTGAAAGTTTCATTTGTTGGATGGTATTTAACAGTGAAATCTGTTTTTTCAACCCATGATTTATTTGATAAAACAGCATTTTTTCCCTGAGTGTATAAAGTGAACAGCGATTTATTGACTACATCGCTTAAAACAACTGCCATTAAAATTTGCATAAAATTTATATTTTCGAGCTTCCAGCGAATCATTCGAATGTCAGCATTGTCTGGATGCTGCCTTTGTATCGATTCGCAGTCGTCACACACTGTGCCAAGCAGCAATCGTTGTTTACGAACTCGAGTGGTATGCATGCATTTTTTTTTTGTGCGATTGTGGCTGAAGACGATTCTTATTCGAGAGGCACAATTGTCGAATGATCTCATGTAGTTCTCTGGTACATATCGTATATGTATACGCTAAATGTAGTCTCCCATAAAAGTAACGTCACAAAAATAGTTTTAAATCTGGCTGTTTTCAAGATATTGCTTTAAAATTTGTAACACACATTTTTTGTGAAAACTTAAAAGTCAATTTCAAATATGAACTAAATCGGATAAGAACCACGTCTTCTTCTCATATAAAGTAATGCCATCAAAATAGGCAAACCTTCATAGAGCCCATCGATTTTAAGATATAGTGTTGAAATTTGGTATAAACGCTTTTCTATTCAAACGTCATCTCAATTTTAAATAAGAATTAAATTCAAAAAGAACCACGCTAGCCATTCATAGAAAGTTATGTCGTCAAAATAGTTTAACTTCAAACAAGTAAAGAAAGTCTAAAGTCGGTCTAGGCCGACTATGAAATATCCTAAACCCACTTTTCAAAAAAAAATTTTTATTGTTAATGGGCGTGTCCGTTGGTGCATGAAGCCTATATTTTATATGCATTTAAATGTTGATGAAAAATTTACATATACCTACCAAGTTTTATTCCTGTAGCTCACAGTTAATGCCTTTATTGTGCTTTCGCTATGAGAGGTGGGCGAGTTTATAAACGGATTACTCCCAATTCTTTAACACACCTTAGTTTTGGTATAAAATACATACATACCAAATTTAATTTTTCTATGACAAACATAACCTTATTTATTGAGTTTTAAACTTTTTGGGTAGTATGGGTGGTAGGCGTGTCCGTACGCGGATGACGTCCATTTTTCAAAACCATCTTTGTCTTGTCATAAAAAACATATGTGCCAAATTTTAGCTCTTTAGGTTAATCACAGGCTTATTTATTGCGTTTTCAATTTTTGGGTTGTATGAGAGGTAGGCGTGTCCGTAAGCGGATGACGTCCATTTTTCGAAAACATCTTTGTGTTGATATAAAACACACACATACCAAATTTTATTGTTATAGATAAATTATGAGCTGAGTTATGCAGTTTCAAATTTTCGCGTTGTATGGGAGGTAGGCGTGTCCGTGGGCGGATTCCAAAAATATTCAATATTGCAGATCCTTGGGTTCATGTGACCATGTGTACCAATCCAATTATCTCGACTCCTTCTTCTTATCCTGTGTATACGGACAACACACAGACGGACAGACGGACGGACGGACGGACGGTTATGGATAGCTCGACTCACGAGGTGACGCTGATCAAGAATATATATACTTTTCTATACCGGACTCGCTTCGTTCTATGCGTTACAAACGTTTGCACAAAGTTAATATACCTTGACCTTTCAGGTTTAGGGTATAAAAACCCAAAGTTTTAAAGATATCAGCTTGAATTTTTATGTTAGTTTTTCCTTCAAACTAAAACCAATCTCTAGAACACCCCTAACCGCTCACCTATTAAAATCAATTTAAGGTTAAACAACGTCTGCCGAGATCACTAGTTCTTAATAAAAACAAGTAAAGAAAGTCTAAAGTCGGTCTAGGCCGACTATGAAATACCCTAAACCCACTTTTCAAAAACAAAAAATTTTTATTGTAAATGGGCGTCTCCAAGGGCGGATGAAGCCTATATTTTATATGCATTAAAATGTTGATGAAAATTTTACACATACCATTTTTATTCCTCTAGCTCACAGTTAATGCCTTTATTGTGCTTTCCCTATTGGAGGTGGGCGTGTTCATGGACGGATTACTTCCAATTTTTGAACACACCTTAGTTTTGGTATAAAATACATGCATACCAAATTTTATTGTTGTAGGCTAATTATGAGCTGAGTTATGCAGTTTTCAATTTTCGCGTTGTATGGGAGGTAGGCGTGTCCGTGGGCGGATGATGTCCACTTTTCAAAACCATCTTTGTTTTGTTACAAAAAACATATGTGCCAAAATTTAGCTCGGTAGGTTAAACAGAGGCTTATTTATTGCGTTTTCAATTTTTGGGTTGTATGGGAGGTTGGCATGTCTGTAAGCGGATGACGTCCATTTTTCAAAGACATCTTTGTGTTGATATAAAACACATACATACTAAATTTTATTGTTGTAGGCTTTGCATGAGCTGAGTTATGCAGTTTTACATTTTTGCTTTGTATGGGAGGTAGGCGTGTCCGTGGGCGGATTCCAAAAATATTCAATAGTGCAGATTTTTGGGTACATGTGACCATGTGTACCAAGTTTCATCCAATTATCTCAACTCCTTCTTCATATCCTGTGTATACGGACAACACACAGACGGACGGACGGACGGACGGACGGACGGACATGGATAGCTCGACTCACGTGGTGACGCTGATCAAGAATATATATACTTTTCTATACCGGACTCGCTTCGTTCTGTGCGTTACTAACGTTTGCACAAAGTTAATATACCCTGACCTTTCAGGTTTAGGGTATAACTATAGAAAATTTGTAAAAAAAATCTCTGTGAAGAACTTACTTAAGGTAATTGCTTATAAACTCTTTAAAATGTTCTAAATTAATATCCTTTTATAAGAATGTATGTGTAAGAACCAATAAATTGTGACTTCTCTTTACTTTTGTAGTACGTTAGGATCTTTAAAAGGATATTCATAAATCTTGTTGGTCCTTGTATGGTGATAAAAGTGCAGCTTGATATGTCAAGGATTTTTTAATTAAGAAGTATTGTTTTTTTTTAAGGCAGAGAAGATTTTTATTTCTCTTCATAGCCTCCTATGACCGCGATGAAATTCATAAACTCATAAACAGATAATAATCGGTTTTCTCAAGATCCTCAAAAAAACTTTTGTTCTTGTGATTACCTCTTAAATCGAACCGAAGTTCTTATTGTCGAGCCATTTCTTCAGATTTGGAAACTGGTAACGTCACTGACTAAATATGGAGAATTTGTTGTACTGTGGGGGCCGCAGTTTGTAGCCTTATATATGGGTGTTTGTCATGCCGAGTACATACTTGTGAGTGAGAAGTGTGTCGAGTGTGAGCAACAAAGGCACCCACGGCGCGGTTAGCTTTTTCATCTTCAAATATTTTTGATAAAATGTGACTTATCAGCTCCTACAGCGTTGATATTTGCAGAAAGTTCCTTCAACATTTCAGCAAAATTGAGCTGAAATTTGTAGCTAAAATTCTGAATTTAGCTGAAGTTTATTGAAATCAAATCTGAAAAAGTCCTTTTAATATGTGCTTAAAATCTTTAAAAACAAAATAGATTTAAAATTTTCTATTTAAATAGTTAAGTACAAGAGGCACTTTTCAGGCTTTATTGAAAAACAACATTTTTTTCATTGAAGACATTGAAATACTTTTAAACTTAATCGAAAGACTGAAAACTT
Organism: Tetanocera ferruginea; assembly: GCA_958299015.1. Classification (NCBI taxonomy): domain Eukaryota; kingdom Metazoa; phylum Arthropoda; class Insecta; order Diptera; family Sciomyzidae; genus Tetanocera; species Tetanocera ferruginea. The sequence continues at coordinate 113,554,912 of OY282643.1, read as the reverse complement.
TTTTATGAGTTTGATAAAGTTATTGCACGAGAATAACGCTGACTATTTTAGAATTGAGAGCATAAAATATTTTTGTTATTTAACTTTGGCAATTATGAGCTGCCATAAACAGTTAAGAAATTTTAATTATTGCAGATATATTTTGTCATTAAGTGGCTATGACACGTCTTGGCTTGTCATATTTTTTTTAAGAAAAAAAATCTTAACATTCAGAATCAAGTCGTATTGCTGTCTTTAAACAGGATAATGAAATTTATGGCATGGAGGAAATTTTTTCGTAAGAAAATTATTTTTTAGTTGGAAATCAGGCACAAATGCTTTGTTTATGGCTCTCAAAGTAGAGAAGCGACAATAATTGGCATTAATTGAGTAAATATTTTGACATAAGAAATTAAGTTGTTGTGATACACTTGATAAATTTGCCAAGTAATTAATTCATTCTGCTTTTGTCATTGTCAGCCAAGCGCTTAGAAACTGCTTTGCATAACATTTTTGCTAAATACGCTGCTTAACCAGCTGCTGAAAAGCTTTGTGATGAACCGGCTAATGATTAACTGAAAATAATTTCAAGTCATTTACAAAATGCTGGTAGGAGAGCCTACTAAAGCCTAGCAAAAACTAGGCCATCCCAACAACCAATGCCACTAAACACTGATTATGCTGTTAATAACAGATGGCAGCCTGGCACTGTCATCTAGCAGAAAAATTCACCACTTTATTGTTGTTGTTATTATTTAATTACAAAATGAATTGCTTTTTAATCATTTTAATTCGTTGATAATCCGTTTAATTTGCAAAATAAAAAATGAAAAAATTGCACGAATATTGCAATGTTAATGTAGTGCGTGCGTGAGTGCGTGCGTGCGTGATTGTGATAAAGAGTATTGCTTACGAGCTGTTGAACTTGCTGCAGTGATACAAAAACACTGTATTAATTTTTACAAAATATTGTTTTGTTTTAAAAATTATTATGATTATTATTAATTATAATGATTATTCATTTTTTTATAAATAAAGCAACAATGCAACTTTTTAAACCAAAATCTAAACGTTATTTAAACATTCAAATCGCATGATTATCTGTAACGCTACCATCTTAACCACAACCAATGCTTTGCTGTCACCTTATTTTGTGTGTGTGTGCTTACTTGACTCGAGCACTCTTGTGTATTTAATGAATAGTAAAAACATTTGCTTTGCAGCTTTTAGGCGCTTGATTGGTTTATTTTGGGGTTTTAATAGCTTTGTTTGCTTGATTATGAAACAATGACGTGTTGAGTTTATTGCTTATAGATTGTTGTTATTGCTATTTAGTTATTGCTGCTTTCATTGTTGTTGTTGTTGTTGTTATTGTTACTGTTGAAAGCATTGATGAGTTAAATAAATGAAGCATGCTTTGGGGCGCAATACAAATTAATTAGCTTTAAAGATTATTGTGTGAAAACAGTTATTGAACAAGTTGTAAATTGAATAAAAATATTGTTAGGAAAAATTATGTTGAAAAAAAATAAAAAACAAAATATTTATATTCAGCTTAAAGGGTTTAATACTTATCAAATTAATAATATTTCATTATTATTAATATTTCATTATTATTTCATTTATATAAAACTTTAATTTATTATGTAATAAAAAATATATAATTTATATAAAATTAAAAAGTTTTATAAAAATATTATTAATACAAACTTTAATTTTATATATAAAAAATTGTATGTATATATTTTATTAACTTTATATATTAAATATTTTATATATTTAATATATTTAAAATATTTTATATATTTTATAAATTTTTTTTATATTTTGTATATTTTATATATTTTATATATTTTATATATTTTATATATTTTATATATTTTATATATTTTATATATTTTATATATTTTATATATTTTATATATTTTATATATTTTATATATTTTATATATTTTATATATTTTATATATTTTATATATTTAATATATTTTATATATTTTATATATTTTATATATTTTATATATTTTATATATTTTATATATTTTATATATTTTATATATTTTATATATTTTATATATTTTATATATTTTATATATTTTATATATTTTATATATTTTATATATTAAATATATTTTATATATTTTATATATTTTATATATTTTATATATTTTATATATTTTATATATTTTATATATTTTATATATTTTATATATTTTATAGATTTTATATATTTTATATATTTTATATATTTTATATATTTTATATATTTTATATATTTTATATATTTTATATATTTTATATATTTTATATATTTTATATATTGTATATATTTTATATATTTTATATATTTTATATATTTTATATATTTTATATATTTTATATATTTTATATATTTTATATATTTTATATATTTTATATATTTTATATATTTTATATATTTTATATATTTTATATATTTTATATATTTTATATATTTTATATATTTTATATATTTTATATATTTTATATATTTTATATATTTTATATATTTTATATATTTTATATATTTTATATATTTTATATATTTTATATATTTTATATATATTTTATATATTTTATATATTTTATATATTTTATATATTTTATATATTTTATATATTTTATATATTTTATATATTTTATATTTTTTATATTTTTTATATATTTTATATATTTTATATATTTTATATATTTTATATATTTTATATATTTTTTATATTTTATATATTTTATATATTTTATATATTTTATGTATTTTATATATTTTATATATTTTGAATATTTTATATATTTTATATATTTTATATTTTATATATATTATATATTTTATATATTTTACAAATTTTAATTTTATTTAATTTATTTTAAGCTAATTTGCCGGTGCGTCTTGAATCATTTTACATACATTTTTAAACTTAAAACATATTTTTTGCAGACAGTTTTTTTTTAAATTGGCATATTTTTAAAACTGAAAAAAAAAATTCATTACAACAAAGAAATAGTTTTGTGCTTATTTTTTATACCTTTGACATAAATTTTAACCCCGCCTTGTGCCTACGAAACTTTTAAATGGCAACATCCCTCAACATCACTCACTCACACTTAGTAGTTTTTAACTTTTTGAAGTATTTCTTTCTTATAACCTTCATCTAACATGATTTCAACCATTTATCTTTAATTTTTCTTTCCCAAGAAAAACATATTAATTATAGTATCATCTGTTTTGTAAACTTATCTTAACTTTGTTGATTTTTACATCTAGGTGCTGTTGCCTTGAGTTTTTGCTTTTCCTCTTGCTTTCTTGCTCTTTTGCTCATCCCATTCCGTTCATTAAAAAACAACTGAGTATTCTATTAATTAAATACATTTATAAATATATCAAAAATATGTTAAATTGAAAACTTTTCTCACATTTACAAAAGCATATAATTTATAATATCAGCTTAATTGATGTGGAAAAACGTATGCAAACATGCATGTTCAATTGTAGTGTTCTGATACACTCTGTTAATGAAACATGCAGATACGAATACATATGTAGAAAGAATCCGTATGTTGTACGACTGTGATTGTGTTTGTATTGCTGTTGATATAGTTTTTAATTACAGCACTATTAATTGAATAAAAAAAAATTGATTTTATCTGTGCCAGCTGATGATAGCTTCAAAGTACACTGAAAAAAGAATTATTGAAAATCGAATAATTGAAGAATGGTGAAAAGCTAGCATAATGGCAAGGAAGAAGAAATTTGAAGGATGTTATATTAAACCATAGCATATAAAACGGCTTCGCACAGTTCGGAAAAACCAAAATGATCTGTTTTTTGACAATATTCGACCAGATTATGATGCTGGCTCTAAAGCTAGCAATACTTTCCTTGCTAGACCTTTCAAAAACTTAAGTCAGTCAAGGTTGTCATTTTAATGCCCAATACTATATGGACTTAAAATTCACAAGACTTATCAAAAGTGACTTCACTTTAAAATGAAAATGAATCGTTTCGAGATGCTCATCGTCACTAGTTTATGTATGACAAATTGTACAATCATTTAAAAGCTACATAAGAGGAGTACAAAATTTTTTGGGTGTGGCCTTGTTTCAACCGGCCCTTTTGGGAACTATAATAAAAACCTATAAAAATTCAATATTCTACCACTGAATTACCACAACTTACATCATAAAGTTACAACTTTAGCACGTAAAGTCTATTTTTCTATTTACCGATTTAACTGATTAACTGACTAAAGCCAGAAACTGAACGTATTGCTTGTTTGCTACCTGTTTAAAAAACTTACATTTTGTATATCAAGTAGAACTCATATTTTAAGTTAAATATTTAAAAGAGGAGTTCTTCCCAGCATGTTTTCATTATAATTCCATTCATATTCAAAATTTTGGCCGAACTCATAACCAGAAACGCAAATTAAAATAGCAGTAAAAAAACTCTAAAGTTGGTCTAGCTCGACTATGAAATACCCTAAAACTGCTATCATATTTTAGCATAATTTGGTCGTGTTCTTGGGCGAATGACTTATCATGAATGAAATCTTATATGAGACGGACTTCAATAGGCTATGGGTTAAGACGTTTCTGAGATTTATTTTTAGTTTATCATGAATCCGATATTAGAAATTGGGCTGTCTGACTTGTTACTGAGAGATTATTGGTGGCTGAGCGCGAATACATTATCGGACACTTAGAGGTGCAACGTAACCTACAAGTTTTAGCCTGCGTTTTAGAGTTTTCTCTTCACTCGATACAGAAAACTCGTTTGTCGAAACACCAAAATGCTATTTTTAGGTGTTTTATTAAAAGTTGCATTGCCTGGGGCGAAATTCGACCAATTTTTTGTTTGCCAATTTGTAATTGTTATTTGCAGAACAAACGAGATATTTAAAACTAGTTCAAGGCTATAATTTTTAAATGATTGGAGGTATAAAACTATTCCTTCAAAGAAACTTTTTTGATTATAATTAATTTTTTCTAAATAGAAAAATAACATTTTAAAAAATTTCATTTTGTGAAAAAATCCTTAATTTTTTGATGGCACGAACAGTTTGTTAATTTAATGTCAAGACAAAAAAAAATCAACTAAAATGCGCTAAAGACTTTGAAAGAGAATCAAAACTGTAAAATTGTTTTTTATCATTTTACATTAAAAATTATTTTAACCCCATATTTAAAAAAAAAATCAAATTTTGTGGTTTCTTTTTAAAAGGAATAATTTATTTATAAACAAAAAATTAACGGTAAATTTTTTAAATATTTTTATTAAGCTCACTGATAAGACTTTAAGATAAAAAAAAATATAAAATAAATGAAATCTTTTTAAAGATAGCGGAGATATTGGCTTCCGCATTTAGAGCATTCAATTGATAAACTTTTTTGCTCTCTCTTGGCATTTGGTGGAAATATACGCTAAATAAGTAACGAAAATATTAAGAAAATAATTAAAAATATTTTTATTAGAGCAACACAATGATTGTTATCACAGTTGCAAGAAAGTTTAACAAACTTTTAGAATCAATTGAAAAAAAAAAAATTAGAAAATTAGAAAATTGAATTCGAAATACTTTTTTCTATAAATTTCGAAATTGATGAATGAATAAAACTATATTTTTTAAATGAATTTTTACTTTTGAAAAAAAAAAACCCAAATGCCACCAACTCAAGAGATATTTCCCAGCCACATTTCATATTGATCAAATAGTGGGTTTTCTTACAAAAATTGTACTGCTCTCTTAGAATGTTGGGAACCCTCTCCATCAGATATGTCATTTATATATAAATTCTAAATATATAAAAACCAAAAAAGCTTATTACATAGTTGAATGTTAACGTATATAAGATTTACATAGATTTGTCAAATGTGCAGTGCTGGGTACCATCTTAACATTCCATAATATCTGATAGATCATTTGAAATCAGCAACTCAAATACTTACAAATAACTATTTATATAGAACTTAAGTCACCGAAAAGTTTAACCTTCCTCACGCCTTCTATGGTTTAATACCAACAAAATGTTGGAACCTAGATGGACACGTGATAAAGAAGTAAACCAAAAGCGCAACAACAAAATCTTTGCAAAAGCAATGCAGTCAACTTTTTGAAATTTTACGACTAGCGATTGAGTAGAGAAACACTGCTTTAATAAAGTGAAAAGTGCCTTGGAATAGCTTAGAGAATAGTGGTTTTTTATTCATACACTTAAATTAGAACTTCAAATTTACTTTTAAGATATTCGGCAGTAATGAAAAAATCATCTGAAAAACTCAGTAAAAAAAAAAACAGAGAAACCAACCAACTTGAGAACCTCCTCCTTTTTGAAGTCGGTTAAAAATAGTATACAATTGACTACGCAGCAAATATTTTTGTGAAATACCGTTAGGTCTGTAGATGTTGTTTTTTGTGACAATAGTTGCATAAACATTCTTTAAGTTTGCATTAGTTTAAACTTAGTTTGATTAACAATGGCGCGAGGAAAATACCTTCCAAAAGAAATTCGAAAAATAATAGTGCAGCATCGTAAAGAAGGCAAATCTCTTGGAGAAATTGCAAAACCTCTCCAATCAACGTGGTTACAAAGTATGTAAGTTCCTGAACTATTCGTAGAGTCTTAAATGCTAGCGGATTGCATGGAAGAATACCCCGGAAGAAACCTTGCATTTTGACCGCAAACCACCTTAAACGACTTAACTTTGCAAAGTCCCATAAAACTACCGTTCAGTACTTTTGGAACAACGTTATTTTTAGTGACGACAGCAAATATGAGATATTTGTAGCTAAAAAAAAATGTAAGATCTGGAGACCAGCTAACAGCGAGCTACTTCCAAAAAACCTCATTCCAACCGTTAAACACGGCGAAGGCTCAGTGATGGTTTGGGAGTGTATGTCGGCTGCTGGGAACGGAAATCTGGTATTTATTGAGTCCACAATGAATAGCCGAGACTACTTGCAAATTAAAAAAAAAAAAATTAAATCGACAGTGTGAAAAAGTTGGGTCTTCCAATGCCTTGGGTCTTCCAAGAGCATAACGAACTCCTTATAGTAAAGGAGTGGCTCTTGTATAATGTTCTTAAACAGCTTAATTTACCGCATCAACTTCCAGATCTTAACCCTGTAGAACACTTGTGGAAAATTTTGGACAGAAATATACGCAAAAGGAAAATTTCATGTAAGCAGGCTCTTCAAACTGTATTGGCAGAAGAATAAACAGCCAGCATAAATGGGATTTTTTGTTAAAAAAGTACAAAAATGTTTAGATCTAGAATTTTATAGTTTATATTTTTCTAGAATAGTTTTTTCGGTACATGGTTGCACTGATTCTATGCCTTATTTTTATACCCTAAACCTGAAAGGTCAGGGTATATTAACTTATACCCTCAGGGTATAGAACGAAGCGAGTCCGGTATAGAAAAGTATATATATTCTTGATCAGCGTCACCTCGTGAGTCGAGCTATTCATGTCCGTCTGTCCGTCCGTCCGTCTGTCCGTCTGTGTGTTGTCCGTATACACAGGATAAGAAAAAAGAGTTGAGATAATTGGATGAAACTTGGTACACATGGTCACATGCACCCAAGGATCTGCACTATTGAATATTTTTGGAATCCGCCCACGGACACGCCTACCTCCTATACAACAAAAAACTTGAAAACTGCATAACTCAGCTCATACTGAACCTACAACAATAAAATTTGGTATGTATGTGTTTTGTATCCACACAAAGATGTTTTTGAAAAATGGGTGTCGTCCGCCCACGGACACGCCCACCTTCCATATAACCCAAAAATTGAAAACGCAATAAATAAGCCTCTGTTTAACCTACACAGCTAAAATTTGGCACGTATGTTTTTTATAACAAACCAAAGATGGTTTTGAAAACTGGACGTCATCCGTCTACGGACACGCCTACCTCCCATACAACCCAAAAAGTTTAAAACTCAATAAATAAGGTTATGTTTGTCATAGAGAAATTATATTTGGTATGTATGTATTTCATACCAAAACTAAAGTGTGTTCAAAAATTGGGCGTAATCCGTCCATGAACTCGTCCACCTCCCATAGCGAAAGCACAATAAAGGCATTAACTGTGAGCTACAGGAATAAAACTTGGTATGTGTAAATTTTTCATCAACATTTAAATGCATACAAAATAAAGGCTTCATTCGTCCACGGAGACGCCCATTTACAATAAAAATTTTTTTATTTTTGAAAAGTGGGTTTAGGGTATTTCATAGTCGGCCTAGACCGACTTTAGACTTTCTTTACTTGTTTCAACCGAAAAGCTTCAAACTGGTTAGGTTGGAACTTACATCTGAAAATGGTTTTATTAATATTTTGATAAACCTCAATTATTTTTCTGCGTGTATTTTGTAGCTTTTGTAAACAAAACAGCCAACAAAGTTTATCAAGATTTCAATGCACCAACATACAGCTGATTGAAAGTTTTTATTTAACTTGTAAATTAAACAATTTTATGTATTTTGCTCTTATGTGCCTTTATTTACACGCTCGTTCGTTCGTTCATTCATTCATTCGTTCGTTCGTTCGTTCGTTCGTTCCTCCGCTTTGACCAACAGCTTAGTTCAAAGAATTAATGAAGCTCTTTCTTGGCAATAAATGAAAATCAAAGCTTAATTAAAACATCAACAGGACATCAGAATTAAATATAAATCATTAACAAGAACATGAAGTAAAACAGAGACAATTATTTACATACATTTACAGGATGAATCGATATACAAGAGCGGTTGAAAGATAAGAGCACCAGGCAAGGGTTAAGTTAACTTAATTATGATTAAACAAAGTTTACATTCGTAGAGTTAACCAGCATATTCTATGCTTAGTAAGAAGTTTCTTTTCAAACTTCTGAACATGTTCTTAACACTACACGGAGAGAATTGAGCGCAAGAATAAAGCATTTAGCACACAATTCATGCAAAAATTAGCCATGATTCTATGCTTTAAAACAGAATTCATGGTATATGACTTATGATCGCATGATTCGTGGTTACTTGCACTTAAATTCTAAAATGATATAATTTTGCTACGAACGGGCACCTTCTTAATGAAATTGAATCACAATTTCCAAAGTTCGAGTTTAGCCGTGCTGGCTGGTGATTGCTTTAAACGCTGGATTGCCTGGGTTCAAACCCGGATGAGGGCGGCAAAATTTTTTTTAAAATAATTATTTTTTTAAATTAAATAAAATATTACATGTAAGACAACACATTTTTTGAATGCAAGTGCAATCTTATTTCGGATGTTATTTCTGATTAAGCAAGTATTGTGACATAGAATTGGAATTCTAATAATTAAATTTAAATTTTGAAATTTTGATACTTACACAGCCGGAGTTCGAACCTACGTCCCTCCACATGCCAGCCCATCACACTTCCACTGAGATGTTGGTAACTATAAATCAATTGTAGCAAAACATATTTTAGAACTGCTCATCACAAAAACTGTCAGAAAATTCAAACAAAAACACTAAGGTTTCTGTATTTCATATATAATTTTAGCATAGCTATGAACCATAAAATTGATTTTTTTATTACTAATCATATTGACATTTATATATGTTTAAAAAAATAATTACAAAAAAAAAATTGTTGGTCTAACCCGGGCTCGAACCTGCGTCCATTATTTTTAAATCTCAACGTTCAGCACGCTCGACCAACAAGGCAATGAATTTTGATGTTTCTATTTCAATATAGAATTATAAAGAAAATTTTTTTAATAATATAAAACATGATTCATGCAATAGTTGCTCACAAAAATGTAATATAATTTTTAACAAAAAATATGGCTTATGAAATAGTTCTCAAAATTCAAAAGCAAGAAGACTTTAACACGTGAATTTTTGAGTATGGTGTATGCGAACAGTAACCATGTGCCATGCATAACTTTATGTGCCAGGCTTTGCAAGAATGATGCATAAGGAAGCCAGCACACGTGAGTTAAAGCAACAATCTTTGTGTTAAGTCGTATGAATTAAAAAATGGGAGGAGCATTTACATTTATGAGTCGACTATGCATGAATCACACGCAAGTAATTTTCTCCGTGTAATTCGCATAAACATCACATCCTATTACAATTGCCAAATAATGACAGCTTGTTCAAATAACTTGCTCGAATTTCTATGCAACCAAAAAACTCTTGTATCATGCTCATGACATGCCGCATAAATATGAATTTCTTTTTTACATTCCTTTTTTTTTTGTTGTTTTGTTGCTGTTTTGCTTTCCTACTTTGTAGACTTTCTTGTTACACACACACTGTGTCAAAAATTTATTTGATTGCCAAATTTTGACAGCCAACATGAAATCTGCAGATCCTTTTATCCAACTTTGAAGCACTCAACCTGACTGCGTTTCTCCCAAGTGACAAGCAATTTATTAATACCAAGAATGGGAATAAAAATCACAAAAAAAATAAAAAAAAACCAACAACAGTTATGAGCTATTTGAAAAGGGCTTAAATGAAATGAATTTATGGTCTACAAATGAGCGCAGGCTGGCGTTGACAAACCAGCTGAGAGTTCCAAGAAATATAACAAAAACAACGAAAATGTTGTGATAAGAAATCAAAAAACTTCATTTCTCAAATACGCAGCAGGACAACGCAAATCCCAGCATGCTGCTTGATGCCAGTTTTTTGTTCGCTCTGATTTTATGCTACCATCCATTCATCTTGAAACTTCAACCTAAGCTTTGGCTTTATTTTATTTAAACATTATGTTAGGGCCACAACAAAACAAAAAACAAAAAAAAAAAAAAAGACAAAAAAAAAAAACAAAAACGTGCACATCAAAATGAAATTAAGAGTTCATTGGCCACGCACTTGGCCACTTTTGCGTCATGTTTTGGTGTTAAGGCGCACACGGAAGTCTTGTTGGATTGCAGTGTCAACAAGATTTACGACCAAAGAAGCTTTTTGCTGGCTGGCAGCCATGTTGAAGCTGTGCTTGTGGTGCCAACATGTGTAAATGTATGCCAGACATAATGTGTGCCTATAGCTATGACTGTGAAAATGTTTTTTCTTTTGTTTTTTGTTTATATAAAATGTATGTCTGCATAAATATTTCGTTTTAAATTTGATGCTACTAAAGTGTGTGTCTGTGTGTGCCAAACATATAAACTTTGTTAGTTGTATTAAAAAAGGTTTGCACAGCTGTGTTGCTTATATCTCTCTCTCTCTTCTTTTTGCTCTTCCCACTGCCATAACGGTCAAATAAGCGGTTGTTGTGGATACTAAAAATTAAATTAATGCCCGCTGCTGTTGATAGTTTTAGCCCAACACGTAGTGGCTGTGAACTGTAAATTGCTGCCATTAGATATAACAGAAAAAAAAAATTAAGCTACACAACAAGCACAAATTCGGCTGTCTACAATTAAAGTGTCAAACCATCCTTGTCTCCGTGCAAACATATTTCCTGTAAAAGAAGAGGCTCAATCCTGTTGCTAGGCAACATTATAATGAATGATCAAAAGGGACGTGACTAAAAAAAAAAATTAGGTATTTCAAACAACAAAGTGAAATTGCTCTGGGAAGGGAGGAAAACTTAATTAAATGTTTATGTTGAAAACTTTAAGAAAGTGGAAAATGCAAAAGTAAAATTAGACGTAGATATCGTAAAATTAAGTAGAAAGTACAAGAACAAGAACTAGAAGGCACTGTTTGTGCATGGCTGGATTGCTAGAAACACGGAGGCTGGCAGCGTTCATGTTCGCGACGAGGAAAACACAAAGAGCTGCCAGGCTCGACCATAGTCGACGAGTACCTCAGGCAACAGGCTACTGAATCTGCTATTGGAGCTGCCTCGAAGCGCAATCGCTCTCAGGACAAGGCTGTAAGCGTGTCGCAGCGAACAAAGGTAGACGGTAAGTCGAGCATCGTCGCGCGAACAGCAAGATGGTAAGGGACCACCTGAAGGTTGCATTAGTCGATGCAAACTCCAGCAGTCACAAGCAAATCTCAGAGGAGTGGGGAAATATCGAGTTGATCATTGAGTACTTTCTCAACAACAAGGGCTATTTTTTCTCCACTCCTTTGAGTCCACAGAGACTATGAGTGGATTCAGGGTGATCAAGTGCGAGGCCCAGTTCTCCAAGCATTTTCTGAGTCAATGCTTCTCTCTAAGGTAAGATACACATGGTATTTACTAAGTTTAAGCTTATCCCAGCGAAATATATTCCGAGCAGGCCTCGTGCTGGCATCTGATTGCCCAAGATGAAGCTGAAGAGCGAAGGTCTGATAGAGATTCTACAACTTTACAACCCCAACATTCTCATGCACTACTGGATGTTCATCAAGAAAAAGGACCCTCAGAAGAAGAGCATGACATTCCTGTTGATCATCAGTGAGAAGTGTCTGAGAGCACTAGAGCTGGTGGACAAGTGTTTGAAGTTTGTCATACGGCGTTCCGTAACTACCATTTTAATATTTCTACAAAAGAAATGCAGGTCAACGTAAAACTTGTATTGTACCAAAAAAGGACATTAATTTTTTTTCTACTTTCTAATCTATTGTCATCAAAAAATTCGCAAACTTTTTGGCTCATCCCCTTTTGACTCTCTTTCAACTTTCTATTTCTAACTCTGTTTTTCCAAAGTTATGGAAGAACTCGTACATAATACCTTTACATAAAAAAGGACCTAGAAATGATATTTCTAATTAAAGACCTATCGAAAAACTGTCATGTGCTCCTAAAATTTTTGAAAGTATTATCTACGACATTCTCTTCTTCCATTGCAAATCTATTTTTCCCCCTAGTCAACATGGCTTCCTCAAAGGTAGATCGACTACCACCAACCTCACAGAATTTGTTTCAAACGCTTTATGCTCGTTGGAAAATGGTTACGAAGTTGATGCAGTTTCCACCGACTTTAGAAAATGTTTCTAATGCAGTTTCTAGTAAACTTTAGAAAATGGTTACGAAGTTGATGCAGTTTCCACCGACTTTAGTAAAGCGTTTGACAAAATCTCACACACTATCATCCTTCTTAAGCTCAAAGCCTTTGGTTTTCCACATCTGTTTATAACATGGTTTAAATCTTATCTCGAAGAACGCAGTTATAATGTCATCTTTAGATTTTCCAATTCAAAATCTTTTACAGCTACGTCTGGTGTCCCACAAGGCAGTCACCTTGGTCCTTTGCTATTCGTCTTAACTATTGCTGATGTTGATGGTATCATCAATGATTCTTATCTTTCTGTGTATGCTGATGATATGAAAATCTATCGGCGCATACAAACCAACGCCGATTCTCGCAATCTTCAAAACGATCTGGTCAGCTTTTCCACTTGGTGTCAAAAAAATCTTCTGGTGCTCAACGTCAGCAAATGTCAAGCTATAACATATTCTCGTAAGCGACTCCAACTTCCTCCGCGAACGTATTACATTCTTGGCAAGCCCGTTCCTTCTGTAAACTCTTTACGCGACTTAGGTGTTAATTGTGACAAGGAACTTAACTTTAGGCCTCATATTGATAATATCATTAGTAGAGCCAACTCTGCACTTGGTTTCGTGAAACACTGGTCCAGAGAGTTCTCCAATCCTTACGTCACTAAATCTCTCTATCTTTCCTTTGTTAGACCCATCCTCGAATATGCCAGCCAGGTTTGGTCTCCCATCTACAACACCCATTCAATGCGTATCGAAGCCGTTCAACGACGATTCATTCGTTTCGCTCTTCGTGGTCTTCATGGTTCTGACAGTTTCAACCTACCACCTTATGCCAACCGTCTTAAGTTGATTAACATGCAAACACTTGCAAAGCGAAGGGAAGTTGCCGATGTTCTCTTCATTCATCAACTTGTATGCGGAACCATTAACTGTCCAGAATTACTCCAATTAATATCTTTTAATACCAACCCACGCAACCTTAGGCCTATGTCTCTCTTCCACCTTAACTTTCACCGCACCGACTATGGATGCAGTGAACCCATAACCAGAATGCTTCGGGTAACCAATAGTTTGATCAACGAATTCGATTTTCATCTGAGCAGACCACTACTCCGAAATATCCTCCTTAACTCTCCAACACCACTTCATCCGCCTCTCTAATGTATTCTTCCAGTACATGATATAATACAATTGTAAATTAGATACTCCCTGTTAATTATAATTTTTAGTTTTTAAGTTTATGTTTTAAGTATTTAAACTGCTTGTATTAAGCTTATCCAAATAAATAAATAAATAAATAAGCTCTCCCGACCTAACAGCTGTCAGGTTGGATAAGCCAAGGTCCAACCTCCATCTAGCCGCGGTGTATATTCCACATGATAAGGACTCTCCGCCTGATAAAGTCAAATCTCTAGTTGCTTACTTAGCTGGCGCTTACAACCGTAGGTCGGTTTTGGTCTCGTCTTTGAATTTTCGCCAGCTTCTTTTGTAGTGCGCTTGCTGGCGTTGGCAACTCCAAGCGTCATCAGGTTATTCAATGCCTGGTCTCTGAGAATACATTTATTGTATTCAATACTCACAATTGAAGCAGAATGGACCATAGATCTTGCGAAGTATTTTGCTCTCGAACGCTTCCAAAGTCCTTTCATCATTGCTCCTTAAGGTCAAGGTTTGTTCTGCGTACAGTAAGACGGGCCTTATTATTGACTTATAGAGCGCCAGTTTTATTACCTACTGAGCCCAAAGTAACACCTGTTGGCAAGAGTTATTCTGCGTTTAATCTCAAAACTGATATCATTGCAAGAGTAATCCAGCACTAACTCCTCCAGGTAAACGAACTAACTCCAACCAGTGACGTTGTTTCCAAGACACCGTGACTGTTTGCTTGTTGCCTCAAGATAATTCGCTTTATTCAACTCAACTCTTTTTCTAGACACTGACTTTGCGCTTTGTATGGCCAGCAGCATAACACTCAGATCAGCAGCTGAATGATCTTATCCATAACTATATTAAAAAAGTCACACGTTAAGGAATTACCTTGTTCGAAACCTTGCTTGGTATCACACGGAGGGGAGAAGTCCTTCCCGATTTTCACTGCACTGCTGGTGCTGTTCATTGTCATACTTCAAAGACGTATTAGACGACTTTGCAGGAATGCCAAATTCAGACATTATTCCACCATTGGGAATAATAAGGTGACTCCTTCTTGGGCTGTAGAAGGTGATTTTGAAATCGGCAAAAATATCGGGTGTATCGATTTCTTTTCCCAGGGTCCTTTTCAAGATTTTTCGAAGTGTAAATATCTGGTCGATGGAAGACTTAGACACAATGATAAGGTGCAATCAATTGGGTTGGGATCACCTTTTTTGTAGATTGGACAGAGCATAGTGAGGTTCCAATAATCTGGAATACATTCTTCCGAGCATATTCTGCATAGAAGTATGTGAATGCGATTAAACAGTCTTTCGCCTCCGATCTTAACTAGCTCAGCGGGTAGGTCATCGACTCCTGCAGCTTTGTTGTTTTTAAGCTGAGCTAAAGCTGTTAAATTCTCGTTATAGTCGGGCTGCGGAATGCTTTCATCCATAATTGGGGGATTGTTGTCAGCGTCACCGTTTAGAAGACTAGAGATGTGTTCCCTTCATAAAATCAGCGTTCTCTGAATATTTGTCTCTAGATTACCGTTTTTATCCTTGGAAATGGCTTCGATCTTAAAACCATCGTCTTATTTTTTCGCAAAATTTTCGAGTCTCATTCATGTCGCCAAGCATCTCAATTTCCTCACGCATTTCTGCGATAGCGTTTGGCTAGGTTTGGCAAGATTCTGTACATGATCCGTCGGCCCTCTTTAGCTATCACGGGACTAACGGCTGTTTGGAAAGCATCCTACGAAGTCTGACAGCTTCACTTTGTCCTCAATAGATTCACAGAAATTTGTCCAATATGGTAGCTTTGCTATTCTTACATCTCTTGTGTAGCCACATCGACTACAACATTGTTGATGTTCCAGACTGAATAACTTTCCCAGCTAGTTTTGACGGGGCTCCTAAATTGTTTCTTGAAATGAGTGTCGCAATTTATAGTGAAGAGAATCTTAAGTGTTCGGAAAACGACTCCTTTTGTGACACCTCCCAACCATCAACTGTGACCAGTTCCCCTTTTCTCACTAAAGCTAGGTCGATTATCTTTTGTTTGGTTCTACTCCGAAAGGTTGGCTTAATGTCTCTTTTACATAGAATAAGATCTGTGGAAAGGATAAATTCGAAAATGAACTCACCTCTTTTATCGATGTTGCCCCCTGCCCTATAGTGAGTGATAAGCGTTAGAGTCGCAACCAATTATCAGGAATGTTTTGCTCGTCTCAGCGTGGTTTGCCAACTCGCGGACTGTTTGAACTATTGGGTTCGACTTTTCATAAGACATGTACGCGGATCAAAGGATAAGATGTGTCCACCTGCTTCTACACCGGTTGCCACTATGTCGCCATTCCTGAATCTAGGGAGAGAATAGATGTTAATAAATTTTTTCGCTGTTGTACAGCTCCTTAACTTACCTTCACTTATAGAGTAAACAAGGTTGAACTGTTTTGACCAGGCCCTGAACCTGTTGTTGATTAATCAAAGTTCCTGTTTTAAGGCCACGTCTACGTTACCCGATAGTGATGCAAATTGATTTGCAGCTTCTTCCTTCTCTCAGCTATTGTTTGTCCAGCCACTTCATCTTTATTGTTTTCGAGGCCAAATTTGAGCATGTTCGAATTGCTCCATGAGCCAGTTTGTGGTCCCAGCGCCTACAGAAAAGAAAAGGATCTTCCCCTCACTGTCGTGACTTTTCCAGGTCTCAGTGATGGCACCGTTCCAATACAGCCAATATTACCACCTGGCTGAAAACCAACCAATAGACACGATATGACATGAAAACCTGGGCTAAGAGATGACAGCTCTTTGTTCATTGCTTCACAACGGCCTGCATGACATGGATGGCCTAACCAGGAATTTTCGCTCCAGTCGTCGTAGCCCATTGTGTCCCTGCCAGCCATGCCTCCTAACAGCATCAAGGTGGCCGTCATTTCGTTGAGGTACAACAGCTCATTAGTAGTCGAGGTAAAAGTATACGATAAAAAGGTGCCTTGTAAGTTCCTATTGTATCAATCCATCGGGAAAAAAAATTGTTTACAGCTTATTTCTAAAGAGAACAAGTAAAAAAGTCTAAAGTCGGTCTAGGCCGACTATGAAATACCCTAAACCCACTTTTCAAAAACAAAAACATTTTTATTTTAAATGGGCGTCTCCGTGAGCGACTTAAGCCTATATTTTATATGCATTTAAATGTTGATTAAAAATTTACACATACCAAGTTTTATTCCTGTAGCTCACAGTTAATGCCTTTTGTTGTGCTTTCGCTACGGAACGTGGGCGTGTTCATGGACGGATTACTTCCAATTTTTGAACACACCTTAGTTTTGGTATAAAATATATACATACATACCAAATTTAATTTCTCTATGACGAATTTAATTTCTCTATGAGTGGTGACCCTGGCATGCAGGTTAAGTGTCTGGCTTAGCATGCTCGGAGCCCGGGTTCGATCCCCAGCCGTGGCGGAAAGTTTTTTCAATAAAAAATTTTTCTGATCGGTCACCACCTCTCTGCAGACAATGGCAAACCTCAGAGAGTAAATAATGCCATGTAAAGCTTCTTGAGAACATGAGCCGTTCGGAGTCGGCATAAAACATATAGGTCTAGTTCTCGGTCAATTGTGTGCAAAATTTAATAACACACACAACACAATCGATCCTAAGAAGCTCGGTCAAAGTCCTGTCAAGGGCTGAAATGGCCAATTTGTTTTTTTTTTTGTTTTTTATGACGAACATAACCTTTTTTATTGAGTTTTAAACTTTTTGGGTTGTATGGGAGGTAGACGTGTCCGTAGGCGGATGACGTCCATTTTCATAAAAAACATACGTGCCAAATTTTAGCTCTGTAGGTCAAACAGAGGCTTATTTATTACGTTTTCAATTTTTAGGTTGTATGGGAGGTAGACGTGTCCGTGAGCGGATGACGTCCATTTTGCGAAGACATATTTGTGTTGATATAAAACACATACGTACCAAATTTTATTATTGTAGGCTTATTATAAGCTGAGTTATGCACTTTTAAATTTTTGCGTTGTATGGGAGGTAGGCGTGTGCGTGGGCGGATTCCAAACATATTCAATAGTGCAGATCCTTGATTGCATGTGACTATGTGTACCAAGTTTCAGCCAATTATCTCAACTCCTTTTTCTTATCCTGTGTATACGGACAACACACAGACGGAAAGTCGGACGGAAATGAATAGCTCGACTCACATGGTGACGCTGATCAAGAATATATATACTTTTCTACACCAGAATCGCTTTGTTCTATGCGTTACAAACGTTTGCACAAAGTTAATATACCCTGACCTTTCAGGTTAATGGTATAAAAATAGCAAGTTTTTAAAGTTACATACAAAAATTTTATCTTCTGAATAGAAAGAGTTCTGATTAGATCTGATCTTCTGAAAATTTTATCTTCTGAATAGAAAGAGAATTTGTAATGAAAATCAGGGTGTGGAGAACGATCAAAATACGACTGGTCTCATAACTAATCAGTATTTATAAATGTCTGCTTTAAATTTATCATGAGTTAAAAAATTACGCCGTAAAGAAAACCAGTTACGATGTCTCACAAACTAAAGCAATATCCGTTCGTTCAATATATATTCGCTTATTCGTGATTTTTCGTTGAATGTGAGCGCTTGTTTTAAGATTCAATGAGAAACTCATATTGTGAAGATTGCATCTTTAATCGTTCGTGAGCGTTCATTTTTTCATTTCATTTTTCATTCGTTAGTTTTTTTATTTGTGAGTTTTCAAACGAAAAATTTAAAAGCAGACAAACGTTCGCAAAAGAAAAAGAAACACTTATATTGGTTGTTTTGAATTTTTTTGACGATATTTTCAGACAATAATAAAAAGCAGTAAAAATGGAACTTTGTTCTATTATTAAGTCAATGTAGATAGAACAAAATGATTTATTAAAACAAACATACTTCAAGCATTTATAACAAAAAGAATTAAAAATTTATATTATTCAGCGTAACTACACAGGCTGGCATACATTTTTGATACTTTATAAGTAACTAAAATCTAGGAAACTAAAGAGTATTGATTAATTTTTTTTGTTATAAAATAAAAATATAAAAAATTTTAAACACAGAGATAAATTTAAACAACTTAAAATATTAAATAACAAAACACCCTTCAAGTGATACAAAATTGGAACGCACAACAATAAAATTTCAATATAAGATCGCGTGTATCTTCTTTCGTGCCATGAACTTTGAAAAATACGCTGACGAACAATAAAAAATTCAATCTTCTAATGTTTACTCATTTTTCGATCGTATTATACCATGATAAATTCTTTTAAGATGGTAAACATGCGGTGATTTTAAGAATACACATTTATCATGGGCACGCTTGCCAAAGCAATCGTTCAAAGGTAGAGCGCAAGAGCAAACAATCATTGCATTTCGTCTCTCATGAGAAAGCACATTGGCAATGTTCTCACCGTGGTATAATACCTTCAAGGTAGTATTGACGTTTCTGTGGGAAAAGACTGTCCGTCAAAAACTATATCAAAAAAGAGAGCGCTCACAATCCGCCATTGCACACAATAAATTTTAACTGATCACATTCAGCGTACTCAACTGCGTTGGCAACTGTTAAGTCAAAACTTGATGCACATAACTATGAAGTTGCGCATTGAAATACATTTAAATATAGAACATTTTTTATTTGTCCGTAAAATTTCCATTGGTATTTAATCAACTTTACAACTTTGCTGACACTTCAATACCGATAACAACGCTCCCCGAAGTGTCGCTATCACAACAGTGGACACAGCTGAATGCGACCAACGCATATAACAGCGAACAGCTATTTTTAACAATTAGTCATTTCCTGTAGATGAGAAAATCAATACTTGTCAATACTACCTTGGAATTATTATATCATGGTTCTCATGAACGTTCGATTTCTTAAGTATTTGTCATGATGAAATACAATAGCAAAATGAGTTATTATGAATTTTTAATCATCATAAGCGAGTTTTTCCGCACCCTGATGAAAATTTAACATTCAATTTACGACATTTGCTGTTCAGTCAATTGCAAAATCCGCTGCATTTCTGAATGAAAAAAAGCTTTTAAAAAAGTTTATCAACACAGAACTTTTATTAAAAATATTGCTTAAGTCTATGTTCTTCACTTTATTTTTCGTACATGTTTGAAATATTTAATAACATTTATATTTTATTTTATTAATTTGCATGCATGTAGAAGTGACATTTTTGTTCATTCTCTTTGAACCAAAACAAAAAAAAATTCCACTGCACGCAAAACCACTACGGCTTTGTTCCAAATTCCATTTCATTCCATGCACATGCTATTGTCTTTGAGCACAAGTTTTAGCAGATAATGCATTAAGGTACAAGGACATGATTGAAATTCTTGAAGCGGCTATTGTAATTGTTGTTGTTGTTGTTGTAGTTGTTGTTGTTTTCAATGGTTTTGTTGTTAGCTAAAGAGTGCTTTACAAGCCACACATGCACGACAATGAATAAACGCATGTATAGACAGGCAGACAGAGGACGGACGTATGGACGGTTATTTAGAATGCATTCTAAGGCTGCTCAAAAGACAGTCAAGCGTTTGACTCTATTGTTAGCGACCATTCAAGGCACTCGAACATGATGTTGAATAGTTTTGAATTGTTTTTTAGCAGCAAGAAAAGCTTCGCCCACCGAAGTGCGAAATTCAGAGTACTTGATGATATATTTGTTATATGCAGCAGACGCTAGAGTGAGATAGCTCTAATATATGCTTTTCTTTACTCTTGTCAGACGTTTCTCGTATTTGACGTCAAAGTGTTGTTATCTATGGTTCGACATGCATCGATGAACTTGAACAAAAACCGATGATGATATTTCGAATAAGTTTATTTTGGCTTTAGTTTTCTTAATGTGTGTGTGCAAAGGATGTGTGTGTGTGTTAACTTATATGCTTGTGTTTGACCGCTTTTTTAATAATACATGTGTGTGTGCGAATGAAGGTGGCTTTCGTTAAATGCAAGGATATGTAAGTATATATGTGTTAGGCATGCATATCAAAAGAGTCTTTTAAAAAAGCTTTAGTGTTTGTTTATAATTTGTTAAAGCAATTTAATTTATCGATTTTATTAAAAGGTTAGCGCATTATTTTTTTGATATAAATTTTAGCTTATGTCCTTTTTCATCAGTCAATAGCTTTGTGGATGTTAAAATATTTTCTAATCGGCTCAGTTTACTGCGAGAAAAATAAGAACAAACATCTGAGAGAATTCAAAATATAAAAGACTAGCAATACCCGGCACGCGTTGCTACGCCTTAGACAAACACATGTACTTAATCTTAAAAAAAAATATGACAGCACTGCTCAAGAGACCAAACTGAGAGCAATTTCCCACACAACATGGCAGCTGTTCTGAGTTGAGAGTTACTCTCACAGCAAGAGCTTAAGAATTGGTTTTCTGCTGTTTGTATAGCATTTGCATGGATTAAAATACATGAATTCTTAAATAATTAAAGAAAAAGTTTTATAAAAAACGTAGTACCCTATAGAATTTTCGCTACTCATAGCAATTGAATAATGCAAAAATTATAAAAATCGGTTTAGCGGTTATTGAGAACACTCGTCACCAAATACGCAGTGAGTCTCCTTTTATATAAAAGTATAGATATAGATTAACGTTGGACATGGCATTGGCTGTTTTTTGAAATTGACTTTTTTTATAATAATGTATTTTAGTAAATATTCTTAAAATTCTAAGAAAAAAAATTTCATGGAAAAATTCTTACGGGTTCAAAAGTTACAGCCGGATTAGTGAGAGCACATTTTTAATTTTCACCTTTTTTTCTTCGTTCACAAACTTTGAAGGCGTTTATCTCGAAACCATGTTTTTCGTACTGGTTGCGGCACTAGGGGGTTCATTTTTTGACGAAATTTTTTTTATTTTTTTTTAAACTTGATTCGCTATCGTATGACACGAGCTTTTTTTAAATTTTTTTCGATTTTTTATGAATTTTTTTTTTAAATTCACCAAAAATTTTAAAAAAATTTTAAAAAAAGCTCCTGTCATACGATAACCAATTTTGTAAAGATTTAAAAAAGTTTTAAATTTAAATAAAATTTTTTTTCCAAATCAATTCCAGGACAATTTTTGCGACTCCCAGCGCTGCAACCACGAGGCCCCGTTTTTTTCTTTGCCGCCAGTTTGGAGCTCTATAAAACCATGTTGGAGTGAAAAATATATATTTTTGATTTTTTTTTCTTGTAATTTGTTCAATTCTCTAGAATAATAAAAAAAATTATGAAAAAATGTTTGTTTTTGACTGAGTTATAAATTTTTAAAAAAGGTCTGTTTTCTCTGTAGACACTAGAGTGGAAGGATGTCTTCGGGATGTTTTAAAGTTTCTACCCTACAGGCAAAATAACCTGCTCCCTCGGTTTATTATTTATATAATTTTAGATTATTTCTTTCTAGGGAATGAAAACGAGGTTTTAACCTCAAAATCGGTGCTACAAATCTAATTAAAGGGAACCTTAACTTAAGCGTTAAAATCAAAACATTCATGGAGAATGTCATAAAAACTTGCATTTCTCAGATACTGTGAAATGTACGTCAACATTTGATCTTGGTTGCATTTATTTTCAAAACTCATTGAAGTTTAAGGGTTCTTGTGCATTTCAAAAGCTTGCAATTCAAAGAAATTTCTGCTCATTCCAAGACAATTGCACTGGTGTCAAAACAGTTCTTAACCCATTGACACTGGCCTCAATTTCTTTGATTGTCTAGATAATGCTCACTTTTCATTTCATGCCATGGCGAATGAATTAAAAACTGGCTCACAAACTTGGCAGCCTTTAACCATTTCTTACACTTCAACACGTTGGCATTTTCTCAATTTTCATCATTTTTCACTTTTTCATTTTCAAATGCCTTGAGGCGGCAGCCATTCACCATCCATGCCTAGGATTCATTCATGCAGTGACGCTGCTTTTTTATGCATTCATAATAGTCGTCATTGTTTTGTTGTTGTTGTTGTTTTTAGATTGCTAGTTCTAGGCTTTAACAGCTTGTTTATGTATTGGGGTATAATGGTGGATATACTTATGTATGTATATGTGTGTGAGCCTTTTACTAAGTCAAGACTTAACGCACTCTGTTGGCGTCAGTTTGTTTGAGACAGTGTTGGAAATAGCAAATTTTCACAGTTTATGTTATCAAAGTTTTCAAAAGCATTTCCACACCACACAGCAAGTGCACAGTTGTTTTTGTTTTTTTCTCTCTCTCTATCTGAAGTTGTGGAAACTTTTTACTTTACTTAACTTTCAATGCAACGGTAACGGTAAAGTTTTGACGTCACTGCAGTGGAAAATTATTTTTATATTTGTCTGTATATAATTCTCTAGATATTGTTTAAAAACAATATATAAAATGAAAGTGACGACAGAGCTTAAACTAAGCTCATATTTTGTATGGGTTCATTTTAACAAATTTTTCAGGACCATGAAACGTTTTTAGGTAATAATTTAGGGTATACCTACAGCCTTTAATACTCATCGTTCAAAGATAATATATATGCTAAAATATCAGACATATCGTGATCTTAACGAATATCTTCTTTTTGATTTGGGAACTTTTATATTAAAATCAGAAAAACGCAAAATTTAAGAGAAAAATTTATATATTTTATAAAAAAAAATCGAAAAATTATAATGTGTTACTAAGCTCATATTTTGTATGGGTTCATTTTAACAAATTTTTTCAAGACCATGAAACGTTTGTAGGTAATACTTTAGGGTATACATATAGCCCTTAATACTCATCGTACAAAGATAATATAAACGCTAAAATATCAGATATATTGTAATCTTAATGAATATCTTATTTTGAATTTGGTGACTATTATATTAAAGTCAAAAAATAGTAAAAATTTAAAAAAAAAAATTTATATTTTTTATGTAAGAAAATCGAAAAATTAAAATGTGTTACTAAGCTCATATTTTGTATGGGTTAATTTAAAAAAAATTTTTTCAAGGCCATGAAACGTTTCTAGGTAATACTGTAGGTTGTACCTACAGCCTTTAATACTCATCGTTCAAAGTTAATATATATGCTTAAATATCAGATATATTGTGATCTTAACTAATATCTTCTTTTTGATTTGGGCACTTTTATATTAAAATCAGAAAAACGCAAAATTTAAGAGAAAAATTTATATATTTTATAAAAAAAAATCGAAAAATTATAATGTGTTACTAAGCTCATATTTTGTATGGGTTCATTTTAACAAATTTTTTCAAGGCCATGAAACGTTTTTAGGTAATACTTTAGGGTATACCTATAACCTTTAATACTCATCGTACAAAGATAATATAAACGCTAAAATATCAGATATATTGTGATCTTAACGAATATCTTATTTTGAATTTGGTGACTATTATATTAAAATCAAAAAATAGTAAAAATTTAAGAAAAAAATTTATATTTTTTATGTAAGAAAATCGAAAAATTATATTATGTTACTAAGATCATATTTTGTATGGGTTCATTTTAACAAATTTTTTCAAGGCCATGAAACGTTTTTAGGTAACACTTTAGGGTATACCTATAACCTTTAATACTCATCGCTCAAAGATAATAAATATGCTAAAATATCAGATATATCGTGAGTTGCGATTGTAGCTCGCAAACTGTCAAACTTAACAACACGATCGAAAGAGCTTGATATTTTACTTGTTTCTTTTTGCTTCCTTTATTTATCATGCTTACTCTTAACTTTTTCTGTGTGTTGGTCTCGATAAGAGTCCATAACTCGAGTGTTATTAATCTTAGGTCATAACAATCGAACCTAAGAGACAAAAGTAGAAAAGTTTACAACTTAAACGGAATTATTTCTTTAAACTAATGATACTATCGAAATATCGTTTTCGATACTATCGAAATTGGTTTTTCTTTTTTTCAATTTCACAGTAGATTTCTAAAAAAAATAAACAAAAACTTAATTCGTTTTGAATTACCAAAGGCGCAAGTAGTAAAAAAGACAAAAACGGACTATCATCATAAGAGTGGGAGGAGGACTCATTGATTCAAATCAATCTCAATTGATTCAAATGATATAGTATGATGTCAAACAACGTATGGTATGAACATATAATGATCCTTTTACGAAACTAATAATGCAGGATTTGCAAAAAAAGAGTCTTCACTGTGGACTACAAGCAATTCTTGCTCAAGCAAAACAACTTTTCTGGTCCATGGAAAATATCCCTCATGATAGAGTGCATTAACCCTAGAACCATAATGTATGTAAATTTTACGTGTATTATTCATTAGTATTAACGTAGTATAAAATAACGTTATGGTTCTAGGGTTAAGAGTTCCTTTTTACAATTCATTCGATTTTGCGGTCCAATTTGGAAACAAAGGAATTTCAGAGGAAAACTACCGTGCAAGTCTTGCTTCGCATTATTTTGTTGCTTGAGTACAAAAACCATTCATATCAAAATTCTAATGTTTGGGAAACAAATCATATACTTTTCATACAACACTAGAAACACAAAATTCGAAAACAAAAATGTTGAAACTTTTTGAACAAAATCCAAAAATTGCGTCAAAAACATTATCTACTGAATCAGTTGACACTGTTTAGCTCTGTTTGCATTAAAAGTGCTGTAAATAATTTGTATAAAAACTATAGATAGTATCTATTAGATACATCAAATATCAAAAGCAGCTTTGATGTGGAATATCAAATGAAAATAAAAACAATACCTGGGAAGTCTTAACTAACTGCAAAAGATTAACTTCCGCTATGCATTTTACAGTTGATAAATTAAATGAAACACACAGCTTTTTGAGCTTTTTAAGTACTACTCACGAATTTACGATTTTTCTTTAATAGCTTGTATTTCCAAATTAACGCTTTATTAAATAAAGGCACAACAATTTTTTTACAGCAATTTATTTGCAGAATATTATCACAGCTATTATCGGCAATGTTTTCTCAAAACATAAACCAATGCAATCGGTGTAAAATTTTGATCGTTTAACGGTATCATTAAATGGCAAAGAAAGAAAACAATTTGAGCCCAACCTTTTTTGCTGTGTGATTTGTTTTTGTTTTTTTTTTTTTTTTCTCCTCCTCATATCGTTAATATAAAAATCGCAATCTTTAAGCCTGCCACATACAGCCATAAAATCGGTTACATACCAACAAATAAACAAGCAAACAAACAAACAAATAACATTGTTGCGTGTCCTTAACAATTCGCCGGAAATTCCATTAAAAATTATTTTCATATCATTTTGTTTTATTTTTTTTTTGTGTTCTTTCTTTTTATATTTCTTTGCTGCTGTTTTTGTCGACAACAGCAAGCGTTGCTTTTTTGCGCTTTCTTTGGCTTTGTTTTGTAAAAAGTTTCGTTGCTGCCAAGCTGTGTGTTTTAACGGTTTTACCTGCGGCATTGGGCTGGGCAGGGTATGCAGACATACAGGCCCAAAAATGGGGATTAATGACTTATTTATTGATTTTTTATTGGCAACATTTCGAAACAATGTGGCAAAAATATATATTTATAAAGAAACCTTGGCGTGGCACCAACAGGAACCGTCGTCATAATTTTATCGAAGCAGCTTTTGAACTGAGGAATTATTATTATTATTATTATTATTATGTTTGTAACGGTGGCGTTCAAGAGGATTTTATATAGTGTTATTTGCGTAATAATTTTGTGGCTTCATAATTCAATGAGTGCTAAGAAATATATATTCATGAGATTCAACTTGTTTTTATGCAACTGTGCTATTGTGAGCAATAGGCTGGCGTGGTGGAGAGGTGGAAAGGCAGATTGAGAACTCTAGATTTATTGACTGATATGGCGTCAAAAAAGATGAATTGTTGAATGGCTGCTAGATTAAACAAGTTTTAATGCTAGTCGCTGGTAGCATGCGATAAAAAGCGAGTTAATGCGAGCAGCAAATATTCTCGCATTAAAAAGCAATGCAAAAGCTTTATCAAATCACTGTTTTTCAAGTAAACATATTCTTTTGTCATAAAAACAAAACAAAAATAAGCCGCAGCTCATAAATCTGCCGTACCGCCCCCCTTCTGCATCCCTATAGCGTGCAAAATTAAAATGTTTAAAAACTGCAGACAGATCAAAGTATTTTCAATATACAATTTTAACAGAAAAACAAAAAAAAAAAAACACCAAAACCAGAGAAGTGTTAACTAACTGTAAAAGAGTAACTCCCGCTGCGCATTTTACAGTTAAAAAATAAAATAAAAAAACAACAATACAAAAAGAAAACAAAAATCACGCACCGAACACACAGTTCAACATAAATATTTCATTGCCATCTTAACCCAGGAACAGCAAGAAACGAAAAGAAAAAAAAAAAATAATGCGAAAAAAGAGTGTCTGAAAAAGGGAATTATTGCACACTTTGAAAAACTCATAAATAACAACACTTGAAAATGTAAGATAAAATCCCAAAGAAAATAAAAAGTAGCTGAAATAAGAGAGCAAAAAAAAAAAAAAATTAAGCATATTAAAAGTAAAAAATAAACAACATTTAAGGCACAGATTACTGTCGGTGTAGAACGACTTCAAATATTTTAAGTACGTTAACAAAAATATACAAAAATTTTCTTAATAACTAATAAACTAATACGTCAAGCGGTATGTGTCAAATTTAGACAGTCAAAAAAAGACTCTCAAAAAATTGTGATGAAAAGTTCTGCGAATTTCGGATTTTGAAATGTGTTACACAGTGCAACACCAAAAAAAATAACCATATACGGACACCAATACGTGATAAAAGACTAAAAAAAAAGACCCGTGTCTCCCAATTTTCCCCAAAGTCATGCACTTTTTGTTTTATGGGCCACGCCTACCTCCCATAC
This sequence comes from Tetanocera ferruginea, assembly GCA_958299015.1. Classification (NCBI taxonomy): domain Eukaryota; kingdom Metazoa; phylum Arthropoda; class Insecta; order Diptera; family Sciomyzidae; genus Tetanocera; species Tetanocera ferruginea. The sequence continues at coordinate 113,526,970 of OY282643.1, read as the reverse complement.
AACACAAATAATGAAAACTCTATAAAGAGGCTAATATCAAAGTTACAAAACTGAAACTCGGTATTTGTGTGTTCTATGTCAAAACTTAAGTGTGTTAGTCAAATGGGCGTTATCCACCCACTTACACGCCCATCTCCCATACAACCCCAAAATTTAAAACTCTATAAAGAGACTACTATTAAAGTAACAAAACTGAAACTCGGTATTTGTGTGTTCTATGTCAAAACTTAGGTGTGTTAGAAAAATGGGTGTTATCCACCCACTAACACTCCCACCTCCCATACAACCCCAAAATTGAAAACTCTATAAAGAGACTAATATTAAAGTTACCAAACTGAAACTCGGTATTTGTGTGTTCTATGTCAAAACTTAGGTGTGTTAGAAAAATGGGCGTCATCCACCTACTAACATGCCCACCTCCTAAACAACCCCAAAATTTAATATTTTATAAAAAGGCTTATAGTTCTAAAGGGTGATTTTTTCAGAGCTTGATAACTTTTTTTTTAAAAAAAACGCATAAAATTTGCAAAATCTCATCGGTTCTTTATTTGAAACGTTAGATTGGTCCATGACATTTACTTTTTGAAGATAATTTCATTTAAATGTTGACCGCGGCTGCGTCTTAGGTGGTCCATTCGGAAAGTCCAATTTTGGGCAACTTTTTCACCGACAAATTTTGTTCAGCGATGAGGCTCATTTCTGGTTGAATGGCTACGTAAATAAGCAAAATTGCCGCATTTGGAGTGAAGAGCAACCAGAAGCCGTTCAAGAACTGGCCATGCATCCCGAAAAATGCACTGTTTGGTGTGGTTTGTACGCTGGTGGAATCATTGGACCGTATTTTTTCAAAGATGCTGTTGGACGCAACGTTACGGTGAATGGCGATCGCTATCGTTCGATGCTAACAAACTTTTTGTTGCCAAAAATGGAAGAACTGAACTTGGTTGACATGTGGTTTCAACAAGATGGCGCTACATGCCACACAGCTCGCGATTCTATGGCCATTTTGAGGGAAAACTTCGGAGAACAATTAATCTCAAGAAATGGACCGGTAAGTTGGCCACCAAGATCATGCGATTTGACGCCTTTAGACTATTTTTTGTGGGGCTACGTCAAGTCTAAAGTCTACAAAAATAAGCCAGCAACTATATCAGCTTTGGAAGACAACATTTCCGAAGAAATTCGGGCTATTCCGGCCGAAATGCTCGAAAAAGTTGCCCAAAATTAGACTTTCCGAATGGACCACCTAAGACGCAGCCGCGGTCAACATTTAAATGAAATTATCTTCAAAAAGTAAATGTCATGGACCAATCTAACGTTTCAAATAAAGAACCGATGAGATTTTGCAAATTTTATGCGTTTTTTTTTAAAAAAAAGTTATCAAGCTTTTAAAAAATCACCCTTTAGCTATGTAAGTTCTAAAATTCTAAGGCATTTTCTCCTAAGCCTATTTTAGCAAAGTTCCAAATAAAAAATATATTAAAAAAAGAGCTCCAGCAAAACATGGTCACAAAATAAATAACTGAACTAATTTTCGTTGTTTTATAAATCAATTTTGTTTGAGAAAGCATCGCAAGACATGTTTTTAAAATCAGGCGCTCGGAATCAAAGTGGTCCAACCCACATACTGAAGTAATGGAGGTAAAAAGGATTTTAAAAATTTGTAAATTTTAAGTTGCTAAAAATTGCTAAAGTTGCTTTAAATTTACGTAAAACCCAATTCTCTTTTGAATGGAATTGGAAATTTTTTTTGGTCGGACCACTTTTCATTTACATGATGCAATATTTTTTTAAAAATGGCAAAGTTAAATTATTACTATAATAGTTCCAATAATACCAAAAATCTTAAGGAAGATATGTTTACATCAAAATATAATATCAGCAAGAGTGTCTGGTAGCATTACACCAAAATAAAACGTTGGTGGGTTGAACTTTTTTGCTTCTGAGCGCCTCAAATTGGAATTCAAAAATTTGATAGCGTCTTCTTCAAGACGCTATTTTGAGTATAACTGTTGCGAAGACGCAATATTGGCTAATTTGTATAAAGATCATGTATATTTTGTTTTTATATTTTTTTTTTTTTGTGATACGGAAGTGATATCTAAATGGATTCAGGTGTGGCACAACATTAATGCCGAAAAAATGCTTTTTAATTTTCCGAAATTAGGATGGCACATAAGGAGGGTAATAACAGAGATATAGTGGGTCAGGAATAATTGGGTTCAAAAGCCTTGAAGGCAAAAAAATTTATCTCTTCGAGACAAAAACATCGATATATGCTGATGACTCCATTCCAGAGTATGCTTAGTCTAAAAAGTGAATTTGGCAGGAGACGCTTTCAAAGTTTATATTATCATACTTTAATATTGGACAGCAAATGCCGAAGGTATGACAAACTAATAAGGTATATCTTCGACTTAGAAAAAATAAAAAAAAAAAACTCGCGTGTAGCAACGTACACGTGGCAGAAGTGAAACTTCTTTAACAGTAAGAAATAAGAGAGATTTTAGTGTGAAATAGAGGGAGAAAATATCTGAAAAGAAATTCAATCAATACGAAATGGAATAATAATTTGTTGATTCAATATTTGCATCCAGGGACTGTACCGAATATGGTTTTTGTCGAAAGTGTCACATATTAACTTTTATCTCTTAATTTTTATTTTTTCCGACAAAAATAACAGTTTTTCGTGCCTTATAGTTTTTTTGGGCAAAAATAACAGTTATTTTCAGTAATTAACAGTAATTTATATTTGTTCAAGTCATTTTACCGATAAAAAAATTTTGATATTATTATTTTCATCTCATCGGTGAGATATTTTACACATGGTGTCAACAGTTCAATCTGTCAAGCAGCCTTTAAGAAAACACAAATTGCTTGATATTTTTGACCGAAAAAATTAAAGTCACAAAATAACTGCTATTTTTGACCAATAAAATGAAATTCAAAAGTAACCTTTATTTTTCCTCGAAATATACTAGGCAAGAAATTAACTTTTAAAGAATCAGTTTCAAATTTAAAAGCGACTAAATATTCGTGAGGCTGAGGACATTTGTAACATAATGGTATATTTGAAAAAGTCTTTCGACAATTTTTTTCATTTGAAAATTTTAAAATAACAGTTATTTTCGGTACTTGTTTTAGTTCAGTTGGTGTTTTAGTTGCTTTCGAATGTCTTCTCAACATTGTTACTTTTTGAATGCTGGATTGCATTTGCATAGTACTCTTTGAAGAAGCCTCCGAAAGCAGAGGCAAATCTTGTTCATTATTACCTCCTGCTTCCTGATCATAATAATTGCTATGTTGATAGAGGGCCTCATAATGCAGCGAACGTTGAAGTATAAAGCAGTGCATCAACTTGGTTGGCTTTAAAATTTTGTTGAGATGCATCAGTGTGTTTTTTGGGGATTGGTTCTTTGTAGATTCACCAAAATACACTGATGTTTCGTAAAAATGCGTTTTGAAACTCAGCCGTTGTTGCAATCACCTTACCTTCATCATTAGTTGCAGACCCAGCTGCGGCTGTATTCTTAAGAGCTCTAACTCGCTCTCTATATTCACGAATGCGTTCTGCTTCTGTTTTAGCTATTTTTCTATTTTTTTTTCCGTGCATACTTGTAGGATGAAAATTAATGTTACGGTTATGTTAATATTGTTATGTTAATGTTAATGTAATGTTAATGTTAATTATGTTATTTTCAGTATGTTACGCGTTCAGTTTTAAATACATTTTCTTTGGCTATTTATCATGTGCCTACGTGGCGTTGAGGTATAGATTCCGACTCATAAGCACCGATGTTCGAGGTTCAATTCTCGGCAGTGGAATATATAATTTTTTTTTAATTTTCATATGAATTGAAAACGTTAGCCTAGCGTCACGAAAAAGGACCTTGAAATTTCACTCGCCGCCAAAGAAGTTTCACTTCAAAAAAAAACAAATTGGCCATTTCAGCCCTTGAAAGAACTTTGACCGAGCTTCTTATGAACAATTGTTTTGTGTGTGTTATTAAATGTTTGCACACATTTGACCCAGAACTGGACCTACATGTTTTATGCCGACTCCGAACGGCTAAAGTTCATGTTCTCAAGAAGCTTAACATGGCATTATTAACTCTCTGAGGTTTGCCATTGTCTGCAGAGAGGTGGTGACCGAGCAGAAAAACTTTTTTATTGAAAAAATTTTTCGCCGCAACTGGGGAACGAACTCGGGCTCCGAGCATGCTAAGCCGCACACTTAACCACCACTATGCCACGGTCAAGCACATAATTTTGCGATTAATTTTTTTTACAAAATGGCGGTCATTGAAAAATGAAAAACCGATTTTGGGTATTTTTTTTGTAGTTGAGTGTAAAAAAAATAGTAAAAAATTGATATTGAGGTAAGGATCAGAATGGTGACAATTCTGCGTGGATTGCATTTTGTTTCATCAAAAACGGTTCAGAACTACGGGCGCAATCTGGGCAAGCTCGAGATAAACGCGTTTAACCCGGTAAGGTCCAAAACTATTTTGGTCGCAGATTTTATTGAAAACTTGTATACTTATGTATTTCGACCAACTGAGCTCGAAAATTAAGTTTTTTTTCCGACAAATGATGAAACTTTTCCGGAAAATACGAAAAACAAGCGTTACCATATGGTAACCTTGGGTCGCCTAGGGTACATGTTTTTTATGAAATAAAAAAATTATTTTTGGACTTCGGTTTTAGAAAATATCACAAAAACTAGATGTTTTAACACGTTTTTATTAAAAAATGAATGAAAATAATAAAGAGGGATATATTTTGAAATAGAATCAAGCATGTTTTGGTATGGTAGTTGGCAAAACTCTTGACACAAAGTCCCACTTCGCATTTTCCACATGCTGTTCGTCCGTCAACTTTACAACTTTCACCCGCACAATACCTACGATTGGATGGTACTACAAAATGTCCAGTCTGATCATAGCGGAGAGTGTGTTGAACACTACCTGGGACCTGGGCATATCTGTGGTAGGACATCGGACCAACTGATTTGGCTTTTGTACCAGTTTTCGTCGAAACTCAAGTTGAGTCATTGTCGGTTCCACTTTTCGATAAAGCTGCCAAGCATTTTGAACACAAGCATCTATCAGCCAGGTAAAAATACTAGACCACCACTTTTTCCTCTGTATGCGATGCGATATTGTGCTAAATTTTGGTCGAATCAGTCTACTTCGCTCTCATTATTAAATTTAGACTTTTGGAAAACTGACCGAAGAAATGGCTCGAATTTTGATTTTTTTAAATTCAATGCAGATTTTTATTTCCTTTATTAAGAATTTTTAACCGCACTGAACACGGTTCTGTAGTCTTAACTTCCTTTTAAAAATAAATTTCAAAAAAAGGGATAATTTCTTAGAAAAACTGGCCGAAAAGGGCCAAAAATAATTTTTTTTTAGTTTTTGAGATTTTTATAATTTATGCTGCAGAATCTTTTAGCAGGTAATAAAAATCATTTTTTTAAAAACTCATTTTACATGGAGACTTTTATAATTAAATTGCGAATATTTTTTAAAAACTTACTTAAAATTGAATCGAAATTTAGTTTTCTAAATTTAAGTCATACTTTTATATAACAGCTAATGAATTTTGTCGCACTGATTATGATTATGTTGCCAAAAACTAATGATTTCACAAAACAATTCTGTAAAAAATTACCATTTTTGGCTAAAAAACTGAGCCGAAAATGGGTAAAAATTGTTGTTTGTTTAAAATTGTGGGTTAATAAATGGATATACTTATCAGCCAAACCAGCCGAAATTACCAAGGAAGCATTGAATTGATTTCAAAGACCGGTAAATATTTTTTAAAATTTAAAATAAACCAGCCGAAATTACCAAGGAAGCATTGAATTGATTTCAAAGACCGGTAAATATTTTTTAAAATTTGCAAAGTTCAAAATCGTCCGAAAACACAGACCCATGAAGATAAATCCACAATTTTACTGTGCGACCTAAACGAATTATACCTAAAATGAGAATTTCTATTGGAAACAAAGGTAATGACATAGACATGGGCTTGAAGAGCTGCTCTAGTGGATCTAAGAACCACACGTGACCACTTTGCATGGTAATACCTTAACAGAAGGTCAAGGCAACCAACAATGCGTCGATGTTCAGGAGAGTTGAAAGCAGATGAAATGTTTTCATTACCTCTCAAATCATGATATAATAACTACAAAGTAATGTTGACGTTTCTCTTGGAAACAACCATCTGTCAAAAAAAAATAACAAAGAAGAGAGCGCTCACAATCCGCCATTGCTTACAATTCATTTCATTAATCACATTCAGCGTACTCATCAGTTGGCCTCAAAACTTGATGCACATAAATATGAAGTTGCGTATTAAAATGCATTTAAAAATAGAAAATTTTTTTATTTGTCGGTAAAATTTGCATTGGTATTTGATACAAAGCTTGAAATTTCATCAACTTGACAACTTTTCTGACACTTCAATACCGATAACAGCGCTTCCCCATGTGTCGCTATCACAACAGTTGACACAGCTGAATGTGACCAACGCATATAACAATGAACAGCTGTGAAACAGGAACTCGTTTACTTCTAGATGAGAAAATCAACACTTGTCAATGCTACCAATATTTTTGTATCATGCTGTCATATATATTGGACATTGTTGAATTTGTTCCAGGAGTTCCAAATAAGATTTTGAAGCCTGTGTCCAAATGTGCAAATTGTAAAAATACGACTTAGAGGGAAAGACCCTTTGCGTTTTAGTTGGAGTCAGTGTTGCCATCAAAAAAATTTTCATATCGTAACTTTTGCACTCTGCTCGTCGGATTTTCATCGGATCTGTAAAATTTTCAAAAACAACAACAACGTAGATCTGAAATCTCGTATTTGATTATGATGAATCCGAAATTATTAAAAATAACGAATACATTTAAATATAAAATTCGTGATTCCTTCAGAATTTTTAAAAAATAGAGAGAAAACACCAATTAAACAAAAACAAAAACAAATTTTTTTACCTCGTCTGGAAGTCGAACCCATGTTCCCAAGCGCTTGTTTTAATAAGCAAGCAAATTACGCAGCTGTAAAGTTATATATTTATATAGTGATTCGTTTGTGAAAAAAATCTCGTTTCGAGCATGAAGTTTGCATTCTCCTCCCGCTCTCGGGTTCATCAGCAAAACGTTTTCGAACTTCGTTTTCGAAATAAATATCTGCGATTTCGGATTCACCTCCAATTCGAGGCAAATTCGTAAGGTTTATTGGGTATATTTAAAAAATATGCTGATATATATTTCAAAATACTATTCGGCACACAAAGTAAGAGTACAAATAAAATTAAATAATCGTCATTCCTTACATTGTCATTAGTTAAAAGAGTTTTGACACAGATGTTTTAAAACAAAGTGTACAGTTGCCACCAATTTTTTTTATCTTGATTTTTTTCAATACATATACTTAAAGAAAAATATTCAAAATCGGACGTCGGATCAATTTTTTTCTAAAATCGTAACATTTTGATGAATTTCGACCATGTATCGGATCATCGGATTCAAGACCGAAAATCGTAACAAATACAAAATATCGGACCATATGGCAACACTGGTTGGAGTACTTCCAGATAACTTCTTGCATGCTCTACGACTGGCCATTGAAAGCAACGGCCACTGTAATAGCTGTAACAACAGTGAAGAAAAAGAATGCTTGGACATCTCCTTTGCAACTGCCCTGTCTTAAACAGTTGGAGACTATTTATTCTAAGGCGACCATTTCTACACTCGCTAGCAGCAGTTTCGAAATCAAGCCGAGCTCAATGGACAGATTTGTTTAATCTAACAAATGTTCCATGGAGAGCGGTCAAATTAACAACAAGGTCTTATAAGTTTAAATAGAAACACAGTTAGACAACTAATGGCCTAAGTGCGCGAGTTGGATACCTGGCTCAACCATTGCTGACCTAACCTAACCTTGAACACTCTTCATCTAACACTCTTTATAGATCATCAACATTTCTTGGAATTGATTTTCTTGAGAACAATTTTTTCTTAAAAATATTTTACAAAATTTATATGGAACTAAGATCAAAAGAATGCTATGATATAATCTATGCACATAATACCCCAATGCCAGGAGCATTTAATGATGGCAAGTATCGCCTGAGCTCAAAATTCGACCAAATTTCTGTTTGCCTTTTATAAGATATTCAAGCTTTCAGTGTGTTCAAGTGGAGAGAAAATGAGAATAAGCATTAACAACAACAAAACGACACAGCTCTGTAAATCACTGTCCCTCTCACTGTTATGCTCGCATTTACTCTTCTTCTGTTGGCGACAACAGCGATGTTTAACAGAGCTGTATTGGTACTTAATTTGCTGTTGTTTTTGATTGCCCCATTGGGAAAAAGGTGCTTTGCGTTTCCTTAAATTAACATATCTTAATAATATTCTGTTCGAATAAAAATGTTATTCTGCACATCTACTCAAAAATACCTTTCCTTCGATCACATAATACATATGTGTATAGATTTGGGTATTATACCAAGTGTTATTGTATTGCATGAACAGCGTATTACCTGGTTCACGCATACAAATTTCTCAGAGCTGGGACAGTAGGAGAACGTCAAAATGCTTGCAAAACAGACGGAAATCATCTTGTCTCAGAAAATTTTGAATTCATTCGTTCGAAATAGCAACTTCCGTGAATTAGCAAGTACATTCCACTTAGTAAGAGTTTTTGCAAAAATCATTGTTGCTGCTCTGTGCTTGGCTGTCAAGAGGAGTTTCTTAATTTTTTTTTTTTTGGTTTGAAGTCCACTTTTTCAGGCCTCTTCGTTTTATTGCATCACTTATTTATAAAATTAACGACTCAACATTTCATTGATTCCAACAATGAGCTCACCAAAGTTGTTGAACGCTCCAGATGCAATTGACCTCTTCAGTAATCTCTTCATACTTTCAGATAGCGTTTTTGTTGATTCTCAAGAATATTTTTTCAATAATTGCAGATTTTTGATATGAACTTGTATATTTAGATCAGTGATGCACAGCGTTGGCAGAGCTTCCAACACAAACTCAACATTTTTATCTAAGTATGTGTGTACAAGACAAAAATTCAACATAACAATTTGCGCAAAAGATGCTTACTCCGAGAAGATCAAACGCAAACTGATTCAATGCTATCGTCGAAGAAGTTCGGAAGCTTCGCACACCCGACTTGTCTGTGAAAGCCGAGGGCTCCCCGAAGCTCTTATGTGCACCTCTGAAAATTTAGATGGATTCAGCGCTGCCGAAAGTACTACTATCGGAGTATTTTACTCCTATTGACTCCTGAGTACTACTTTACTCCCCAAACACAAAAAGTACTACTATTTATTAATAGCTCAAAACGGCCTTATGTGTGCTCACCATTAATGCAAAAATAATTTTTTCTGAACGCTTCCTTTTTTCGTTCACTTTGTTGGTTCACATTTCACATTTTCTTGTTCACCTTGTCTTTCATTATGCCGCACAGTGTAACGAGGCGGCCAAATGGAAAAAATTCGCGAATTTTGAAAATAAGTAAGCAGACTTTTAGTTAAGAACATAAGTTATGTGAATCTTAAAATATTCGGCGATAACTTTCCATTTATGGAAGTGATGCTCATTGCTTTAAAATTTAACGAAATTTCAGTTTCTGCAGTTAAGTCCTGAATATTATATATCGTTAGATTAAGCAGAAACAAAAGATAATAATCGATTAATTACAAAAAATTTCTTATACAAAAACAAAGTCCAAGAAATCGTAAAACAGCAAAAGATGTATATAGTTTAAAAAAATTTGTGCTTTCTATTACGAATTGGCTGCAACTATTACGAATGAAGTATGTACTGTAGCCATCATGTCAAAATTTATAGCCATTTTAATGAAAAAACTTTGTTAATGAAATGAAAAACACGGTTAATTAATAAAAAAGGGAAAATAATAACATTTCATATGATTATAAGTTTGTTTTGTTAAATATATTTTTTGTCATTATTTCAAAGAACTAAAGTACTCCTAAAGCTTACGAAATACTCCCCAAAAACTGGAAATTTACTCCTATTAAAAATGGTAAAACGGCAGCACTGGATGGATTATATAAATTTCGCTCACTCAAATTATAAAGTAGTTCACGTTTCCCTTGTATAGGTACATGAGAAACGTGAATTTTTGTCACTTATATCATGAACTGATCTTGTTCCGCTCGTATTTGTACATGGATTTTATGAATTTTATTCATAAAAATTATGCATAATTCATGTATATCCACTTGTATTTTTCTTGACATTGATGAAATTTTTTTTGACTCATCTATATAGCACACACACGGTATGAACTCCAAACACTAGGCTTATGAAATTTTCATATTCACGTGTGTTTTTCTTTGTGTATTTTGTACATTGATATCATGTATAGTTCCTGTGACTCATGTAATTGGTTTGTGAACCAATTAAAAAATTAAAGTTTTTGTTGACTTATGTATCTTGTTCCCTCAATTTATGAACTTTAAACACTAGGCTTATGAAATATTTATATTCACGTGTGTTGTTTTCTTTGTATATTTTGCACTCTGATATCAAGAATAGTTCATATGACTCATGTGATTGGTTTGTGAACCAAAATTCATGAATGCGATTCATGCAGATCATGTAAAAATTCATAATGATTGTGTTGTTTTTTAAAACAGGGAACAAATATAATGTTCGTTCAGTGTAAAAAAAAGCAACAAACGTATTTGTATAATTTTGAGCTTTATATAAAAAAAGGATTTTTTGACCATTTTTTTGAATTTTAAAGACGTGTATTTTGTTTTCTGACCATTTTTTTAAGATATGTTTAACTGCAAAATAACTTCAAACTATAATTTTTTATCATAAATACAAAATGTGTTGCTACTTTCTGGATTACTTACAAGCTCATCAACACGAACTGATTCATCCAACCGCCGAGTATAGCGCCAAAATATAAACAATCGCATAAGATTTGAACTTTTTTGCTGAGCACGCTGAGTTTAACGGCCAACAACAAGAACAACAACCTTGTGACATGGCAGAAAAAAAGTTTCTTAACAAAAAGGCATGAATATTATCTGCGCCATTTTGAAGGGTGGGATTTAGGAATGATTTGCAGTTAAGCTACACATCCATTTTACCTTTTTTTCATATAAACGAAATATGATTTCGTGATATGCTAGTTTTGCCTTTAAGTATTTATTTGTCTTAATTCTAAAGCTAAGATAAGCATCAAACCAAGCAGGTTGAGTTGAATTGGCAAAAATTTAAGAACTTCATGGCAGAGAAAAGGTTCACAAATAAATCTTAATATACTTCTATGAACTAGCAGATGAACTTTTTCGCTTTAATTTCTTCAAGCCTGAACGATTTGGCGTTAGTTCAAATTTAAGACAAACACGTGAAGCGTATTATTTTGACTTTTTAAGCTCTATATTTCTCTCAGAACTGTTTTTGCCTGCTTAAAGAACTGAGTTGCTTCAAAGGAATAACCTTTCTCTCAAAAAGTCTTGCCAGATATGGAGCTAAGTGCTTTTAAGAGCAGATTTTTTGTAAGGATTAAGCTCAGAAATGTTGGTTAATTTTGACAGACCGCCAAACATAAACCTTTAAGATTGCTTCTAATTACCAAGAACACTGCCTTAAAAAAAAAAAAATGTATAAAAAAACGACTGAAGCAACTCTCCAGAGCACAAGCAAACAAGTTTTCATATTCATGCAAAATAAATTTTTTCGATTTTGGTATTTCTATGAAAAGCATAATTTTCGCTTTTCCTTGCTGCAAAAACAAAAAGCCAAAAAAATTAGCCCCTAAATAAAAGCCCAAATAAACCAACCACAACTAAACATTATTTAACGCTGTATACGTGCTAAATCTCAACAGGCAAAAATAAGTTAATTAAAGAAAAACAAATTACAAAAGCAAAATTAATATAAACAAAATTAGTTCTAAGCTTATGAAAAGCAAAGCACACAAAGCCACACAAACCGCTCTGCAGCAAAAGAAGCGCCAAAATCAAATCAATTGCCTAGACTTATGAAAGTAACGGTAATTAGCAAAACACCTCCGGCACTGGCTGCGCTGCTCGTCCAGGCAATGTTCACATAAGCATAACTAAGCTTTAAACATAACGCCTGGCTGCACAAGAATTTTGTTTTTGTTTTTTTTTCTTGCAAGCAAAAGCTTGGGTTGCTTGTTTCTTGCTTGGTATTAACACGTCAGCGGCAAATAAAGACGTTAAAAGCTAGATGTATAAATTTCTATGGTTTTAAGCTGAAAAGAGTGAACAAATAAATTGCAGTAAACAAGACGTGTTTATTATGTTCGTGGTTTAACCTTTAATCAAGACAATAACAAGCCAGAACGCTACAAAGAAGTTCAAAGAAAGAGAGGCTAAGTTTTCTGTGTGCTTTCTGTAAAGATCGCATAGTTTGAGTAGAAGTCTTACTTAAACTTGTAAGATTGTAGTTAAATATTAATTGTGACATGAAAGAGATGAAAAGGTAATTCTTATGCATGCTTTAGACTAATTGCTCTAGAAAGCTTAGACAGACTTACAATCAGAAAACCACAAAGCTTACAGTTGCTTAATTATAAAACAAGAACTTCATACTTACGTCAGCTTGAAATTTAACAGAGATTGTATTTAAGTTAAGTTCAAATATTAAGACCATTTTTAAATAAATATTTAAAAAACATTGCATTTAAAACATGTTTTTCATAAAAAAAAATTGAGCGGACTAGCAAAAATGTCTTTGGTTGGACTTATAACTTACCCTTATCCTAATACTTGTCTTAATCTCTGTCCATATCTATGATCAAGTCCGTACAAAAAACATTGTACAAATCCCAAACTCCCAACCTTTTTTAATGCTTGTCGCCTTTCCCAAATTCTTGTTTAAATGCTGGCTCAACTCCTCATCCTAATCCCCATCTTCGTCCTTATCCTTATCCTTATCCTTATCCTTATCCTTATCCTTATCCTTATCCTTATCCTTATCCTTATCCTTATCCTTATCCTTATCCTTATCCTTATCCTTATCCTTATCCTTATCCTTATCCTTATCCTTATCCTTATCCTTATCCTTATCCTTATCCTTATCCTTATCCTTATCCTTATCCTTATCCTTATCCTTATCCTTATCCTTATCCTTATCCTTATCCTTATCCTTATCCTTATCTTAATCCTTATCCTTATCCTTATCCTTATCCTTATCCTTATCCTTATCCTTATCCTTATCCTTATCCTTATCCTTATCTTTATCCTTATCCTTATCCTTATCCTTATCCTTATCCTTATCCTTATCCTTATCCTTATCCTTATCCTTATCCTTATCCTTATCCTTATCCTTATCCTTATCCTTATCCTTATCCTTATCCTTATCCTTATCCTTATCCTTATCCTTATCCTTATCCTTATCCTTATCCTTATCCTTATCCTTATCCTTATCCTTATCCTTATCCTTATCCTTATCCTTATCCTTATCCTTATCCTTATCCTTATCCTTATCCTTATCCTTATCCTTATCCTTATCCTTATCCTTATCCTTATCCTTATCCTTATCCTTATCCTTATCCTTATCCTTATCCTTATCCTTATCCTTATCCTTATCCTTATCCTTATCCTTATCCTTATCCTTATCCTTATCCTTATCCTTATCCTTATCCTTATCCTTATCCTTATCCTTATCCTTATCCTTATCCTTATCCTTATCCTTATCCTTATCCTTATCCTTATCCTTATCCTTATCCTTATCCTTATCCTTATCCTTATCCTTATCCTTATCCTTATCCTTATCCTTATCCTTATCCTTATCCTTATCCTTATCCTTATCCTTATCCTTATCCTTATCCTTATCCTTATCCTTATCCTTATCCTTATCCTTATCCTTATCCTTATCCTTATCCTTATCCTTATCCTTATCCTTATCCTTATCCTTATCCTTATCCTTATCCTTATCCTTATCCTTATCCTTATCCTTATCCTTATCCTTATCCTTATCCTTATCCTTATCCTTATCCTTATCCTTATCCTTATCTTTATCCTTATCCTTATCCTTATCCTTATCCTTATCCTTATCCTTATCCTTATCCTTATCCTTATCCTTATCCTTATCCTTATCCTTATCCTTATCCTTATCCTTATCCTTATCCTTATCCTTATCCTTATCCTTATCCTTATCCTTATCCTTATCCTTATCCTTATCCTTATCCTTATCCTTATCCTTATCCTTATCTTTATCCTTATCCTTATCCTTATCCTTATCCTTATCCTTATCCTTATCCTTATCCTTATCCTTATCCTTATCCTTATCCTTGTCCTTATCCTTATCCTTATCCTTATCCTTATCCTTATCCTTATCCTTATCCTTATCCTTATCCTTATCCTTATCCTTATCCTTATCCTTATCCTTATCCTTATCCTTATCCTTATCCTTATCCTTATCCTTATCCTTATCCTTATCCTTATCCTTATCCTTATCCTTATCCTTATCCTTATCCTTATCCTTATCCTTATCCTTATCCTTATCCTTATCCTTATCCTTATCCTTATCCTTATCCTTATCCTTATCCTTATCCTTATCCTTATCCTTATCCTTATCCTTATCCTTATCCTTATCCTTATCCTTATCCTTATCCTTATCCTTATCCTTATCCTTATCCTTATCCTTATCCTTATCCTTATCCTTATCCTTATCCTTATCCTTATCCTTATCCTTATCCTTATCCTTATCCTTATCCTTATCCTTATCCTTATCCTTATCCTTATCCTTATCCTTATCCTTATCCTTATCCTTATCCTTATCCTTATCCTTATCCTTATCCTTATCCTTATGCTTATCCTTATCCTTATTCTTATCCTTATCCTTATCCTTATCCTTATCGTTATCCTTATGGATAATAATAATGATTTGGAAAAAATTAAGCATATGAATTAAATTTAAAAAGACTTCAAGGATCTGATCCTTGCTCTTATAGTTTTTAATAATCTTTATCTTAATTCTTATTCAAATCCTTTTCTTAATCGTTGTTCTTCCTTTGCCCTAATCCTTTTCTTACACCTGGTTCTAACCTTTGTTCTTATCCTTGTTATAATCTTTGTCCAACACCGTGTCCTAAGTATATTCTTTTTTCATTGTTCATATCCTACTTATAATCCTTGTCTTTATATAATAAAATTTTTCACCAAGTCCTTATCATAATATAATTTTATTGAAATCCTGTTCATATAAGTGTCCTCATCCTTGTTTTAATCCTTGTTCTAATGATTGTTTAATTCATTCTTGTTCAAATCATTCTCTTAGTCCTTGTTTTAAAACTTGTTGAAATCCTTAGCAGAATTCTTGCTCAAATCCTTATGATTTATTCTTAATCCATATCGTAGCTCTTGTCACAAAGCTTGACCCAATTTTTCTCTTATCCTTTTTCTTACCATTTCCACAATCTTTGTCCACATTGATTTCCCTATCGATGACCTATTTCATATTCTTACTTTTTTATATCCTTGACCTTTAGAATTCTTGATCACATCCTCTCCAAATCATTGTCCCTATCTTTATCCTTACTTTGGCTTTTGTATATGCTTTTACATTTGCTTTCTTTATTGCTTTTACTTTTGCTCTTTTTCTTGTTTTTGTCGTATTTTTCCATTTTCTTTTGCTATTGCTCTTGTTTTAGCACTTTCTCTTATTCTAGATGAGTGGTCGGCACCCATGAAGCACATGCTTTGCCAAAGCTCTCACGTATTTTCATGCTCTTTCACTCACTCGACAAACAACTATAGCCAAAGCAGCATTGTTTTGAATGATATGCAATTTTTTGTCTTACTTTTAATTTTGCCGATCACTCTTCTAGATTTATCTCATGTGCTTGCTCTGACAATTTTTCTTTCTGTTCATCTTTCTCGTGCTCTCGAACTTGCACTTGCTCTTTCTCTTGCTCTTGCTATTGCTATTGCTCTTGCTCTTGCTCTTGCTCTTGCTCTTGCTCTTGCTCTTGCTCTTGCTCTTGCTCTTGCTCTTGCTATTGCTCTTGCTCTTGCTCTTGCTCTTGCTCTTGCTCTTGCTCTTGCTCTTGCGCTTGCTCTTGCTCTTGCTCTTGCTCTTGCTCTTGCTCTTGCTCTTGCTCTTGCTCTTGCTCTTGCTCTTGCTCTTGCTCTTGCTCTTGCTCTTGCTCTTGCTCTTGCTCTTGCTCTTGCTCTTGCTCTTGCTCTTGCTCTTGCTCTTGCTCTTGCTCTTGCTCTTGCTCTTGCTCTTGCTCTTGCTCTTGCTCTTGCTCTTGCTCTTGCTCTTGCTCTTGCTCTTGCTCTTGCTCTTGCTCTTGCTCTTGCTCTTGCTCTTGCTCTTGCTCTTGCTCTTGCTCTTGCTCTTGCTCTTGCTCTTGCTCTTGCTCTTGCTCTTGCTCTTGCTCTTGCTCTTGCTCTTGCTCTTGCTCTTGCTCTTGCTCTTGCTCTTGCTCTTGCTCTTGCTCTTGCTCTTGCTCTTGCTCTTGCTCTTGCTCTTGCTCTTGCTCTTGCTCTTGCTCTTGCTCTTGCTCTTGCTCTTGCTCTTGCTCTTGCTCTTGCTCTTGCTCTTGCTCTTGCTCTTGCTCTTGCTCTTGCTCTTGCTCTTGCTCTTGCTCTTGCTCTTGCTCTTGCTCTTGCTCTTGCTCTTGCTCTTGCTCTTGCTCTTGCTCTTGCTCTTGCTCTTGCTCTTGCTCTTGCTCTTGCTCTTGCTCTTGCTCTTGCTCTTGCTCTTGCTCTTGCTCTTGCTCTTGCTCACAAATCTGTTTTTTCGTAATTTCATGACTAAATCATTAATTTTTTTTTTTTTCTGTTATGAGACCCAAAAAACCTTAATTTCTGTTACTGCTATCATTGCTAATTTGACTTGCCTCTTGCCAGTTAAATTAATTTAGTATCCATTACATACATTTATAATGAGAATTTTTTCGTATCTTCACATACATATATTTTTATTGATTGCTCATACTTTCTTTAGGCTTTGCTTAACCAATACAAATAGCCGTTTCTTGGAGAGAGCGTGAATCTAGGTATTAAATTAGCATTAAGTTCTTTTAGCACAATTCTATTTTCGATTTTTTTTTTCGCCAACAATTTTTAAAAATCTAGCTTAACCCTGCTTATAACGTTGACCTGGTTTCATTGCTTAAGAAAAACCTTCAAATATATATATATTTTTTTTTGTTGCTATGCCTATAGCCATGCCACAATTACTTGCTTATCCGTTCTTAGCCTATAAGTTAAATATTAAAGAATTTTCTACTTCCTTTTACCACCCGCTTGATTGCTAGTAATACAAAGAACTACAAACTAAGCACTTATTTAGCAACTCTGCTCTACAGTCTACCAATTTTATTTCTACTTTAATTTTTTTTTCTTCTTCTTGGTTTTCTTAGCTCCTTCCGGTCTCACTTTCATGTTGACTGAGCAGAATTTTTCTTTACCATATTTATACAAGAAATTCTTTTGCATTTATTTCACTTACTGGCAGCTTTGTGGGTTTTATTTAAGTACCGTCATTTATTATGAAAAACCACTACAAAATCTTTGCCATTTCTGTCAAGCAAAAGTGATGGAATGCAAAGAAAAAAATAACTTCTACAAAAAAAAAAAAAAAAAATACTTAAATAATATACATAAATGTCCCATTTTGAATGTAATATTTACATGTCCGCCATTATAGTCAACATTTAAATGAGTTTAACATTGATTTTTTTCTTTGCTTTTTTTTTTTTTTTTGAGTGTTTGTATTGTGAGTTTTTTTTTAAAGGCAAACAACATGAAATCATGACGAACTTTATGGCAAAAGTTGAAATGTTACTGGAGTTGGTCGTAGCGGTATGTGCGGTAATATTGCTTAGCTCGTTGAGGTCAGTCTGGGTATTGTTGAGGCATGTCGAAATGAGATGCTGACTTGCTGTGGGGGTGAACAATCTGAAACTGACTGGAAGTTTAGTTCACTTTAAGTGTAGAATAATAAAATTTCATTCTCAAGTAGGCCAAATAAACAAATATTTGGGAGTGAGTAAACTGTTGACGAAAATTTGTTGACTCAGTCAATTGTAAATAAAAAAAATAATTACTACCTCAAAGATACATAGTTTTAAAAATAATTGCAATTTTTATTGCAATTTTTATGACGTGGAACAAAGATAGTCATATTTATGTGTTTAACTGTTTTTCACGAACAAGTGCTTAATGAGAGATTTTCTATCATGTGAAAAAAAGTTTTTGTAAATTTGTTGAAAAATATCAAAGATACAGGGTTTCAAAAGAGCTACGTAAAATTGTGAAATTTTTCGACTTTGAATGCCGATATCTTCGAAACTGCCATAGATATTATTATTGAATGTGCAAAAATCTAAAGGCCTATCAAACAATATAGTAGATATAGCAAAATTAACAGAAAAAGAACTGATTTTCATGTTTTTGCCTATAACTTTAAAATTCGAGCTGATGGAGAAATCGGAATCCATATTTGAAATCAGGAAATCCAATTTATCTATAATTAGCTGAAAAAGCCCCGGAACCAGAACGTTATTCGCGCAGTTCATATTTCATATTTCATATTTCATATTTCATATTTCATATTTCATATTTCATATTTCATATTTCATATTTCATATTTCATATTTCATATTTCATATTTCATATTTCATATTTCATATTTCATATTTCATATTTCATATTTCATATTTCATATTTCATATTTCATATTTCATATTTCATATTTCATATTTCATATTTCATATTTCATATTTCATATTTCATATTTCATATTTCATATTTCATATATCATATTTCATATTTCATATTTCATATTTCATATTTCATATTTCATATTTCATATTTCATATTTCATATTTCATATTTCATATTTCATATTTCATATTTCATATTTCATATTTCAAATTTCATATTTCATATTTCATATATCATATTTCATATATCATATTTCATATTTCATATTTCATATTTCATATTTCATATTTCATATTTCATATTTCATATTTCATATTTCATATTTCATATTTCATATATCATATTTCATATTTCATATTTCATATTTCATATTTCATATTTCATATTTCATATTTCATATTTCATATTTCATATTTCATATTTCAAATTTCATATTTCATATTTCATATATCATATTTCATATTTCATATTTCATATTTCATATTTCATATTTCATATATCATATTTCATATTTCATATTTCATATTTCATATTTCATATTTCATATATCATATTTCATATTTAATATTTCATATTTCATATTTCATATTTCATATTTCATATTTCATATTTCATATTTCATATTTCATATTTCATATTTCATATATCATATTAATAATTTTTGTTCTTTATATTTTGTTTTTTTCCATAATATATATTGTGGAAAATAATCTTAGTATATAAAAAAGGAAAGAAACACGGTCTAGCCGGTAAAGCCGGTAAAGCCGGTCTAGCTCGACAATGGAATACCCTTAACCTCCTATTATATGTATTGATATACTTAAACAATTATAAATAACTTCTTATTTTCTCAAAGTTCATGCCTTTCTTTACGGTTTTACAGTTTCACTAATGTGGGTTGTATAGGAGTTGGGTGTGTTCGTGGGCGAGTGAAGCTCATTTTTTGTGCGCACCTTATTTTTATTTAAAATCCTTTCATACAAAGTTTAATCCCTGTCAGTTATAGATCAATTTTGTATGGTATTTTCAATATTGTGAGTTCTATGGGAGGTGGGCGTGTTCGTGGGTAGGTGACGCCTATCTTGTGGGCACACCTTAGTTTTGAAATGAGATCCTAAAATACCAAGTTTTATCCCTGTATGCCATGTACAAACCTTTTAATGGTATTTTCAATATTGTGGGTTGTAAGGGAGGTGGGCGTGTAAGTGAGCGGATTATGCCCATTTTTTGTACATGTCTTAGATTTTGTACAAAATACATATACATAAAATTGCATTCCTGTAGCTTCAATAAAACCCTCTTAACCCTCATGGAATTATCTGAACTCCTTCTTCTTATCCTGTGTTTACGGACAACACACAGACTGCAGAAGGACGGACGGACGGACAGAAAGGGCTAAATCGACTCACGAAATGACGATGATCAAGAATATATGCGGCAGCACTGCCTGCATCACAGTCACCACATACTTGTAAGCTAATTAAAACAAGTAAAGAAAGTCTAAAGTCGGAACTAAGCCCGACTATGGAATACCCTAAACCTCCCATAATACTTAAATATATATTAAAATACTAAAACAAATAGACATATCTTCCTATCAAAATCCATGCATTCTATCTACCTATAGAATTAATACAAGATTAACTAATCTGGTTTGTATGGTAGGTGGGCGTGTTGTTGGGCAGATGACGCCCATTTTTTTTCGCACAGCTCAGTTTTGATATAAAATGCTCCCATTGGAAGTTTCATCGCTCTAGGTTAAATATGAACCTTAAATAGTGTTTTTAATATTGTGGGTTGTATTGGAGATGGCCGTTTTCATCAGCGGATGACGCCCATTTTGTAAACACATCTTATTTTTGACACAATAATTTAACACACCAAGTTTTATTTTCGTAGCTCATAAAAAACTATTTATAGAGTTTTTGCAATAGTGGAATGTATGGGAAGTGGGCATACCGGTGACCAGATGACGCTAATTTTTCGTGCACACCTCAGTTTTGATATGTTATACACCCATACCAAGTTATATCTCTCTAGGTTAAATTTTAACCGTTTAATAGTGTTTTAATATAATGGGTTGTATGGGAGGTGGGCGTGTTAATGGGCAGACCACGCCCTTCTTTTGTGTACTTCTGCGTTTAAGAAGATTATTTACATGTGTCAAATTTTATTTCTGTAGCTTACAGACAACCCTCTATACAGCGATTTTTCTCTTATGGTCTTATGGGAGCTGGGCGTGTTCGTAGACGGGTGACACCCATTTTCTGAGCACACCTTAGTTTTGAAATAAAATCCTCCCATACCAAGTTTAATTCCTGTAGGCCATGTATAAACCTTTTTATGGTATTTTCAATTTAGTTGGTTGTATGGAAGGTTGGCGAGTTAGTAAGCAGACCACGCCCATTTTTGTACATGTCTTAGATTTGACACAAAATACATACATATTAAATAACATTTCTGTAGCTTTAATAAAACTTTTTTTGCAGTGATTTCACTTTTTTGGTTGTATGGGTAGTAGGCGTGTCCGTAGGCGGATTCCAAAAATATTTAATAGTGCAGATCCTTGGGTTAATGTAAAATGTATGCCACGCTTCATGCAATTATCTGAACTCCTTCTTCTTATCCTGTGTTTACGGACAACACACAGACGGACAAACGGACGGACGGACGGACTGACATGGATAGCTCGACTCACGAGATGACTCTGATCAAGAATATATATACTTTTCTATACCGGACACGCTTATTTCTAGGTATTACAAACGTTTGCACAAAGTTAATATACCCTGACTTGTCATGTTTAGGGTATAATAAAAGACAAGCGTCATGTTCCGTGCCATAAATCGTTCAAACTGTTTTTAAATCTTATTGCATTGCTTCTTAAAACCTGTTCAGCCTGAACCAGAACCTTTTTCGCTCATACTGTTCATAATTGTGTATAAGTTATTTAAGTTCTGTTCACCCCGAACCAGAACCTGTTCTTAAATTATGCATTGGAAATCTTGGGGCATGTAGACTAGCGTCATTTTCCTCAACTACTAAATATCAAACTATACATTATTATTTCTTGCTAGTTATTAAAAAAAAAAAAAACAACAAATTGGCCATTTCAGCCCTTGAAAGGACTTTGACCGAGCTTCTTATGATGAATTGTGTTGTGTGTGTTATTAAATGTTTGAACACAATTGACCCAGAACTGGACCTACATGTTCTATGCCGACTCCGAACGGCTAGGGTTCATGATCTCAAGAAGCTTTACATGGCATTATTTACTCTCTGAGGTTTGCCATTGTCTGCAGAGAGGTGGTGACCAATCAGAAAAATTTTTTCTTGAAAAAACTTTTTCGCCGAGGCTGGGGATCGAACCCAGGCTCCGAGCATGCTAAGCCACACACTTAACCTGCATGCCACGGTCACCACGTGTTTCTTAAATCCTTTCCAACAACTGAACTAGAACCTGTTCAGCCTATATCCGCATCTTATAACGCTCAAACTGTACATTCTTGCTGTTAAATGTACTTTAATTTGCGAAAAAAATTGTCAGCCTGAAAGTATGCACTCAAAATTTATTTGATATTTTTCAGCAACGACATTTGGTCGAGGACTGCAACATAATAACATTCGAGGTGAATGTTGAATTGTCATATATTATTATTACTATAACATAATTCCATAAAATGTGAGTGCGGAACGCTTTATTTTTTTTTTTTTAAATTTCATAGCATATTTTTAGGCATTTTTTATTTTGTGATTCATTGGAACTTCAAAAACTTTTTATGTTTTTTATTTAAGAAATTTTCAATTTTACAAAAAAATTTTAAACTTATTTCGTCGTACCTACTATAGTTTCCGTTTTTATTTTTTATTTTAAAGTGTTTTATAAATATTTGGAACTAAAAGTTTTATTTAATTTATAAATTAATAATATAATTTAAAATCGAATATGTGACCATCGCTGATTTCTAATTCTGTTTAAAGAAAATAAATTTTTCATGTTTCTTTCTTTATTAAAACCGGGCCCGTCATTTTTGACGGGAAAAAACTAGTCTAATATAATTCTGGGTGGTAAAGTTCCTCCAAGAAGACCAAGTTCCTCGAGGCTGGTCTTCTATAAAAATGATTCACTCAACTAACATTCTGTTGAATTTTCTCCTCAAATTGAAATAATGTGTTCATCGTCCATTTCCGCAGTTGCTGTGTGCATGAACGATTTACATTCGGAATACATAGCTTGGCCTACACCTCCTCTTTTTTTATGAGATGTCACCGAAGATCCAGGTGACATCTCATAAAAGATCCAGTGGAATAGATCTCGTCTAAGATCCAGTGGAATAGTGGTCAGGATTCTGTTTATAAATTAGAAGTTTCAGCATATGCAAGTAAGAAGGAAGCCGCTCTCGACAAAATTTATCTGCAGCATAAGAAAATACTCTGTGGAAGCGATTTTTTAATTTTTTATGCGATTCTGAAAACATTTTTGTAATAAAAATAATACATCATTTGTCGTGACATGAATTTACATTTTTATTAGATCGTGCCAAAAACCATTTAAAAATAGATACTGTCGAATAAATAACTATCTTTCACAGAGCTTTTAGCACCACGAATTGAAAAAAATTTATAATTTAATCAATTTTAAACAAATTGATGGCAATGTCAAACCGGAAGAGTGAACAAATGCATCACTAGCTTGATAGCCAGAATATATTCATTTAATGTCCATCTGATCAGAAAGAGGACACACAAATTCTTGTGAACAACAGAAAAAAAAGAAAAATTAAACATATATTTTCACTGAATCAAGGCGGCTGTTCGCTACATACTGACTGGCGCTAAATAACACCGCTAAACTATCTGAGTATCTAAGCTACGCTACAACCATGTCGGTGGAGCTCATTGCATTGTATTAGCAGGCAGTGTGTTAGCCTCAATTTATCGAGTAAGACTTGGTTTTGCAGCTACAGCTTTGTTCATTGCTTTTATCACAACCATAAACTGGTAAAATGTGGTGCCGTGCATCGAACTCGTGCACCTGCACCCACATATCAGCACGTGTGCAGCAGAGTGGGCGTTGATGGATGAACCACAATGCGGCAATGGAGCACGAATGAGGCAAAATTAAAGCCAGCAGCAACGAAGTTAAGCACTAGAAGTAGTAGTATTAGCAGTAAAAAGAGAAAAATAGTAGTTGATAGCAGAACAATGGGACTCATACACAGTTTGTGGGGCGACGGATACGCAGTTTAGTTAATTAATGTTGCCCGCCGATGTAGATAAGTTCTTCTAGGGACAACTAAATGCAGTCCAACGAAAGCTAAAATCAGTTGCGAATTTAAGCTATTAAAGTATTTTAATAGCTTTTAGAGTAGGAAAAGTAGCAAAGCTTTTAATAGCAGAAGCTGACACAGTTGCCAACATGCCTCAACTTACTTTATTCATTGAAAATAATATTTTTTTTTTCACTGACAAGCAACAGCTGATTCGCAGCACTGTCACTTGGCTAAACGTTTTGCAGCAACTTGTCAAGATTTTACAAATTTTCAAAAAGACACTTTTTCCGCTCTTAGCTTCAAGCCAAATGCAAAAATAAGCCAACCAACTGTTACTTTATGTCAAGCAAAAGACACGCATTTATATGCTATGCAGACAGTGCTGCCAACTGTGCCGCATTATAAACAAAAATATGAATAGGAAAATGAAAAGTTATAAAGTTGTTGTCAAAAATATGAGTTATAAATTAAAAAAAAAAAAACAAAAATAATAAGAAATCAGACAAGAAAAAGAGACAAAAATAAAAAAACAAAGCGCGCCAGAAACATTATAAATAGCATAACTTAAAAATACAAAAACAGCTTAACAGCGCGCAAGAAGCAAAGCATATAAAAAGGAATTCCTGCATTCAAGAAACAAAAGCAAAGGTCTCAGAAATGTGAGGCAGGGGAAAAGAGGCAAGAGTTCTAAGCCAGCACCAGCGTTAATACCTTGAAAAAAAATATATATATATAATTTAACGCCAAAGCATTTGGTTAATGGAAATGTCAGCACGGCTTTCAGGCATCACTGGGCATCATATAGACGAGTAGAAAGCTGGAATGATGACAAGATGGATGGATGGATTGCTGGCTGGGACTCAACAGCCTGCCTGCCTGCTTGATTTATGTAACACGCTTAAAAGCCGGATATGCGGCGCTGGCAGCAAGCGCACAATGTTAAGAAAAATTATGGTGAATGGCGTAAAATGACTGCATGCAACACTGGCTGCTCCTGCTGTTGGCAGCTGGCATGAGCGTTATAAAGGCTCTAATGAAATGCCTTCAAATTGCTCTTTAATTAATGCACGTTGCTGTAGAAATCCGGTTGAAATTCGGACTGCATTCAAAATGCATGAATTGCGTGCTAAATTCAAGTTCGTTAAGCAAATTTTATTTTACTCAATTAAAATGAGGGCTCAAATTAGTGCAAGTATCTAAAGAGTTTTGTTAAGGCTTGAATATTTGTTGTAGTTTTATTTTGTGGGGAATGCATGAATTGCTGTAGATATGTTTTACGTAAAGCAGTGAATGTTTGCAATCAGCAAAAACCACTGTTAGTTTAATTAAAAACGAAATTTATATTTGAAATAAATTTTCAATTATTTTTATTGCATGACTTAAAGCAAAAGTTGGCGAAGCTAAAAGCAACTTTTGCAGACAGTGACAAGAAAACGTTTGATTCTTCCACTCGCTTACAGAACATATTTAGACGAAATATTTATATTCAAATTTGATACTATGTTGCGAAAATTATGCTTTATTCCTTTAAAATCACTGTTAAACCAGGGTACACTGAATAAGGTAGCCGCAACACAGAGAGCGGAACTGCCGCAAATGTCAAAGCGAACTGCTTCAACTGTTGTTGTTGTTGTTCTTTTTTTCGACAGCCAGTTGATTTTGACACTTTCGGATATGCGAAAGAGAGCACAGTCAGTTTTGCAGCAACCTTGTTATTCAACCATGTGTTAAACTACACTTAGAAAAAAAAAACACATACCTTGCTTCGGTAAAAAATTTCTCTTTTCTCGATAATAGCAATTTCCTCTTTTTCAAATAAAATATTTTTTTTCAATTTGAATAAATCATAGTAGAATAAATAAGGTAAACTCGCTAGAAGAGAGCGTACTGCCGTAAATGTCAAAACGAAGTTGACAACTCATATAAAATCCCAAAGCCATGACAGAATAATAAGGTAGGCTCATATTTTTACGGCTGCTCAAATGTCTAATTTTACACTAACAAAGTTGTGAGGTGCTATAAACGTCAAGCGAAAAGGCAACAACAACAATTAGAAAACTTAAATTCGAACAGCTGAGTTTTGACATCTAGCTCACTTTCTCTCCAATATGCGCCTACCTTGTTATTCTATCATGATTCTATCATGCCCAAAGCATTCTCAAAACAATGAGAAAGCAAGAAAAAAATTCCAATTGAAAAAATCAAAAACTTTTTTTTTATTTAAAACTAGCTGATGTTACCCGGTGTTGCTCGGGATTGTTCCTCGAGTACAGAAAAGAGGCGATTTTTAAAACTGTTCTGATTTGAACATTTTTTTAAATTATGAATTTAATGTTTTAAATTATCGTGTTTTGGGGTTTTGACCCCTAAATAAAGTGTTTTGTCAAATTTCCGTAAAACAGTATCTAAAAAATATTAAATCTTCCAGGTCTCGCTCCGACGTCTGAAAAAATCATTCTTTAAAACACTTTAAAAAATGCGTTTAAAGTTTTTCTTAATATTCATTTAATATGCATTTATATCTCAGAAAAAAAAAATTCTAATTTTAAAAAATCCTTTTGGGATCGATTCGATTTTTGTATTGTCTTCGTTCAACATCGGTTTTGGTCGGTACTGTTCGGTTGATTTTTGTTCATCTTTATATAGCTTCTGCTCGCTTTCGTTAAACTTGGTTTTTTTCGTAAGTCGTTAGTGGTTCGTAAGTGGTCCTTGACTTCGTTTGCCTTCGGCGCATTCATTGATTTTTGTCGAAAGAACTTCTAAAAGCATAGGATCTATTTAAGTAATAGAAACGATCGCTGAACAAGTTTTATCGAAATCAGTTAATCCGTTTTGAAGTGAATGAGCCAGATAAAGTTAATAGCATAAAGCGCCCTCTTCCTAAGGAGTCGGTTAATTCACAATCTAAATTTTAGCAAAATTGGTCAAGTCGTTTAGGAGTTATTGAGTCTTAAAAATTCACTATTTGCGTTAATCTTTGCAATTTTTTATAGCCTATGTTTTGTCTTGGGTGCAGTTAAACCTTCTTACTAAATTTCATTGAATTCGGTTCAGGCGTTTAGGAGTTATTATGAAGTGCCACGCCCACAGACTTCCGTCCACTATTTTACATCTTTTTACACCGCCCCCTATCATTTTTTTCTCTATGAAACGAACTCGGTGTCCAAATTTTAGCTCGATCGGATGAACGGTGCGCGAGCCTATAAGGAACAAACAGACAGACAAATATTTGAGTTTATATATAGGAGAAGACGACACAAAATGCAAATTGGAATAATTCAAATTTTATTTCCTTACACAGGGCCGAATTAACCTGGAGGCCAGTAAGGCCACTAAAATAAGGTTTATTTTAAAATAATATTTTTTTAATATTTTAATGAATCTGAAAAGAAAATTTGCTAAGGATTCAAGAAAAGTTGTATTTTTTATCAAAATGGAGAAAATATTGTCTTATTTTCTGAGTAAACAACAGAAAGTATTACAAGTGTTTGTTGCATTTGCGCTTAGAGACTGACAGCATAGCGGGAAATAATATAGAGCGAATTCAATAGAAATTGCGTCACATTATCTGGTCGTTTTTCACGCATCAGTTTTTGTTCGAATTTAAAAGTGTGCAAATCGATGTTTCTTGAAATTTTCGTGAAACAAGAAATTTTGATAATTCTTAATTCTTGTGTTTTTTTAATTGCACCGCAATCGGGGACAAAAAATTCTTGTGTCCCGCTGTCACCAAGAGATAAATTCCGCGTTGAAGCTTTTCTTCCAGACTCGCTGACCATGTCTTTATCAAAAAGAATTACAATATATGAAGTTGAAGTTTGAAGTTTGCGAAAGGTTCTGATTTTTTAATGATCTTCAAACGATTCCAACTGAAGTGTTTATTTATTTACTTCAGTCTACTGATTTATTAAAATCTTACAGACTATACATATATTTATATCTTAAAACTACGCTAGAGGCTAATTAAAACCAGTGAACAATATTATTAAACGCAAAAGCGAAAAATCTTGTTGATTGTTGCCCAGAACATGTAGAATCGACTCTTGGTAATGAACTGGTTCAACTCGCCGAGCTTGCAAGGCTCTTTAAACGAAAAATCGCAGAATCTGGAGCACAATTTCTTTATCGCATAATAATGGAGAACTATCCTCGCTCAACTTTTGTAAATATGTACTGAAATAGTTCTTCGCATATACTTGGTCATGATGGTAACCAATTGTAGTGGAGAGAGATCATTCTCCAAAATGAAACTGCTCATAAATAGATTGCGTACGAGTATGAGACAGAAACGTCTTACCAGCTTCATGATTCTCAGTACAGAAATTGACATTATTCGTGATTTATCCTTCGAAAATGTTATTGAAGTGTTCGCTTCGATTAAATCTCGTAAAACTTCTAAATAATAACCACTCATACTATTCTGATGATTGTCATTAACGATATTTATAGAACAAATAACGATTTTTCTAATTCAATATTTTAAACATAATAAAAATGATATAATTAAATCTATAATAATGACTCTGCATCAGGGATTGAATCCAAAAAAGAACAATATAAAAAGTTCAAAATTTAAGCAAAAAAATTTGAACAAAAAAATTCTGTTCTCAAAATAAATATTGTTCAAAGAACAAAAAAAAATTTGTTCAAAAATAAAAATCAGTTTAAGAACAAAAAAATTTTTGAACAAAATATTTTGCTCATAGGCTAAAAAAAATCAAAATTATTTTATTACTAAAAAACAGAGCTTGGAAACACGCTTGAGTTCGCAAATTGAAAACCAAAGAAAACGCAACGAGTTTGGTTCTCGTTCGTGGAGGAAATCATAAAATATATATTGGCAAATAAGGCTCCAGTATAAGAGTATTAAGAAGTAACTTTATCGCGTTAAAAAATCCTAAAATTGTGTCAGCTAAATTAAAAGACTTTTTCTTGCGTATTTGATTTTATTGCATATTTTTAAGATTTTAAGTGTTAAGCCTCACTAATAAAATATTTCGAGATTTTTCTCCGATAATTTTGACCAATAGTCATTTAAAATACATTTTAACGCTGAAAAACTTCTTTCAACGCTTACTTGCGTTTCAGGAATTGATAAAATAATTGCTGCCAGTTTCAAAATATGGGTAAATCCGCTTAATATCTTTGTTCATGCCATTAATTAAGAACATTCATGTTTAAGGTGCTCGTTTCGAAATATTAAAATTTTTTATTTCAGTGTAGATGTCCGCTAAGCTTTGACGTTCCTGTAGAACTTCATTTGCAGCTGAGTGTTGACCGAAGGTCACATTAAGGAAATCACCTAATAGAGATAAACAAGTTTCATCTTCGTGCATATTTAGATCTGCAGCCGGCCTTAGTTCTGAGCTTTGAGCATTGTTGTTAATTGGTTGTGCAGATGCGGTATCTGACTGATTTTCAACAAGATCAATAAGTTCCTGCTGAAAACATATATAATTTTTAAATAAATAAACAATGCATTTGATGCTTACATCACCACTACTGCTGATGGCATAGTGCAGATAAGTTATTAATTTTAGTCTGGCAACATATGGTGTGAATATAAGATGGATAGATTCAGTGGTTAAGGACGGTCAAAAATTCATACGCAACAACGACAAGATTGTATCTTGAATTTTTCTTTAGGAATTTGTTACATTAAATTTTTGTATAAGAACGCATACATGTAAGACCGTTTTTGGGTTGATTCGGTTAAGAGGATTTCTCATTTCTGGAATTTTTTGTTTTCTGTAGATGTGCACTTTTTAAACAACAGTTTTTTAACAAAATTCCTTAAGAAAAAAATTCACGGAATTGAGAGTGTGATATTGTAAAGTCCACCCCTAGCCCCTTTTTTTCTTTAGTAATTATTCATACCCGAACTGAAAATTGCCCACGCAACATCAGTTTACCAATCAAAGCAGCTTATTGTATATCCAATATATAAATAATAATAATATTGACTGAATTTCTTTGAAACTTGATAAAATTACAATCAAAATTTTTCAAATGACCAAAAAAACTTGAACAAAATTTATTTTGTTCAAAAAATAAATATCGTTCAAAGAGCAAAAAAATTGTAAACCAAAATTTTTTGTTCATAATCAGAACAAAATTTTTGTATATATTTTTTTTTTGTTCTGTTCAAAAACAAAATATTTTTGAACAAAAAATTAAAATTCAAATAACTGTTATTTCAACCCCTGCTCTGCATACGTTTTTGTGCAACTAACTTTTTACATTCATTGTAGGGGGCCCTCACCAATAAACTGGCCTCAGGGCCCCACCAACCTTAATTCGGCCCTGGACACACAGCTGATTTTGACAATATCGGCAGTACCGAGAAGAGAGCACAATCAGCGCTGCATATACCTTATTTATTCTACTATGGAATAAATTTTCACATTTTCGAAGAAATATTTCTTTACTTCTAGGATATGGATATATTTCAATGTCTCTAATAATGATAAATTTTTTTCTCGCACAAAAATTTTCTCATTTATAGAGAAACATTTATTGAAAATGAAAAATTTTTCTTATATTTTGATAAAAAAATTCACTATGATAAGTATTTTCATCAATAAAAACAAATCTTTTTTCAAAAATAAAAAGTATTTTTCTCTAAAACGATATATTTTTATAAATTTTTCTTTTTCATGGAAGCTTTTTATGCTATTTAGAGAAATTTTAGTATCGCAATTAGAGCATAGCATTCTCTGCAGCAAAGTTTATGCCATTTTGCTCTAAATGTGATGCCTTTTTTATCATATTCCGAGAAATTTTATTCTGAGTGTACACTCAGAAAAAAGTGTCTCGGAATATGATAAAAAAGGCATCATATTTAGAGAAAAATGGTATAGACTTTGCTCCAGAGAATGCTATTCTTTAATTGCGATACCAAAAATTCTCTAAAAATGATAAAAAGCTTCCATGAAATAGAAAAATATATCGTTTTTAGAGAAAAATACTTTTTTTTTTGAGAAAATATTTGTTGTTATTGAAGAAAATACTTCTCATAGTGAATTTTTTATCAAAATATAAGAAAATTTTTTCATTTTCAATAAAATTTCTCTATAAATGAGAAATTTTTTGTGCGAGAAAAATACTTATCATTATTAGAGACATTGAAATATTTCCATTTCCTAGAAGTAAAGAATTATTTCTTCGAAAATGTGAAAATTTATTCTAATTGAAGAAAATTTTATTTGAAAAAGAGAAAATTGCTATTATCAAAAATAGAGAAATTTTTTACCGGAGCAAGGTATGTGTTTTTTTCTCAGTGTAGGTTAGGAGCCAGTAGAACTGATTTAAGCATTAAGACCAGTGAAGCTCCTTTGCAATAATAATTATTCTCCTCTTGTGAAAACAAGATTCTTTCAGCCATTTGAAATGCTAAACCACTCCGTTTTAATTTTCGTTTTCCTATTTAACTTGGTCCCAGTTCCAAGACCTCAGCTAGAGTTTGGTCTCACCCCCTACAAATAATAAATAACAAATTGGCCATTTCAGCCCTTGAAAGGACTTTAACCGAGTTTTGTATGTTCAAGTGTGTTGTGTGCGTTATTAAATGTTTGCACACAATTGACCGAGAACTGGACCTACATGTTTTATGCCAACTCCGAACGGCTAAAGTTCATGTTCTCAAGAAGCTTCACATGGCATTATTTACTCTCTGAAATTTGCCATTGTCTGCAGAGAGGTGGTAATCGATCAGAAAATTTGTTATTGAAAAAAACTGCGCTGCAAGTGGGAATCGCTCTCAGGCTCCGGGTATGCAAAGCCACACACTTAACCTGCATGCCACCGTCACCACCGAGCTTTTACCTGACTGAAAAGCTCAGGAGTAGCTGAGCTGCCACAAAATTTATTAGCCACCGGCTGAGGAACCTCCTCTTAAGATCTCTGATGCGTTGCGAGTATCGGTTTTGGGGAGCCCACTTCAAAGACGACTTCTGTAGCATGGTATGGTGATTTTCAGGTACGCGTGAAACTCGGATTGCTGCTTTCCGCGTTACTTTGGCCGTCTTATCGATGGGTGGCACACTTTTACCCAGGACTGGCTTGCTACTTCCACTGAAGTCAGGTGTTATGTCCTGGGCAACAGTTTCCGTCACATGTTTGGTGAGTGACTCGCTGCCAGGTGCGTTTAAAGACTGCATGTCTGTAGGCTTTTGGCCTGGTTGAGCGTTTGAAGATCGCGTGTCTGATGCTGCTGAGAACTGTATCTTGTTGGCATTTCGAGACTGCCTGTCTTGTGTTGTGGTATTTAGTTTTAGCGCACTCAATCTGGTTCTTCGGTTTTCCCTCCTCGTTGCACGAATAAAATTAAATTGACAGGCTCTGAGACCTATCCCCAAACGAGATCGGAATTCTTATCGATTGCTCTACAACAAATTCGCATGCAGCCTTAATCCATTCTGAGGCTTGGTTCAGAGTTTTTCAGTACGTTGATTATTTAAATAGATAGGGAAATATGTGCACCGCGCACCAATCCCAATGCCACGGTAAGACCACAGTCTGATGCGGCCGGGTTTTATACTCCCGGGCTTATGCGGCAGGCATATTTTATACTCCCTACCTGCAAACCATCCAATAGGCACGGAAATCCATAACATCTTGGATTTGGGAGTCAGAAGACAGATAAGTATGTTCATCCTAATTTTAGTACAGAGATGGTAGGCTTTTGGTCGTAAGAGGCTCAGGTCAATCAAAAGCAGTAAGATTTTGCACGTATTAGCTTGAGGAAATGTGCTTCGCAGAGAGTTTGTTTTGAAAGAAGCTATTCTTATACTTGTAATAACTTTCACCTGAAGGTTTTTGAAGATTCTACCCTTCCTAGCCAGTTCAGCAGCTTTGAAGTTTCCCTTAATAAACCTGTGTTCTTGTACACAGATTAGCTGGATGAGTTAATGCCTGTCGGGGGGAATGATCAAGTTGGGAGCCTTCTTTCCTCATCAATTCGATGGTTACTGTATTTCGGGGAAGATATTTATCAAGAAAACCGCACTCCTTTGATAATATATTTGAAAGAATTATACTTCGGGTAGTGGTCTCTAGTCAACTGGGATCTCTTCTAGATAGGGAACCGCTTCGGGTAATGGTCTCTAGGTGACAACACAGACGGTAACGTTGACTGCGGTCTTTTCGAAGATGAACGTATAGGTTCAAGCCCCCGTGATGTCATGGATGGTTAGCTACATCGTTTTATTCCAAGACCTCTTGGGAAAATTCAATACATTGCATGCGGTTAGTTATGATGTTCCATTCCTGGCATGTGGGTGTATGAATGTTATCTCTTTGATAAATATTTTTTCAAAGACGCAGTTGGTAGGGATGACGACCGAGAAGAGTAAGATGGAGTGTTCTCTGTTATTGCCCTACCGATTTCCTTTAGCCTCAGCTCTGCAATGGTTGCGCCTTCCAATCAAACAGATCTACAGGGTTTAAGTAAAGAAAGACATATATTGCCTTCGTTGGACTGATGCGAAGAGTTGCTGTGATGAAAAGTTCCTCACTTCTTGTACACTGTTGAGCTTATCTATAATGGAAGGTTTACTGTTAATAGGTCATCAGACAAAAACTTTGTTAACAAGCACAATGTTGACGTTTCCTATGTATTGGACTATTGTGGAGGAGAAAACCTATTGTAATGAAGGACAGTTGCTATGTAATTGACTTTTGTTGAGGAGAAAACCGATTTCTTTCCAATTGATTTCTAGCACAACTAAGAGCGTTGTACTTGCTTTCTTCAGTCACTCTTTCTAATTCTCGTTTCAGATACTTTCAGGATTTCCCTGTCAAAGACCACTTCCAGCTACTTAGCGCAGCTTTTTAAATGAATTCTAATATTGCTTGCTGCTAGAGGTACACGTTTGAGTTATTTTTACCTTCTAGTGAAGAGGACCAGCTAAGTCTGTGCCAGGTTGACGCTTATACCTTGGGTGCTAGTCAAGCGTAAGAGTTACCGTAAAGCGGTTTCTATGAAGTTACAAAGTGTTAGTGAAAATTTTCCCTTTTTTTGTGATGTTTGCTACGTCTTTGTAAGCTAGAAAATGATATACCTCTACTTAACCACAGGTAGTTAAATGTTATGACCCATAGAAATTGTGAGAGGACTCCTCAATGTCCTTGTTTCGAATTCACTATACTTACCCTGCTGGTAAGCAATTAACATTTAAGCGCCTGGGTAAAAGCATTCAGCAGGATCTTGTTGAAAGCATCCGATATGTCCAAGAAAGCTACTGGGATGTACTCCTTGATGTCAAGAGACCTTTTAATAGACGATACCAGTCAGAGCATATCAGAGTCTGTGGATATGTCCCAATTGTACGCGTGCTGGGCACTAGAGATTTCTAGTGGATCAATGGTCTTTAAATAATAATTTGGAAAAAATTTAGTTTTCTTAAGTCTTCTATGAAAATGTCCCCAGTTTAATTTTATGTGCTTCACTTTAGACAAGATTTGTTTACAACTTACTTTTATGGATAAAAATGGAAGAGTTTTTATACACTTAGTCCAAAGTAAGTTCCTAAAAGTATGCATAAACATTTTTGCATAAAAAACTTTTCTTACAATTCTTATAATGTAATATAATTTTTATAATTTCAACATTTCTGTTATAATGAAGTTATAACATGAATAATTATAAACTTACTATTCTTTTTTATATCATATTCATATCATTATAAGCAAATTTTCTCTAATCTTTAAACTTACCACCTTCCCAAAATTAAAGCTGAAATTTACATTTAATTTTTTTTTCATTTCAGGTAAGAAAAATACGTCAAAATATCAAAAGGGATGCACTAAAATATGTGGATAGAGAAAAAAAATCTACAAATTGGTAAATTTGTTGTGAACATGTTTAACCCTTAATTACTATAAAGCCATTAACCTTGACTTGCCTATTTATTCCTGACTGCAGCAAGCGAAAACCAAACAATTTGTTTAGCCACAAAGTTATACACTGAATGCTTTGAATTTGATAAAAATTAGCGAAAATTTCTGTTGGGACTAACATGCATACATTAATCGGTCTTAATAAAGCTACCCAGTGGTAAATGAAAATATGATTTAAAAGAGAATATCTTAAGTAAGGCTTGGCTGCGAAGCAACGCATGCATACAATTATCTTTTATTACTACTGACATCCACCTTACAAAGTAAGCTGGTATTAAAGTAGGAATGCTTCTACCCAGTGTGCCATACGCATCCGTTACGAATTTGAGACGGACTTATTTTTTCGTCTTTTTTATCCGAAACTGATCCGTTTCCGTATGAAATTCCTTTCAACATCGCGAATCGCTTTTTTGGATTTATCTCGAACTCGGAACGGACTTCATACACGAATCCGTTTTTGATCATTTTATCGATTCAAGATGAAATTCTTATTTTTTAATGAAGTGTATTCGTTTTAGACTCATTTTGACATAGACTTACGTCTTGCAGCGTGATTTGTATGGGGTCGTTTTAACAATTTTTTCAAGGCCATGAAACTTTTTTGACTAATACTTTAGGGTATACCTACAGCTTTTAATACTCATCGTTCAAAGATAATATATATACTAAACTATCAGATATATTCTGCGCTGAATGAATATTTCATTGTGGATTTTGTCACTATTATATTAAAATCACAAAATATTAAAATATAAGAAGAAAAATGCATGTGTTTATATAAGAAAATCAATCATCAGCTGCTTATGCTGTGCCTGCTGCTTTCTTTGTTTTTGTTTTGTTGTTTTTGCTTTTTACGAAGTCTTTCGCAGCATTGTTTCTCTACTATGTACATATTAAGAGGGTGATCCGATTAGATTAAACTCTTATGAAAAAAAACGACATGCATCATATTTCATTTTATGCTTTTGCCCAATAGATGGCGCTTTCAATTCGGCAAACATGGTATATGCATCTAACAGGCAAAGCGTTGGTTATGGCGTCTAGTAGAAAGTAGCTGAACTAAATGTGTGAAATGAACAATATATTTTTATATTTCAGAAATGAACCAGGTTTCATGCTGGATAAATTGTTGTTTTTGTTTTCATTGCAAATTAATTTGGATGATCAACCATACACATCCCACAACTCATTTTAGACTACCTCGCAAACTATACATCGGACAGAGACGAAAATGGCACCCGTGGAAAGACCATTTGCTCAGCTTATTTCAGATATTCTTGAAAACCAGGGCATTCACTTTATTTTAAAAAACAAAGTAAAATTGAGTGTAGCTCGTAATCTACACAACAGACAGGGATGAAAATGACAAAAATGAAAAAGACATTGGAACAAAGGACATTGGACAAAGAAAGGCTAAGTGGTTCTTTTCAATTTAGTCAATGAACTCAACCTGTCAAACTTAACAAAATGATCGAAAGAATTTGACATTTTTCTTGTTTCTTTTTACTTGCTCTTATATCATGCTTACCTTGAACTATTTCTATGTTCTAGTCTCGATAAGAAGTTCATAATTTGTGTGTTATTAATTAATTTGTTAATTTTCGGAAGATAAATAAAAAATATGTGCGGAAAAGACAAAACAATCGGACTAAAGAGACAAAGCAGGATAGGTTACTACTTAAACGGAATTTTACGTCTTCATTTTCGATACTGTCGAAACTTTTTCTTCTTTTTTTAAACAATGCGAACTCTTAACGTAAAAACAAAACAAATTGGCCATTTCAGCCCTTGAACGGACTTTGACCGAGCTTCTTATGATCAATTGTGTTGTGTGTGTTATTAAATGTTTGCACACAATTAACCCAGAACTGGACCTACATGTTTTATGCCGATTCCGAACGGCTAAAGTTCATTTTCTCAAGAAGCTTTACATGGCATTATTTTCTCTCTGAGGTTTGCCATTGTCTGCAGAGAGGTGGTGAGCGATCAGAAAAATTTTTTTATTGAAAAAACTTTTCGCCGCGGCTGGGGATCGAACCCGGGCTCCGAGCGTGCTAAGCCACACACTTAACCTGTACGCCACGGTCACCACAACGTACTCTTTTATAAAAAAACAATTGAATTTAAAACAAAGTAATGTTAAACTATTACTATTATTATTTTTTTAAAACTATAATGTTAAACTATTATGTGTTTATTATTATTATAAACATTTTTTTCAGTGTAGTGAACATTTTTTTAGCAACGTCTTCAACAGGAACTATGGCCTCGTTATGATATTTTCTTTTAAATGCGCCTAAATGGAAAATTAAAACATAAATTAAGAAGATTTGAAATATATGCGATTTTGTTAACCGAGTAAAATGCAAACGCAAAAACTAATGGCGTTTTCGTTTCTACCAAAAAATGTTGCCCTGTCGCAGTGCAAAATGTTTTCAATGTTGCCCGCAACCCTGTAAAAGTGCATGTTTTTGCCTACTCGAAAAATGTCAACTTAAACAAACGAATATAACCATCCTTGTCTAACGCACGCATGTCATAATATTATCGTTTTAAAAACAGCTGATATGCAGGGCAATCATCTACCCTGAGAAAGTTTGCAAGGCAGAAAATGCGCCTTTTTTGCCCTCTGTGAGTGTGACATTTTAAGAAACGAACACAGAATTTACTCACCCGTTTGCACTTATTTTAGAATCGAACACGAAAAAAGGCAAGGGCAATGAAAAGGCAACATTTTTTGGTAGAAACGAAAACGCCATAAGTAAAAAGGCTTAGTTGTAACTCATGCGGTGGTCACTTGTTTAAACAGGTCCTATTATTTTTCCATCCCCAACATTTCTTCTCTATGCATCTACCTATCACCTCCAATCTATCTACCACCCTTGAAGAAGTTCCAATACAAAAATTTTAAAAACTAATAAACAAGAACTAAAAAACAAGCTTATATTGTTTTTGGGTAACTCCTACGGTGCTCACTTGTATAATCAGGTCGTACTATTTTTCTAACCCCAACATTTCTTCCATATACTTTCCTTAGTTTTCTTTACAGTTATAATGACAAGGCGTTCAAAATTGAAGCAATTAAAACAGTTTCCGAAAAATATGTTGCTAACGACTATCCAATAATAACGTTACTTATTCGTTAACCATAATAATTTCAATATGCTGACAAGTAGTTCAATTCGGTTCGAAGGAGAGCTTCAGAAACACGCTGTTAATAATATAAGGAAGTCATTTCAAATAAAGATTAGTATGGAATTGTATTTTTATGCCTTATTCATTAAAAATAAAATAAGAGCATTTTTAAAAACTTGAAAAACTTTTTTAATGTTAACGTTCTAAATATTATTTTGACGGACTCATTACGAGTTCGAAACGGGTACGTCAAAATATAAAAAAAAATTAATTCCGCATTGACGCAATCGTAACGAAATCGAAATTTAATTAAGAATTAAATAAAAAAAATGTTTAAGACTTCAAAACTTTTTTAATGTTAACGTTCTAAATATTATTTTGACTGACTCGATGCGAGTTCATAATAGGACCGTCAAAACATCAAAAAATGAATTCAGCATTGGCTGACTCTTAAAGGGTTCAAAACAAATACGCATCAGTGTTGCCAAAGAGCCGAACTGAAATTTACCACTATTTAGGAAAAAAAATTACTCTCTGAGAAAATGTACCTTTTTCTAAAAAAAATTACAAAATTTTAAATGATTCGACAGTCGTTATAACTCACTTCTCTACTTCCACAATAAAACATTTCTTTGCTAGCCTTGAACAATTAGTTTCTTCCTATTGCCAACAACGATGTGTAAAGGACTTCTTTTATCAACTTTTCCATCAACTTTTTAGTAGGAACTGGTCATGGCTTTCTAAAAGCGATATTCTTTTAAGCAATATTCAATTCAATTTCAAAACGTTTGATGACTTCTTATGTCTTGGTCTGTTTCAACAATTTCCTTAAGCGCTGATTATAATAGACGAAACGGAACGTTGTAGAACGTTGAGAAATGTCACGTCGCAATCTATTACATGAACTTCTTATGTGAGCGTTTATAATAAGACGGAATGGAACGGCACGCGAAGTTGAGATCTATAGATTTTTGATTTTTGCGTTGCGTTCCGTTCCGTCGAGAATAAACAAATGCTTTTGACAAATGCTTAAAAAAATATCTTTTGATTTGATTTTCTGACGCCTCTTTTTTATAATGAATTCATATTTATTTTGAACACAATTTATGGAAATGAAGTTAAAAGAAAGGAAGATTGATGTTTTTTAATGTTTGCTTATGTCTATTTGACCATTTTAACGATTTGTTCCGTTTCTATTATAATCGTCACTTCGTTTGAAAGCGTTTCATCCCGCTACGCTGACACTTGCCTACGTTCCGTTTCGTCTATTATAATCAGCGCTTTAGTTTTTAAGTAAAAATTTGCAACAAATCAAAAATTAAAACAGTCCTACATTTGTTATTTTTGGTACAAAAAGGGACTCCCAATAATAAAGAAATCTTATAAATTTGAAATAAATTTGGAAATCTTAAAAAAAAAATTAGATTTGCAAATATTTACCACTTTTAGTCAAAAATTACTTTTTTTACCTCTGCCCAAAAAATGAGTAAAAAACTACCTCATTTAGGGAAATTTACCTCAATCTGGTAACAGTGATACGCATCAGTTTTTGTGTACATTGGGTTATGACGAAATTCAATTTTCATTATAATTTTAACCAAGAAATGCAGAAGTTTATGAATTTTTCTGCTTACATTTTAGCATTCTGCTTGAATTTAAGATTGAAATTTCAATAATTATTAAAATTTTATTCAGAACTAAGCTTACACATTTCACTTATGTCATACTTTTAGCTGTAAAACACGTTGAAAAACACAGTCGACAAAGCCAAACTATTGCTTTGATAATGAAAATAATCTGACAGCCCTTAGAAATAAAAAAATTATGTTCACATAGCATACCACTTACAGTTCTGCATAACAAAAAAATTGCCGACAATTTTTTACCAGCGGGTCATTATCAAACTAAAGCTAAACGAATGGCATGTGCATGTGAGAGAAAGAAAAAGAGAGAGAGAGAAAACGTAACGTAAAGGCTTGCTTGGTTGGGTGTTGTTAGGGGCTTTAAGCCAGTAAGTTATCTAATGTTACTGACATAAGCGCAACCAAAGGGGGTTTCGGGGTTTAAACCCCCCCCCCCCCAAAATTATTGTAGTACCAAGCAAAATAGTATTGAATCAAAGTGAGTCACATGAAAAGCAATCACGTTTTATAAAATGAGTGAAAACCCCAAATGTATATTTCAAATCGATTCTGGTTGATGTATAATTTGCTAAATTAGTCATATTTTATTCCTCTAGACAGCACATTAAGCCGGATCGATTTTTAATGGAGAAAAAAAAGTGAGCCGGACACCGACTCAAAAGTAAGAAGTACTCTCAAAAACTAGAAAACATTTTTTAAACACCTGTAAAAAATTTATTTTTCTTGAAATTCAATGGTGTTGTTTAATCAATTTCAATTTAAGTGTTAAAAAAAATATATATTTGAAAATCATGAATTTTATACTGGAGCGCTATCTGGCGTACATTTAACTAAAAACTGGTTAAAAGAAATCGATTTGCGTACCTAAAAACTCATATGTACCCACTTATATATATATACCCACCAAAATTTGCCAAAATCAAACAGTAATTTGAATATCGATTTCTCACATTTTATATAAATATGGCACTTAATTTTGGTTAAACCGCACCATACGATATATCAATGGAAGGAAGAGCTCAATAATGTTCCAATAAATTTAAATTCATGTGAATATCATGACAAATATATATTGTACACGTCTTTAAAACAACCTCTTTTCGAAAATGACAAAACATGGATTTTTTGGGGTCTCAATAAAGTTTGTAAACACAAATAATTTCCAAAATTTTTTTAGTGTACCATGAAAATCTTTAGTTTTTTGCTTATCTTGGGTATGCATTCTGAAGAAAAAAATGTATTATTAAAAAGATTATGACCACTTGAAGGGTTGTTGGCAATACTTCGATTTGAGTTATCTTTTCAACTTCTAGCCTGGAGCACGGAGAAAACTGTTTGCTAAATTTGTATGGAGATTAAGCAAAACTTAAGCATAATTCTCAGCCACTTCAAAATATTGCTTATTTTCAGCAAAAATCAAGCAAATTTTGCTATTTAAATTTATAATAACTAAGCAAATTTTCGCTTGAATTAAATCAAAATTTGCTTTTTCGATTTATATTAACTGAGCAAATTTTTGCTCGAATCAAACCAAAATTTGCTATTTCTATTTATAAAAAATAAAAAAAAAACAAATTGGCCATTTCGACTGGGAATCGAACTCGGGCTCCGAGCATGCTAAGCCACACTCTTAACCTGCATGCCACGGTGTTTCTATTTATAGTTCAAATTTTGTTTTATATATCAATAACCAATCAACTTTTTGCTTGAATCAATTCAAAATTTGCTATATCAATTTATAATAACTGAGCAAATTTTTGCTTACATTGAGTCAAATTTTGCTTTTGCCTGAACACAATTACATTATAATAACTTAGCAAAGTTTGGCTTGAATCAAATCAAAATTTGCTATTTGAATTTATAATAAATAAGCAAATTATTGCTAAAATTTATCTTTATTTTGCTTTTTTCAAATTATATGAGAAGTAATTTCAATTTAGAAAACGTTTTCTAAAATCAAACCGCTATTGAGCAAAATTTTGCTGATTTGCGTTTAAGCAAAGTAACGGCTTGATTCAAGCAAAATAATTTTCTCCGTGAGGAAACTTGAAATATTTGGAAACAAATTAATTCAAAAGTTAGACATAGTAAAAAGCCTAAATTTGAGGAAAATCGGTTGAATCACTCGCCACTGAAAAAATCAAAGAAATTTCTCGTTAAATTGTTATTTCTCGTCCTTTTTTAAAGTCATTTTTTAAACATGGATAACACAAACTATACAGAATTAAGTTTATACTGAAGTCATGTGATTCATTATAAAAATAATTCCGATTGACTTCCGAAAGTGGAGAAAAAATTTAAAATTTCTAATTTTCCATTGTTGTTTCCAAAATCCGTTTCATAAAATTTCTCTTAATTTTTAAATATTATCCGATATTAAGGAATTATGGCTTATTAGGAAAAAATATGTTGGTTTAATTTTTCTTCTGTTCGCCCATCAAGTGACATAATATAGTTTACGCCTTATTCATAATCTTCCATTGGATTTTCAAAATCAGTTTCATGAAAATCCCTCAAAATTGCGCAAATATTAACCGATTTTGGAAAAGTGTAGGAAAGACCTATCGTTAAAAATATATTATTTTGATTTCATCAGCATTTGCGCATTGGACAAGTAATACCAAATGGTATTACTAGTATTAACGGTATTAGCGGTTTTTACTTTCGGAACTGAGCATAATTAGTGCTCACTAAAGGACGAATTTTAAAGCTAGTGCCAGCCAATTGGGTATTTTTATAACGAATTGATGTATGGATGAAAAATTTTCACTGTACTCAAATATGTTATAGAGTTTGCTCCAGAGAATGCTTTTCTCTAAATGTTGTACTAAGAAATCCCTAAAAATGATAAAAAGCTTCCATGAACAAGGGAAATATATAAAAATATATCGTTTTTAGAGAATAAGACTTTTTTATTTTTGAAAAAAGATTTCATTTTATTGAAGAAAATACTTCGCACAATGAATTTTTTATCAAAATTTAGTAAAAATTTTTCATTTTCCTTAAATTTTTCTCTATTAATGAGAATTTTTTGTGCGAGAAAAATACTTAACATTATTAGAGACATTGAAATACTTCCATTTCCAACAAGTGAAGAAATATTTATTTGAAAATTTATTCTAATTGAATTATCGAAAATAGAGAAATTTTTATCGGAGAAAGGTAGGTATTTTTTTCTAAATGTGTGTCGAGAAATATATTGAATTTTTGCTGACTTTATTGGCACCCGACTAAAAATGAAAATATTTTATCTCAAGCCTTATAACCTTCGTGCAACTTCCAAATAAGAAAAAAAATCAATTAAACGGCCTACAACTGGTGCTTGCAAAATATTTTGGCCGAACAGATTCTAAACAACGTTGAAGCCAGTTTATTTTAAAACGGCCGCTACCACTGCTTCTGTACGGATAGAATGTCCTGACAGTGACCGTTATAATTAAAAAAAAAAAAAAAAAAAAAATATGGTGCTGGCCATTAGTGCAAAAATTGAACGCACTAACCGCTACAACTCAGCCGATGTAATTACGTAAAATTGTTTTTATATATAAGTTCTACATTTGATAAAATCCCCCCCAAAAAAAATTCCTGGTTGCGCCCCTGGTTACTGACGTTAATTCGTGCATAAAGCTTCGTCCCGAATTTATGTTTCTTCTGCCCGCCACTGTGCTCGTGTGCGTCGGCTTAAGCACTCTCGAATTTCTATGCTGTTGATTGCAGATAAGCCGCCCGCCAGACGGCTTTCATCGCCCTCCTCTCGCTTTTGTGGTTGTTTATATTTCAACATAACCAGTGCTGCCATCTGTTTGCATTTGTATCATTTAGTCAAATGAGAGAACGCAAGCTCATTGGCATAAATTAATTCCAACGAATTGCTAAAATT
Organism: Tetanocera ferruginea; assembly: GCA_958299015.1. Lineage (NCBI taxonomy): Eukaryota > Metazoa > Arthropoda > Insecta > Diptera > Sciomyzidae > Tetanocera > Tetanocera ferruginea. The sequence goes on along the minus strand of OY282643.1, from coordinate 113,483,417 downwards.
ATTATTATCGGAAAACAATTTTACTATGAAATGCGTCGGAGATGCGTATCAAGATCATCTCTAACTATCAACAATAGCAACACAAGCAGCAGCAGCAGCAGCAATTGTGTGGGCGTTAGTGTGTATGGGTGTGGTTGTGATGTGGGCTTAGTTAAAGCATACGTAAGCCAAGCCAACAACATTAACATAAATTGTCTAAATTGCATTTAATTAACATTTGTTTGTTGGCAAAATTAGTGTTAAGCATTTCGTTGTCGTGGGTAGATGTTTGAGTGGCTGGAGAGCTTTGTTGCTAGGATGCGCCTTGTTATTGTTTTGCGCCCAACTTATTTATTATGCATAAATAACATTTAGACAGTAATATTATTGCATGCAATGACAATTTAGTTAATTGCAATTTATTAACGAAGGATCATAAAGTTAATCCTTGAAGTCGATTAGTTGCGGTCAGTAGAGGCGGTTGTTGTTGCTGTGAAGCAGTGTTGTGGCTTGATGCAATTAAGTAAGTGCACTACAACTTGAGATGGAGATTACGACAGAGTTTAAATTTATGACAACAGATTAAAATATGTTGTCGTCGTAGTACGTCATTTAAATGTTATTTAAATGAATTTTAGAATTCATTACAGCTCTTTGTCGGTCTTAGATACTTCGTTTAAAAGTTGACAAAATAGGCAGTTGGAATTTAAATTTTATGATGAAAACAAAGTTGCATTAAATCTTTAAGTTAATCCCAATTTAATGTTATTATTGACTTTTAAATATTTGTATTTGAAAATACTTTTATAGTATTTGCTCGATAAGCAAATAAATAAAATATTTCTTGTAAAACATAGATTATTTAGTTTATTGCAAAAAAAAAAAACCAGCAATTTTAATTCAAACTTAATAAAAGGCATTGAGGACCGCGTTCACATTTTACAAAACTTTTCGAACTCAGCCTTCAAACTTTCCTTTCCGATGGATTTTGTTACACCGAGCATGATCCCATAGTAAAAATTCATAATATCAACGAGAATTTCGAAGAAAATTATGATTTACAGTTAAAATCAGACTCAAAACTGAGTCGCAATTAATTTTTTTCGAAATGTTGGTTATTTTTTAACCGACTTCAAAAAGGAGGAGGTTCTCAAGTTGGTTGGTTTCTCTGTTTTTTTTTTTTTTTTTTTTATATAATTTTTGAAACATCGTGCTGAGTATCATGTAGTTCAAACTCATGATTTCACGATGAGTTTTTTAGAAAATTTGAATTTTGTTTAAAACATGACAAAAAAAAATGAATCGAAATTTATTTTTTTCTTAAATTGAGGTAAATTTTTTCATAATTTGGTAAAAATTTTGTCCGCCAAACACGATCCTGTAGTCAAGACTCATGATTTTATAATGAATTCAAGAAAAAATTGTAATTTTTGGGCTAAAACTATTTTGAAAATGGGTCAAAATGGGTTTTTTGTTAAGTCTTGTGAATGTGCGTTAAACTATTCAATAATCAAAACTCATCATAACACACATCATACTTTTGAAATTAGAAATTAGAAAATTTATATCAAAAATTGACCCAAACATGGGTCGAAATTTAGGTTTTCCAAATTTAAACCAGAATTATGGTATTTGGATTTGGATTTTGGAAATTTAAGCCGCAATACGATTCTGTAGTCACAACTTATGACTTAACTGAATTCTGGACAAAATTACCATTTTTGTATAAAAACCGACCACAAAATGAGATAAAATTGTTTTTTTTTTTTTTAATTTTTAACATATGGGCATCTCCCAGTGGCACGGACGCGACATTCGCACGGTTTTAACTACTCGAAAAACAGGAAAGGAACAAAATGAGCCGATATGTATTTTAAGTTTTCTAACGCGATGAAAGAGTGCTACATTTAAAAAAAAAATTGGCGAGATTTAAAACAAATCAGTACAAAGAAATAAGCAATCATTTAATGGAACGGACGCTACAAAAAACAAAAGTTTTTTAAAGTCGTATAGAAATATGCAAAATTTAGCTAATTTTGAGAACTTTTTTTTATATATAATATACATGTTATTGGAGGTCAAAGGATAACTATTCTTCGTAGACTTATGAAATATTAGAATTATCTCTTCCCTTTTTTAAATAGATATAGCACGAATACGGACGCGACATCTCGGACGGACAAATTTGTCCACCATAGTAAAATACAGTAAAGATGTTCATTATAAATTTTAATAAAAATACATCATAATAAGTTAAATTCAAGTTACATAGCAGTAATACTAATCAAAATAAAAAAAAATTGATTTAAAAGCTGTTAGAGTACTTTATTTAAATGTTTTTCTTCACTTTTGGTGGACCTTTTTTTGGGAGATGCCCATATGTATAATTTCTAAAGAATCTTGTTTCGCGTTATACTATTTTGTAGTCAAAACTAATGATATAATTAAGACTTTTGGAAAACGTAACAAATTTTGTTTGAAAACTGAGCACAGAAAATGGTTCGAAATTTATTTTTTCTTAATTTAAGGCAGATTTTTATACAATTTTGGAAGGATTTTGTCGCGCTGAAAACGATCACGGTGTCAAAACTAATTTTTTCAACAAATTTTCTGAAGAAAGTTGCCATTTTTGAGTTAAAACTGACTGAAAACGGGTCAAAACGGTTTTTTTTCGAAATTTTGTAAGATTTTGTCGCGCTAAAAACGATCACGATGTCAAAACAAATTTTTTCAAAAGATTTTCTGAAGAAAGTTGCCATTTTTGAGTTAAAACTGACCGAAAATGGGTCAAAACGATTTTTTTCCAAATTATGGGCATTATTATAATTTCTTCTAAAGGTTCATGTAGGAATCGTAAAAGGTACTATTCTATAGTAAAAACTCATGATAACACGAAGAATTTTAGTAAAATTCCAAATTTTTTTTGAAAACTTACCTAAAATTAGATCAAAATTTATTTTTCTAAAATTAAGGCAGAATTTTATGTAAAAGCTAAAAAGTTTTGTCGCGCTGATTGGGATTATGTTTTTGGAATTATTTCACAAAAGAGTTTTGTAAAAAAATACCTTTTTTGACTAAAAACTGAGCCAAAAATGGGTCAAAATTATAGTTTGTTTTAAATTTTGGGTTAATTAATGAATATAACCGCCAAACCAGCCGAAATGATCAATAAAGCATTGTGTTGATTTCAAAGAGAGGTAAGTGTTATGTTGGAGGGTGAAAAGATGAAGTAATGAAATGACGGTGAATATTTTTCTTAAAATTGCAAAGTTTGAAAACGTCGGGAAACACAGACGCAGGAAGATTATTCTTCAATTTTACTGTATGACCTAAATCAATTATCCCTGAAATGCAAAGTTTTATTGAAAACCAAGGTAATGGCATAAAAATATACTGGGAGAGCTACTCTTGTGAATCTAAGAAACACATAAGCTGGTGACGTCAGGTCGCATATATCCCTTGAACACTTGGCATGGTAAAATCTTGAAGCCCCTGTTCAAATGGCTAGGCATTTATCCGCTTGTTTGGACACAAAGATTGGATTAGATCGATATGTACAGAACGTCAAGAGCTGCTAGGCCCGTAATATTCTCACCAGGCCCGTAGCCAGAATATTGTTGGTCGGAGGGCAACCAAATTTTTTTTCAATATTAGAAAACCATAAAACTAGTGGAAATTAAAAAATAAATGGGGGGCTGTTTTGAACTAAATTTTTTTAGGTGTTTTGAACTAAGAGACGATGATAAGTCATGAAGAAAGCATTGCAAAACCAACTCAGGGAATAAAAGTTGATTATTTCACTAATTGAGTCAATTGGTTCGATTCAGCAAACAAAAAAAAAAAAAACAAATTGGCCATTTCAGCCCTTGAAAGGACTTTGACCGAGCTTCTTATGATCAATTGTGTTGTGTGTGTTATTAAATGCTTGCACACAATTGACCGAGAACTGGACCTACATGTTTTATGCCGACTCCGAACGGCTGAAGTTCATGTTCTCAAGAAGCTTTACATGGCATTATTTACTCTCTGAGGTTTGTCATTGTCTGCAAAGAGGTGGTGACCGATCAAAAAAATTTTTTATTGAAAAAAACTTTTCGCCGCGGCTGGGGATCGAACCCGGGCTCCGAGCATGCTAAGCCACACACTTAACCTGCATGCCACGGTCACCACGGTTCGATTCAGCCAAAGCTCAATATATTGTCCTTCTAGTGTTGTTCAGCCCGAGTAACGGCGGCAAAAAAAAAATCCCGATGGAAACATGCCACCGCCATGGCGCGCCAGGGAACAGCCCCAAAATATGCGCAGTCAAATCAAAGAGAAAGTCCAGTTTATAAAAAGCGTATTCCCTACCTAAACTCGGACTTCTATAAACGTAGTAGAAGTGTTACAAGTGCGAACGGACTCTGAGCTCAACCCACATGGAGCTAAACCCCCAAACGGTGACCCTCAGAACTGGTTGAAATCGATACGTTATATCTGCATGAATAAAAAGGACGATGGCTCTATGTTAAGAAAATAATGGCAGGTATATAAAAATTCAGTTGATCTGCATCCTCACTCACCTGGGTCTAACTAAGTCTCAATAAATACTCGCAAGATTTACTTCCGCTTGCTTTTTTTTTGAGCCTTTTAGAGTTTAGAACTTTTCAAGAGTTTTCATGCCTCTGACACGTAACCTCTTTCTTCCTCTTTCTTACTCTTGTGTATTGTCTTCGTGCCTCTGTGATTTCAGAAATTAAGCAATATTATGGATGAGAGGCCGCTTCCTAGGTCGTTTCGTTATCAAAGCATCACCGCATCGCAGTTTTTTTAGATTTCATCTTCAATTTTATATGCCTGTCATGATATATCTTTTGCCGGTGTCAAGGAGTAGCTACGAACCATCAATATTTTATAAGTCGTTTTTATTGTGGCAAAATACTTACTGGGCTTGATAATTGTAGTACTGTCTATATATGATAGATTGTTGGTCACTTAGCAGTTAAAGATTTCTTTCTTAAACTTATTTATTAAGTTTGCTGTTTCGGAATTTCAGACCAACTATGAAACTGCCTCCCTTATATAGTTCTATGTGTCCTCTTTATAGTTCTTGGATGAAAAGACTTGGTGCCAAGTAGCAACTTACGAATTTTATGCTTTACACTTCAGCCTGAACGTCCTCTTAAAATGCAAATAAAGCAGCTCTTTTTTGCACCTCTTCATGTAACAATTACTGCCATAACTTCCTGCTTACTTACTTACTTACTTACTTAGATGGCGCTTACAACCGTTGGTCGGTTTTGGCCTGGTCTAAGAATTTGCGCCAGCCTCTTTTGTCGTGCGCTTGCTGGCGCTAGTTAGAAACTCCAAGCGTTGTCAGGTTATCCAATGCCTAGTCTTTCCAACGGAGATGCGGACTTCCTCGTCTGCGTTGGCTCGTCACCGCTGGGTACCGAATCCAATATCTTTTTCGCTGGAGCTTCGTCGTTCATTTTCTCGACATGACCTAGCCAGCGAAGCCGCTCTATTTTAATACGTTTGACTATATCGATGTCGGCATATAGCTCATATAGCTCATACAGCTCGTAGTTCCATCGTATTCGGTACTCGCCATTGACGCAGATTGGACCATAGATCTTGCGAAGGATTTTTTCTCGAACGCTCCCAAAGTCCTTTCATCAGAACTGCTCAACGTCCAGGTTTGTGATGCGTATTGTAGGACGGGCATGATTATTGACTTATAGAGCGTCAGTTTTGTTCGTCGAGAGAGAGCTCTGCTTCTCAATTGCATACTGAGCCCAAAGTAACACCTGTTGGCAAGAGTTATCCTTCGTTTAATCTCAATACTGATATCGTTGGATGAATTAATGCTGGATCCCAGGTAAACAAAGTCCTTCACTACCTCAAAGGAGGTGTTGTCAACAGTGACGTGGTTTCCAAGACACTGAGACTGTTTGTTTGTTGACACAATAAACTTCGTTTTATCTGCGTTCACTGCAAGACCCATTCGACTCGACTCTTTTTCTAGCCTAGAGAATGCTGCACTGACTTCGCGCGTATTGTGGCCAATGATGTCGATATCATCTGCATACGCCAGCAGCATAACACTTTTATAGAAAATTGTGCCGCTGCGTCTCAGGTCAGCAGCTCGGATGATCTTCTTCATGACTATATTAAAGAAGTCGCACGATAAGGAATCACCTTGTCTGAAACCTCGCTTGGTATCGAACGGAAGGGAGAGGTCCTTCCCGATTTTCACTGCGCTGCTGGTGTTCTTCAGTGTCATCCTGCAAAGACGTATTAAAAGCCCGTCTGTCGTTCGTTATTACGAAGCCCGCCGCTCAGATTCGCTGCCAAAGTATATCGGGTGATAGTTTATTGACGTTTCCAGGAGACACCAAGCGGAGGTTTGAGTCGACTTGAGACGATTTCGACATAGATAATGCTGGCCTCGCCAAGTTGAGGCAGTCAGACACGTTGCCATGTGAAGATCGCCCCTTTATCTCCCCATAACTTCTTGCAGTAGGGTCAAAATCAAGGCATCCTGTTGGAGCGTCCTACTCTCGGGCTATAACTCTGTGATGCCAGTAAGCATTACGACTGCCGTCTGCGTACGGTTACTGCAGTGACTTCTCTTGTAGTGACTTGGATACCTTGTTAGCGCTAAGCATCTTCTGGATTTCGTTGCGTACATGTTCAGCTTAATCAGACTCTTTTGTGAATACTTTTATCTAAACATAAATTTTGAACATTCTGTTCAACTCTTCTTTCAACTGTAGAGGTGACTGAGTAGTTAAAAACTTCAGCTGAGTCTGCTAATCTCTATTTTCTGTAGACTAGTTAGACTCTTGATATGTTCTCTCCGAGTCAAGTAATTTCTGTTAAGTAACTTTTCCTGTTTCATCCTTAGAATGATGTAACTGCACGAAAGTTTGACTAATTTTACGACACAATTTCGTTAGCTCTTGATTACTGTTCGTAACTGTGCCACTTCTTCTGCGTCGGTTATGGTTGCAGAGAGGGCTTTGCTTCTATGGGGTAGCAAGTTTGGGTGTATCTTCTTGGATAGCCAGCCGCTAACTTCTATTCTTCGTTGATGGCGATCAATGCCTATACTTTTTTCATGTTTTATGAATTTCCTTAGAAATATTGGATAGTAATATTGATGATACAACATATGATACAAATAGTAATACAACAACAAAACAACTAGGGGTCGCAGGAAATATTATATTTATATTATTAATCAAATGAAACCATTTATTTCATGATCGTTATTTTTTGGTAAGAAAAAAAACTATCATTGTTTGATATTTCATGTAAGAGTATTTGTTTTTGTGCACTTACCACACACTTTCATAATTCAGGAGTCACAGAAATTTTTTATCGCAGTTGATAATAAACAGCTGTTGTAGTGAACATAATTTGTTTTTGTTGTTACAACAGGTCGTTTGGTATTTTAATTGACAGGTACATATAGAAAATAAACAACAAGTAAACTAAATTTAGCAAATATCGACAACAAAAGATATGGAAATATTGTGTTTCTAAAATTGTGTTTCGTAAGGACATCTATATCTATATCTATATCTATATCTACATCTATACTCTATACTTATTATATAAAAGGCTTCTCACGTATCTACGTAGACGTGTAACTCAAGAACTACTCAACCGATTTTTGTAATTCTTTCACTAACATAAAGCAACATGTTTAACTTGGAAATTGGCGTACTTTTTTTCTTTAAAACTGCTCTTAAAAGTTATTAAAACTTGAGTTTAAAAAGTAGCCAAAAAAATCAAATCCAAAAAACATTGCTGCATTGAATCGTTAGATACACAACCAGCGCGCTGCAGCGTAAAGCTTTCTCGCTCTTTTTCTCTCCGATTGTGTTTGTTGTTATTGTTTCTTTTACTTAAAGTACTTTAAATAAGGGATGTTTTACGTTCAAGAGCAGACGCAGGAAGTTGTCTCATTCAGTTGGCGCTGAGACTTCAAGTGATTAAGTCTTTGTTGCTTAATTTTTAGGTATGATATGTTTATGCTTCGTAAATGTTTATCTATATTAAGGGAATTCACAGTTTGCTTCTAAAGTTAACACCTGGCAACTTTAGAAAGATATTTCAATCGAACTGTGAGCACCTCTTTTTGTGTTTGGAGCTAAATTGCAAAAATAGTTTTCAAAAATTTGAAATTTGTTCTAAAACATGCCTCGAATGAATGGAAAGGAAGAATTAATAAATGCCTTATGCTGTAAGAGCTTGTTGGACATAATGACCCAAGATTCAAGTAAGAACCTTATTCAATATTTCCATTTTTCTTTATTCTCTCAATGTCAAATTATGTTATCTATAGGCAGCGAAGATGAGGAAGATGATATCTTAATGGACTTCACTATAAGCGCAGCGCTTGTTTTGAAATCTCGGAGAAGCAGCCATTTGAATGTGCCAAAGTCAGCACAATGGAATGAAAGAGTTCTTCCTAACTTTGATGACGGTCGTATGCGTCAAATGCTACGCGTAGAAACTATTGAATTTGGACATATCTTAGCCTTAATAAAAGAAGATTCCGTGTTCAAAAATAAAAACTCAATTCCACAATTGCCAATAGACTTGCAATTAAAGATTGCACTATTCCGCTTAGGGTCTAGTGGTGAAAGCGCTTCTATTCGGAAGATTGCAACTTTGTTCGGCGTCGGAGATGGAGGTACGGTAATAACAGTTACAAGCCGAGTTATTACCGCAATTATTAATTTAAAATCGAAGTATTTCTTTTGGCCGTCCATAATGGAAAGAAAAAAAATTGTTGCAAGCACAATGCATGAGCTGCCAGGGTGCATTGGCTACGTTGATGGCACCGAAATCAGGTTGGCAGAAGCTCCTATAAAGGATCACGAGTTCTACTTTTCTCGAAAAAAGCAGTACTCAATCAAAATGCAAATTGTGTCTGACCATTCTTTAAAAATTCGGCAAGCCGTCATTGGATACAGAGGAAGTGTTCATGATGCCAAAATTTTTGCAGAATCTTCAATTGGACGAGCGCCAGAAAACTACTTTTGTGACAAGCAATGGATAGCTGGAGACTCTGCATATCCTCTAAGCCGTAATGTCATCACACCTTATCGACAAAATAGTGCAGAACTGTCCCAAGAAAAGAGGAAAAAATTCAATCAATACTTTTCCAAATACAGAGTTCGAGTGGAGAACTGTTTCGGCAAGCTGAAAGAAAGATTTAGTAGCTTAAAAGAACTTCGATTCCGGAAGTCCAACGAAAAGAACTATAAAGACTGTTGCAACTGGATTTTAGCTTGCTGCATTTTACACAATATTCTACAAGAATTCAACTGCACGGAAGATGATTTTGCAGATAATATTGATTACCCACGAGAAATACATGAAATCAACGAGTTAAGAACCGCTTTAGCAGAATTTGTAAATAATAAACGCTGAAACTCATATTATCGAATTCACTTTTTTATTTCATATGATCTATAATAACTAAATAATGCTATGTACACATTTATTTCTTTCAATGCTTATTTCTGCATTTTTAACTTTTCTAGTTCTAATCTTTCTTTCATCTCTATTTCTTTCAAAGCAATACTTTCCCGCATTTCCAATTCTACCAACTTTAACTTTTCTTCACTGGCATGCTTCTCCTTCTCAAACAAAAACATATTCTCCTTGAGTGCTAGCTCTCGTTCCCTCATCTTAGAATCAGCCTCAAATTGCTCCTTCTTTAGCTCCACCAGACTGGAATGTACCTCAAGCACGTCAGCCAGAGCTGTGCGTGAGTAAATACCCTTACGTGCAGTTTTTTCTGTAGCACGTGGGGTTTCTGGCGATACTACATCGATTGATTCTTCGTCGAAAGTTATGTCAAAGTTCGGCGAGACATCTGCCTGGCTGACAGACTCCTGCGTTTTGCTGTCCTCAGTGTCTACAACGGAACTATTTGACTCAAACTCCCTGTACCCGAAAATGTCCTCCAAATAGTTAAACAGCGGACACATCCTTTCCACCACATCTAAAATCAGTCGCCTGAGTAAGATTGAGATAAAATATTTAAGCTTTTAACTCACCTCGTGTTGTCTCGCTATCCTGCATTGTGCCAGCACCGGTTGAGTTATACCAGGACTTTGCTTTGATGTAGCTTTGCCTTAAATTTTTCACCTTACAGCGCACAACCGTCCACTCCAACTCACTCCCGATTTGATTCAAGAAACGCTTATAAAACAGCTGGGCTGTTGGCTTTTCAATTGGCCTGTTGTCGCGCAGAAAATCCACGAGTTGCTGCTGCTCCTGGTCACTCCATTTTCGATACGGTGTTTTGCGTACACGCTTCTGCTTCACCAAAAACGAATTGTACATTTTTTACTAGGTTTTAATCCTTACAAATTAAAAACAATTTACTTACTTCTTCGACGAGCCATTCTTCCTCCATTTTTTGCAACAAAATGAAATCAGCTGATTAGTGATGCCACTTAACACAAAAGAAAGACATGAGTAGAAGTGAGATATCTTTAGCAACAAGTGGTATCTCAAGTTTGTACGTAAAACAAAAACAATAAAAGTTAACACGTGCTAAAATGTTCTAAAGTTAATAGACGGCAAAGTTAACAGAGCAGATAATACAGAACTGTGAGCACCCTAATTGTTTTTTATGCTGCGTAAATTTTTGTTGAGACAAAGAGCGCTACAAGCGTAAGTATAAAATCGTGTTATAAATGAATTACAGTGCAATGTTCAATTACAGTGCAATGTTAAGTAATTAAACATTGTACTGCTTTTAACATTTTTGGTCATTAATACTTAAAAAGGTCGATCCAAAATGTGAATCAAAAATTTATAAACCAGTAAAATGTCCTATTTTAGTTCCTTCATTCATATGCGTTTCCTGACGTTATTTTTGATTATAGCCTTGATTATAAAAATTGGATAAGTAGAATTCAAGATAGACATGAAAAAAGCGAGAAAAAAATGTAAAAATATTGGGGCATAGTGTAATCAATGTGTGAAATGGTGTGTTCGCATTAGTTAACAGGTGTAAGTGTATTGATACGATACTGAAAGGTGTGGTAAAATTTATTTTCAAAATCCTTAAATTAAGTTGAATGGAACAATTTTCATCAAGATGCTGCTTGCTTTAAAACAAGATGTTAAAAGTTACAGATCTTCATTAAGTTTTAGTTCGTGTTAAAGAATTAAAATGTCGTTTTTGGAAAACGAAAATAGATTTCTGAGCTAAAAAAAGGTTAAAAACTATTTATTAAGACTTTTCAAGCAATTATATACAATTCATACACAATGAAAATATATAAGAATCGCGACATTGGTCAATCAATTTTATTGGATCAAATAAAAAAATTTTAAATTGAGTGTACATGAGACCGAACCCTAATTTTAAGATCATTTAATTTTTCCTCAAGCAACGAAATTAGCTTCGGTTACACCTAAGAACATTTCGAACAAAATTTGGTCCTTATTGGATCACGGTCAGTAGACACGGCGTCTCCTTGGATTCTAAGGGACTGTGTATGCAAATGAGCTGTTTATTAAAAAAATATTTTTAAAAAAGTAAAAAACAAAATTTAGATACTCGAAAACATTTTATTGAAAATTAAAAATTATACGTTCTTAGGCCTTACCAAATATTATTTCGTTTTTGGAGCGAAAATTTATTGTACTTGAAAACCAAAGGAAAACATACAAATCTGCAGTAAGTCAACCAATTTTTAATTTAAAAGTTTAATGCCATGCAGCATCAGACGCTATAATTTTCATTTTTATAATTTTCACGTTCTAGATGGATTTAGAAGATTGAAAACCTTGAAATATTAATGAATTTTCAATAAAAATTCAACTAGCTGTCATTACATTTCTTACATTAAATTTTCATAAAATATTTTTTTCATTTGTTTTTGTATTTGTTTTTGTCTTCATTATTTAAGTCAGTTGGAGAGACGTGCAGCAAAGCTAGAATACGATTCGCTATTGGTTATTCCATGGAAAGATAATTTTGAAAAAAACATTCTGTCAGATACCAAAGACTTTTGGTTGAAAACGAACGATTAGATAAATGCTGGTGGAGGCAAAATGCTGGAAACTATTTCTAAGTTAGCACTTATTTTACTATCGCTGCCTCACTCAAACACTTTTGTTGAAAGAGTATTACTGTGATGAATGCTACTAAAACGAACATGAAAAATCGTATGATGTTGGAATCCCTTTCGTCTATTATACGAATAAAATTTCACATGAAAGCCTTAAACGTTTGCTGCAAGACTCTTCCGATAACAGAAAATATGATTTTTAAGTGCAATAGCTCTATATATGAAAAAAAATAAATAGATGAAGAGGAAGTTGATGAAAGCGAAGAAGATATTGAATATCTTCTTCAGGAAACTTTTAATATCCCAACAAACAAAATGATTCACTTATGATATCGTTTATGAATTGCTTGCTCGTTCATTTCATTCAATAGCAATTATCATATACAATTCATTTATAATATCGTGAACGGGAGAAATTCCTCCTTCGTTAACGAACCTTTCAAATCGACAAAAGCAATTCGTTAAAGAGTCGCCAATTCTTAGAAAATTAATACATTAACGAATGTTCCTATTTCAAATAAGCAATTCGTTAACAAATCTTCCAATTTAATAGAAGCAATTCTTAAACGAATCACCAAAGTTCAAAAAGCAAAAAAAAAAAATTAAAAAATCTAGAAGTTTTATATATATTTGCCCGTCAGCTCTTCTCAACTCATCAACCGTCAACTTATCTCGATTTTAAACACAATTTAATGTTAAAACCGACATTCAGCATAATTTTATTGAAATTTTTTGAAATATTTTGATGTTTTTTGAAACAAAACAAAAATTAATTTTTTGAAATGTTTTTGATATTCAAAGTTTTAGAATTTTTACTAAAGTGTCGCTCAAGTAAGTCGCTTTTAATCTTAGTTTAAATTGTTTAACAAAGTATTTCTGCTATTTAACAAAGCAATTTTAAACGGTACTTTCTTGAAGCATCCAGCCAACCTCTGATATAGACAAAACCAAACTATACGAAAAAACTATTAACAAGCGATTCGTCAACGAATCACTCCTCGCCACAATGTTTATTGGGATGTTTTAATTATTTGTGTTTAAAAGAAAAATTTATTTATTTAATGTTAATTTCTTTGAATTGTTTTTTTTTAAAGAAATGTTTAATTTATGTTATATCTTTTTAACACATTGCAAATTTTCAATACATACAAATATAAACAATTTGTTTTAAAAATGAGCTTAAGAGAAAATTTTTGGGACTTTATACTGTAAATGTCCCCAATTTGCGCTTGTTTGGGCTACAAAATATTAAAATCTGAAAAATTGGGCGATTTTTGGGCGATAAAAATGTTGTAGTTCGCGCTTTTTCTAAAAACTATCTGGCCACACTGTTCACGACTGCAATTGGAGTGAGGCAGTGGCGTAGCAAAATTTTCACTAGCAATAGTGAGTAATCCCCAAAGATCTATTTTGAATATTTGAGGAAAAAATAGGACCGGGAAGTAAAACGTTAACAAATTTTCCCTCAGTGACCCTGAATAACTATCAATTTAAATATTTTTTCGAGATCAATCCACGTCTTCTGTATAAAAGTTAAGTGAAAATTAGAAAAAAATATTAAAATTAATTTAAAAAACTTTTTTTCTAATTTTTATAAATTTCTTTATAGTACTCTTTATACATTTTAGCTTCGACTTAAATAGACAAGACTGAGGTCTGTAACATTTGACTGCCTTATTCTTGACCATAAATATCACAATATCACAGTGATACCAAATTGATATTAGAAATTTGTTTCATAGTCATTATCTACATAATTCCCAAAGCAAACTTGCCCTGGGAGAACAAGGCCAAGAGTCATGAAAATTAGAATAGTTTTTAGAATAGTTTTTTCTTAAAAAGTGTATTTTTGACAGTTTTTGTTAGTTGATTTGAACAGAATAATAATTATGTATTTTAGTAAATTAAAGGAGTAAGGAAACCATGTTAGAAAATAAATGTTTCAAAATAAATCAAAAAAGCATCAGAACGCCAAAAAATTGTTATAAAACGCCATTTCTTAAATTTAAATAAAAAAATGTTATGAATTTTAATCAATTTATTTTTTTTTAGAAATTTTGAAGTAAGTAATAAAAAAACATCAGAACGCCATAAAATTGTTATAAAATGCCATTTATTTAATTTAAATAAAAAATGTAATGAATTTTAATCCTTTTTAAATTTTTTTAGAAATTTTGAAGTAAGTAATAAATTGAGCTTTTAAATTGTTTTATGTAACAGGACACCCAAAAACATATTAGTATTAAAAATTATGTTCTAGCAGGTTAAGAGCTGCAAATAAGGTTTGTTTGTCGATGAATAGTCTCAGAACTTAGTAATCACAAAATTATAAAGTATATTTTTTAACCTGACATTTATGACACGAGGACGTTTTTATAAAAAGCTCTGGAGAAATGTATTGCTGGAGAACATCCCAGCAAAATCTTCGCTTACATATAATCGAAAAAGTAATCCAGAAAATTTCATTCATCGTTACCCTCTCGCTTACTGAACCCATTATTTTTATATATCCATGTCATTAGAGGTAATCGAAAGCGCTGTCACTTGAAAAGATTAAGCGCTTAAAACGGTTGGTTTATAATTGATTTCACGAAATTAATACTTGAATAACAACTTTCAAGTTGATGTGAATGCATTGCCGTGAATTTATTACGGATTAAATTTAAGTTCTTGCATTAGCATTTATGTTATGCATTTTAGAATCGATTAAAAAACAAGACCTAACGAAAAATTTTGCTGGGATATTGGATGAAATGTCTACTATACTAGCATGTTTGAGCACTTCTTAAGATGAATATTTGGAGTACAAAAGCTTTTTTAAAAACTTTATGGAATATAAAGTTAGGAATATATACATAGAAATATACTTTAATTCATCACTTTAATGATGAATAAAAGACAAATAAAAAATAAAACCATTAAAAAATTATCTTCGACTTGCCCGAAGTCAAAATACTCAGGTTGAAGCTTATTCGGATTTATTTAGGTTATATTTTTTCCAACTTTTCATATTTCAAACTCAAATTACGTTTTATTTATCAAGAAAACAAGACTTATGTATGATCTTTCAATTAAACACATCAATTTTTGTATAAATTATGAAGGTTTTGATATTTTCGTGACATCACTTTCTATGGAAGTATTCACAAAATTTTGTTGAATTTCAACTGCAGGGTATATGTTTCAAATTTAAGCATTATAGTGGTACTCCAATTTAGCGAACACCGATTTAACAAACTCCCAATATAAGGAACACTTATTTAATGTTGTTGACTCTATATTCCGAACATTTGAAATTGTAGGTATTCTATTTAACAACATTTGCTTCTCTGAGCTCGCTTCGTTTGTTTTTGAATTTGTAATAACATTTATATGTATTTACTTATCTAATTCTCAAAAAGTCCCCTCGGGTTAATATACATATTATAGGGTTTCCTTTTTAATAAACATAATAGGAATGTATTGACATAATTTTGGATTTTTCATTTGGAGTGTGAACAGATTTTAACCAGCAGCTTTCTAAACATTTAATAATAATAATTAATAATTCCTAAAACAAGTTAAAAAATTCAACATTATTGGAGTGCATAGTTAAAACAAAAAATGTAAGGATATTTGTTTCAAGTTGACAAATTTATTAGCTTTGTTATATGGTAAAAAAACTCGAAAATAGTATTACCGATTTAATGAACTTTTCGATTTACCGAACGACCTTGGACTTTATATCTTTCGTTAAACTGGAGCACCACTGTATGACAAATCTCAAATCATGAAAATTATTTCATTATGGACTTTAAAGAGATTTGCAATAAAGACACGGCTGTAATCGTGTGGACAAACTAATGAAAAGATAGACAGACGAACATGGCTTAATCGACTCATGGTCGTGAAAAAAATTTCGTGACAAAATTATTGTGCCCGCTACGCTTTGCGGATGGAGTATAATAAATATTTAATACAAAACTTTGAAAAACGTAGAAGTAGATTATGGTAAACGAGTCGGTACAGCAGATAATCAGATTTTTCTTATTCCTGGTAATGCCAATGAATCAAAAAACTTTGTTAATACTGAAGTATTAAATAATTAAAATGGAAATATCTTCACTTTATTATAGTTAAACTATTTAATATAATTTGCTTCCAAATACAAATAATATGCTAATATTTTAACGTTTTTTATTATTGAAATTTTTCAAATATACAAAGGTATTATTGATAAAGAGAAAATGTCCGTGGCGAAGCCTCGGACGACTGTGGCCTGCTAGTTTTAATATAATAAAAATTAAAATTTTTTTTTAGCTTAATGAGGAAATTCTTTTTAACTTTCCTTTTTTAATTTAAATCGGGGCTTTTTATTGTTAGTTATTCATTGCTCAGATACGATACGTTCACCAATGCGAAAGTGCTCTCTCAACCATCAAGACTGTATCCATTTCAACATCATATAACATTTTAACATTTCTTAAATTTATCAAAATTTACAAAATTATGAACGTTTGGTTTCTTTGCAGTTACTCAAAGTTTCATCGGACAGACATAAAACTCGAATTCTACACAGAGAAAATTTTGTTCCTCTAACATTTATTTTCATTTACATTTTAAAATGAGCGAATGAATATTAAACGTTCGTTAAATATTTTAAAATGAAAATTTCAGAATTGAAGAATAATTAGAAGCTATTTTTTAAAATTTTTATTTTAAACTATCAACCGATTGTTTTAAAATCATACGTACGTTTTAGAAGCTAATTTAAAAATGTCCGTTTTTAGAATGAAAATAAACTTTATAAACTTGCTCCTCTACAAAACTATTAATGCTTTAATGACACTAATGATGTTATAAGACAATATTTGTAAATAAAAAACCAGTAAAGAAACTCTAAAGATGGTCTAGCCCGACTATGGACTACCCGAAAACCACCTACTCCGAAAACAAACACAATGATATATACATATTGAAGTTTGGACAGGACAACGTCTGTCGGGTCAGCTAGTATATATATATAATTTTTGTATTATAAATAATAAAATAAGCATAATAAAGACTGAATATGCTTTCAAAAATTTTTCCATTTTATTAACCAATTTCTCATTAATTCTTTAAATTTCTTCAATTTTGTATTTTACATGCTAAAACATGCGCGTAACATTTTTAAGCTTGTTTATTTCACGTATATAATTTTTGTTAAACTTAATTTTCATCCAGGTTTCCTTGGTTATCACACCATCAAAGAGACCAGCCATACCGTTGAAATGCTAACCACTACTCGTGTGCTACTGCTTCCCTTTTTTCGTTTTTGCTTTTTCTCTCTGAGTACACCATCTTATAATTATCCAGCACAGCTGAGCTAGGTTGCGGTTTTTGGCTTCAACGTGTTCTATCTTTGTTCTATCTTTCAAGTGTTCTTTCAGCTACTCGTATCTTTCATGGTATATCTCTAGTCTATGCAATAGTTTGTAACATTTTGTAGATAAATCTTGAATATGGTATGGTATGGTGCTAAAAACTCTTACAGAGCAATACGATGTTGTGGCTGTGTTACTTTATGAAGATATAGCAGCATATTTTACACTGTCTTTAAGGGGGCGAGGGAGAAGTTTTTTACATGTTGTCATATTCTTTTTTTAACATTCTACTTGTATTTGCTCGACTTGGCTGCCGTTATCAAATTTTTAAAATTGTGAAGATTTGTTTTTGGTGTTTATTTGACGGTATTTTTGTATTTTGCTTGTTTACTTTTTCAACCTGTTGTTCGTTTTTGAAGCTTTATTCGTACCTCGGCAGTATTTTTGTTGAAGTTGCTGTTTTTATATTTTAAATAAAAGGAAATTTTTATTAGCTTTTTGGCAAAAGCAAAATTGTTGTTGTTGTTTTTATGGTTTTTTTGCCAATTTTGCTGAACTTCCTTAAGAAAAATCTCTTACTTAACTCTATGACAAAATATTCTAAGCATATTACTTATGTTTTTTTTTAAATGTTTTTTTAGATTTTCAAAATTTTATATAAAATCTGTTGAGTTTAAGACATTTTTTGTCATTTTGTCACACTTTTGTCAACACACAAAAATAATGTTATTTTCTCGTATTTGAAAATTCAACATGTTTATTAAATTTTGCTCAATACTTTTTTGGCTAACATCAGCTGCCCTAACTTGACTTTTGAGCCACCCTGACTTGATATTATATTTATAAGAATTGCCACTTTGTTGGTATTATTTTTTTTCTTCCTTTTCTCTTTTATTTTTTTTTTTTTTTTTGTCAATTTGTTGCTCTTTATATTTCAACTACTTACAAACTATTTGACTCTCTGGCACAATTTGCTACCAATAGCTACTATCTTGCCGTCTGTCTGTCAAGGCAGTGTTGCACATTTTTGTATCAAAGCCAGAGCTCTTCGCTCTGCCTGCAGTCATAGCGCCTGAAACTATACAGCACAAAATTGTAGAAGGACACCTTTTTACAGCTCTTTACCTTTTCATGCGAAAAAAAGTTGCAATTTTCAATTTCATGAAAACAATTTCAAGTTTTTTTATGAGCTTTTTTCTGTGCTTTCATGCGTGCTTTGGTTGTGTGAGGTTTTTTTGGTAGTTAGAGCATGTGTGTGTGTGTGTGTGTGTGTGTGTGTTTATTTGTTATATACTTATATATATATTTGAAGCTACAAGAAAGCAATAACAACAAAAAATCATTGACAGCTACAAACTGCTGCTGTCAACTTGATGTTTCAATGTGTCAACAACATTTTACAGCAGCTACAAACACGCACACAAACACATACATGCCATCATCATCAGCTTCTTCTATTTAACTTTGCTGTCTCTTTTGCACTTTCCTTCAGATTTTCTTTTATTGAATTTCTAAAATTGTATTGAATATTTTTTTGATGTTGTTGTTGTTGTTGTTGTGTGTGTTTCTTTTTTGCATTTTGTTCTATGTTGTTTGCTGAAATTGTTTACTTTGTCTTCACACGCACACACATACACACATACACACGCTTACACTCATACACAGTCTCCACTATGAAGTAATTCGAGTCTAGTTCATGCAATAAACGCCACCCTTTCTCCCCCCCTAGGCTATACTAACGTCGCGCTACTGCTACTGAATGGATTTTTAGCAAACTATTCTGTTTGTTAAATGGTGCACATTGACAGCTATTTGCTGCCCGAGAGCATTTCTACTGAATGCACTTCAGCAGCAGTACCTATACAAGCCAGATTTTACAGGATTTCAATAAAAAAACATCAACTTGATTTTGCTTGTAGGTGTTACATTTATTGCATCTATTGTAAGCAGGTCACATAAAGGAAACATGTTTGTTAGAGCAGCATAAAGAAGCAGACTTTAAAAAAAAAATATGTTGTAGCAATATTGTTGGAAATCAATAAAGAAGACAGTTTGTAGCTGCAAAAGCATCAACATTAATTGAAAATTCTGTTTGTGTACATAAGATTAACCCATACTTGCTCTATAGCATTTGCTGCCAGACCAGGATCAACAAGTTCATAGCAAATTTTTGATGTTGGAACGCACAATTAAATGTCATCTTAAAGCAAAGATTTTCAAGTTGTACGTTGTAGCAGTTTTTTTGTAAAAGTGAACAAACAAAGTTTAAGGAAGCTTCCTCTCTGCTTACATCATGGCTTTATGAATAGTTAAAAGGTCGTTACCAGACGTGAACCCTCGGTTTTACTCAAAATAATCTCGCAATATTGCACGAGTATCATATCTTGTTAGTTATTTCTTGTGATTTTTTGATTTGCTTATTCGCCTCTGTGTTTGAATTTTTTGAGTTCGAATTCCAGCCTAGTTAAAGTCCTTCAATTAAAATTTTCTTAATATGTTTCTTCATTTGAAAAAAAAAAAAAAATTGTGTTAGGTTAGGTTAGTTTGATTCGGTTGTCTCTTTTTGGAGTCTCACATAGACCATATGGTGCTATGTGGTACCTTTTGATAAAAGTCTTGAGGCCATTAGAGGAAATTTTCAAAGATTTGTGCTTGATTCGTAAATCTTAGGAGGTACTCTAGACCTATTTAGGCTTCATCTTTTCGTGGAAATAGTGTCGGTGAGCCTGAGTATTACTGTCTCGATCTAAGTAAGGCTAAGCATGTGCAAAGAAGGTGCTACAAGGTTTATTGGATACCTTGCATCTTACATTTCCTGCAGTTGTCATCCGTGGCAATACCCAGCTTTTTACCGTGGTAATACCCAGCTTCAAGATCTTTCATGGTATTGGAATAGGTACTTGTTTTGTGAGCTCTGATGAGCACTTTCCTTTGCTAGTCCATCTGCCATCTCGTTTCCGTCTTTGCCGCGGTTGGCTTGGAACCCACAAGATGCACACTCTCTTTGACGTGTTCAATGTATCTAGAGCGTCTTTGTTTGCTATGACATTTCTGGACTTGACAGTATCGGAGCACATGGATTTGGTTGCCGCTTGGCTGTCAACAAAAAAATTAATTAAAGTGTGAGTGGTCATCCTGATGGCAAAAACGTTCGCCTAGAGGACACTGCAGTGGTCTGGTTACTTATATCGGGCTCTGCGCTTAACATACATGATAATTAAATAACTCCATAATTTGCAGTCAGAGTAAAATTGTTTAACAACATTCCAAAAAACTTCAAACGTCCGTCGGTACAGAACCAGCATTTGTAAATGCTTCTATATCGACAATCCCATACCACAATAACCACCATTGCTCCCATTATAAAACAGACGTGTACATACTATCATAATGATGGAGGACTTCGTACTTAATCGACAGTTTTTTCTTAAAATATAGTTGACAGTTCTTATGAAGTCATTGCCCTTACGGAGGCCTGGTTGCATCCGAATATTATAACATCTGAATTTTTGATGACCAATTTGAGGTATTGAGACGGGATTGCAGCTCAAAAACCGGCTTTACTCGTGGTGGTGGTGTTTTAATTGCCATCCGTGCTCATTTTCGTTGTCAAGAAATACTACAACAACATGTCTCTGGTGATATGGAGCAGATATGCGTACGAGTTGATTTTCCTGTTACCGGTGACGTAGTTACTGGTCCATCCTTTTTAAGATCTTTGTATAGTATATTCCACCATGTTCAAATAGTTAAATTTATTCTAAGCCTTTATTTAATATACTTTAATATAATAAAAAGAGGAAAACTAAGGCTCTCCCTAACAATATGTTAATTTTTACTATAGAACCTCGAAAAATATTGAAGATGCATATTACTCCCTAATAGTTAATATTCCCATACGACGATCAAGGTCGAGCGCTATACTATGGAGAGCATATTACCGATTTGGACTCTTTAGTTCTTTCACTGAAGATGTTTTCATTGAGTTTATGTCACTCTATATTAAAAAAGGGTTCCGGCCCCAATGATATCCCGACAATACCCTTGCTGAGCCTTTAGCACTTATATTTAATTTGTCCCTTGATTAGAAATTTGGTGATGGTATTACGAATAATGCAAAATGGTGTTGAAGATCTCTTTAACATTCTCTAACTGTTGACTGATTTTGGTAGTAAGTTTCCACAATTAATAAACGTTGTTCAGAAGTAAGTCTATTCATGATTGAGTGGTATTGAATATTGAAGTCAAACGGCATATGGACAAGCCATTTAACACATAACAGCTGTCAAACAACACAGTTGAAAAAGGGACCTCTTATTGGATCACCCTTTACTAGGTTGTATAGTACTGTCTCGACCGATTTTCCTGTATGCATTCTGGTTGGCTGCAAGCGGCGACTGTCTGACTACTCAAATGTTTTAAGTAGAAAGAATGTGTTTAATTTATTTATTTTGTGCTTTTTTCCTTCCCATTATCGCGTTTGTTCTACAATTTTCAGGAAATTGCCTGAAATTGACACCATAAAACAGCTTTAAGTGTGGCAAGTTCCACAATGTACCTTTAAGCAGCTTTAAGTCTGACACATTCTACAACGGACCATAAAATATCTTCGAAGTACCATGGAACTTATAATGCATCTTTAAACAGTTTTAAAAAGAGCTCATAAGTACATTTAGACTCATGTTGCTGGTTGGACTTTATCTCAAGCCTAGGAACGACTTGTAAAGGGGTCACTTTTAACATGTTTGGATTTAATTTCTGTAAACGAATTTGTAGCTTACACGGTTAAAAATTTTGGACTAGTTTTTAATCCAAACTTTGGTTTAAAGCAATTTTTAATCCTAAAAGTACTAATTTTTATTCCATATTTTAGTTTAATTTTTTTTTTAATCCGAAAAAGTTTAAGTTTAAGACTATTTTTGGACTACAAATTTGCATGAAGGGAGTAATTTCAGGAAAAAGTATTTATGTTATTTAATAGCTGAATTACAATGTAGCAGTAGCAGAGACAGCAGCTGTGTTAGTGGCAGCGGCAGTGATCAGCTGTTTCGTATTTTACTGCCTGCCAATTACAATCTAGCAGTGGCAGCGTCAGCATCAAAATCAGTGAATATTGAATTTTTCTAAGTAGTTTAATTATTTGCATGTTGGCAGTGAATTTAGAAATAGGGCTGACCTCGGCAGTGCTGCTTACTGCCACTGCTGCTATGTAAGTTTTACCATTGAACAAAAGTATTCCTAAAATAACAGCAGATCAATGCCAATGCCACTGACGCTGCCACTGCCGCATTGTATTTCAGGTATAAGATTGAAAACTACTACTACTACGAAATTTAAGCTAAATATAGTTCTAAATGTTGTTAAAGCATCCGAAAGTTATTTTTAATAAAATGAAACAAATGGTTTATTAAAATCTGAACCAAAATATTATTTTATACATTATTACATTAAACAGTGTTTAAACCTTTGAGGATTAAATAGTAATCCCTTTTCGGATTACAATGTTTTAAACTTTTTTGGACTAAAATCTAATCCTTTTTTGTATTATAATATTTTAAACTTTCTGTGGATTAACAATTATTCCTTTTTGGATTAAGAAATTTTAAACTTTTTGCGGATTAAAAATAAATCCTTTTTGGATTGAAAAAATTAAAACTTTTCATTGGATTAAAAAATAATCTTTTTTTGGTCGTGTCTTGTTTCTGTCTGTCTGTTTCTGTTTCTGTCTGTTTCTATGTCTTGTGTCTGTTTAAAATTAAGTCCAAGATTTTTAACCGTGTACTGGACTTGCCTATTGCTATTAAGTTCTGCTGAGTATTTGACGGAACTGTCCAGGCTCTCTTTGTAGCGTTAGTCCTTGAGACTTTATTACAGCCTGGAAAAGTGCTTTTGAAAAGTTTTTCTAGAAATTCCTGACTGATTACCGTTCATTCACCATTGTCTTTCTTGAGGTGACTCTAAATGGATGGCTGTTTTGAAAGCACCTTTCTGAGCCTTACTGTGTCTGTTGTTTTCTCGATGCTCCGGTAGAAGTTCTTCCATGAGGATCTTTGCATTCGGCGGACATTGCTTTTGAAATGCTTAGGGTCCAAGACTTCATCATGGTGGTCTGATTTGCCGCGTTCTTTCAAAATCGAATTCTATATTTATGCGTTTTCGGGAGGGTAATCTGGTAATCTGCCCGCTGCTTCTATCAGGTTGCTGCTCAGCAACTTTCAACACCCTCCGATCAGCTTTCAGCACAGCGGATTCTATTTCTGCAGCAATTTCAGCGCAAATTCTGACGGCACTACTCTGGGGAACAAGACTTTCGCCTTCGGTAGGGCCGGGATATCCATCCTGTCTACCACCTCGAGCTGAGTGTCGTTCCATAGGTCTGGGAGCGTTGTTGTTACTCCTTTTGGCAACTCCAGCGTCAGGTAGTCGTTACATTTGAAGATTTTCAGCTCGTTGACCAATCCAGCATCATCAAAAGTGGGCTTGGGAGCGTCAGAATGGATCTCCATCCTGGCGAACATCGCCTCGAGATGCTTCATCTAAAACGATTTCCACCGCTCGAGAGAAATTGGTATCGCTTGATTCAATGAGTGACACAATCAGATGTCGTTAGGCCACGTCACTTGTCTTGTTCTTCACTTCGGTTATAGGCTGCGGTTTGTCTGTAGGCTGGTTTATGCTTTTTTAAACCAATTTCTGCTTTTCCGCTTGCTTCAAAGAGCTACAACTTTTCAGTCATCCGATCTCTGGCGCTTTTGCGCTACCAGCTCTTCAATCTTATTCGCTGACTACGATGTTGAAGGCGTGAAGTGTGATATGCTTGCGAAGTATTTTCTGCCCTCGGAGACCTTCTGCTCAGCCTAGGTTACATTCTCCATGTCTGTGGAAGATAGACCGCTCTTATCCAAAAGCCGGCTGCAGATACTAAGGGCAGCTTTTCATGAGCTTTGGCTCTAAATCCATCCTTCGATTTCGTCTGGACTCTACCTTAGTGAAGAAACTGGAACCCACTGACAAAAAGATTTTATTAAATTGGGTTCTTATCAAATATATCTTAAGCAGAATTTTTAAAATATTTAAATCAAAAAGATTTTTGTTCATAAGATAATTTTCCTTATAATATATGTCCAACGAAAAATTTCCGTAGAATCCATGATAGAATAATTTTACCAGGTAGTGTTGACAAATGTTGATTCTCTCAGCTACAAGTAAACGAACTCTTGTCAAAAACAGCTGTTCGTTGTTATATTCGTTGGCCACATTCAGCTGTGTCAACTGTTGTGACAGCAACACATCGGGGAGCGCTATTATCGGTATTGAAGTTTCAGAAAAATGGTCAAGTTTATGAAATATCAAGCTTTGTATCAAATACGAATTGAAATTTCACCGACAAATAAAAAACTTTTTATTTTTAAATGCATATTTAATGCGCAACTTCATATTTATGTGCATCAAGTTTTGACTTAGCAGTTGGCAACTGTTGAGTACGCTGAATGTGACCAGTGAAAATTAATTGTATGCTATGACGGATTGTGAGCGCTCTCTTTCTTGTTATATTTTTTGACAAAAGTCCGTTTCGAACAGAAACGTCAATACTACCTTGGAGTAATTATATCATGGTAGAATCATTTATTTTCGAGACATAAAATCAAAAATGATCAATTCAAATATTTTTTCTAAATGTCTCGTAAATAGTATTTTTCAAAAATTTAATTTTAATTTTTATTTTTTATTAATCTTACTAGTATAGATGCCCGTCATGGGACGGGTTGCATTCAAAATAATTAAGTAGCAGACGATATGACATTTTTAAATTCACCTCAAGTGTTGTTTTCTTCCAGTCGTGCTCAATGTGTCCTTACTGATGAATATGAAATAAATTTTATGAGCATACTTTTAGGATGACAATTATTTCATATAAAAAGCACTGTAATAGTTAGATTGTATGAGCAAAACAGGTTCTGGTCCAGGCTGAACAGGTTTTAAAAAGCATAGCAATAACTTCTATTGTTATTATAACAGTTGCTATAAACAGTTTAAGCCATATAGAGCACGGAGCAGGACGCTTGTATTTTATATATTGAGAAGATATATTAATACGTGAACATTGGACTTTCTCTTTAGCTTTTTTTTTGGTATTAAGGGTGTACAAAACATTGGCCGTTTTTTGAAATCGACTTTTTTTATAATTTTGTATTTTAGCAAATATTCTTAAGCTTCTAAGGAAAAATTCATGGAAAAATTCCTGCGAGTTCAGCCGGATTAGTGAGAGCGCATTTTTAATTTTCGCTTTTTTTTTCTTTGTTCACAAACTTTGAACGCGTTTATCTCGAAACTATGTTTTTCGTACTGGTTGCGGCACTAGCGGGTTCATTTTTTGACGAAATTTTTTTTTGTATTTTTTTTTAACTTGATTCGCTATCGTATGGTACGAGATTTGTTAAAATTTTTTTTCGAATTTTTATGAATTTTTAAAGTCAATATTTTTTTTCGAAAAAACACACTTTCAAATTTGGAACATCACCAAATATTAAAAAAAAAAAATTTTCAAAAAAGCTCCTGTCATACGATAACTAATTTTGTAAAGATTTAAAAAAGCCATTTCTTTTCCTGATCGGACAATTTTTGCGACTCCTAGCGCTGCAGCCACGAGGCCTCGTTTTTCTGCCGCCAGTTTGGAGCTCTATAAAACCATGTTGGAGTGAAAAATATATTTTATTGATTTTTTTTTTGTTTGAAAGTTGTTCAATTCTCTACAATAATAAAAAAAAATTTTGGAAAAATGTTTGTTTTTGAATGAAACTTATATCATTCAAAAGATACTGAAACACAGATAAAAACAAAAATCAAATTGGCCATTTCAGCCCTTGAAAGGACTTTGACCGAGCTTCTAAGGATCGATTGTGTTGTGTGTGTTATTAAATGTTTGCACACAATTGACCGAGAACTGGACTTACATGTTTTATGCCGACTCCGAACGGCTAAAGTTCATGTTCTCAAGAAGCATTACATGGCATTATTAACTCTCTGAGGTTTGCCATTGTCTGCAGAGAGGTGCTGACCGATCAGAAAAAATTTTTTATTGAAAAAACTTTTCGCCACGGCTAGGGGTCGAACCCGGGCTCTCGAGCATGCTAAGCCACACACTTAACCTGCATGCCACGGTCACCACACACAGAAACACAGATAAGCAGAACGTATATATAAATAATATATCTGATAGAGGGGGGTTCTTAAGGGGGTATTTAATATCGTCTTTCTAAGAGAGAAGTACAATTTTCGAAAAAAATTAATATGGAATAACTCAATACTTTTCCAATAAGCTTAAATGCATGTGAATACCCTGAAAAATTCATATTTTATAGGTGTTAAAAAAACTTATTTTCGAAAATGAGGAAATATCGATTTTTTTTTTGGGTCTAAAAAGAGTTTTCAAAGACAAATTATTTCAAAACTTTAAAATATAAAACATAAATTTAAAAATATTCTGAATATTAAGAGATGTATTAAGTTTGACTCATGAAAAACTTCACTGCACTACACTGTACCGTTGCTAAGGACTTGCGCTTATAGTGCAAAGCTTCACGTAAATTAAACATTCTAATTCGCAGCTCCGCTGACTAGATCAAGTTTGTAGCATAAAATTGGAAGCAACTTTCATGCAGAACATTTACCTATGCAATTCTCACTTTTCTTAGACTCAAGCATACAGCTATTTAATATTTCAGCAGGATATCTAACTGCGCTCAGACTTTTGTCTACAGCTCTTTGCATGCTTTGTTACGCTGCGCTGCAATTGACACGCTTTATGCGCACAAACGAGAATGAATTAACTGAATTATAGCAAAGTGCAATGGAGGCAACGTCATGGAAAATGATGTTACAAAGGATAATTTTCCATTAAATCTGCGTTGGAACTCGGCAAGAAAATTTAATCAAACGGCGTTATGGTGATGCTATGAATGAGGTGACAAAAAAAAAAATAAAAAGAATCAATGCAATGCATTTAAACAGAAATCATAAAAAGAGTTGTTTTTTAATGAGGGAATTTGTGACTGAAATAACTGTATTTTTATACATATAACATGCAACTGGCAACAGAAAATAAATTAAAAGCAATAACATAAATATTTCTGTATAATTTAATGGCAGCAATGATTTTCGAAAAGCGTGATAAAAATAAAATAAAAAATAAAATAAAAATAAAATTATGCAAACATTTAAGCAAAAATAATCATTTTAATGATTTATTTATTTAAAAAAAAAGTCAATTAAAATATGTTTTAATTTTAAATTTTGTCAGTTTGTTGAAGCAAAGTAAACGTGAATTTAAAAAATTGAACAACCAAGTGTTTGCCTCAAACCTCTAAGGTTCAAATTGTTTGCTTAACAAAGTTTTCTGCGATATTCTTCGAAACTCACTCAGTATTCTGCTCGTTTTGTTTTGTTTTGTTTTCTTTTATTTTGTTTTGTTTGTTTTTCGACATTTTTGCTAATGACGTTTATCATGACAGATTGGTAGCAAGCAAACTAAGCAATGGCCAAGGCGCTGCAAACCTCAGTCATACGAGTTTCAGCAGCTTTATCCGCTGTTACGCTGCCATTTTGTGCGCCATTAAATTGTTTACTGTCTGCGACAACAATTCACGTCCGTTTCCGTTTCACAAAAAAAAAAAAAAAAAAAATACTCAATGCGAAGCAATGTCGCATATGTGTGTAAGAGTGTGAGTGCAAGTGTGGGTGACCATGATGAAGCATCAAAAAGTATGAGTAATTGTTGGAGTGAGTGAGTGAATGAGTTAGTGTGTCTCTGAGTGAGTGGGTGTGAGTGATTGAATATGCCTGCGAGTGTGCTTTGTTGGCCAGCAAACAAAAGTTTTGTTCAAAAAGTGATGCATGTTGTCTGCCAGAGTTGCAAAGAGCATGCGATAAAATACACTCAACGAAAATGTATTAAAACAGTACTTAAATTGTAAGTCAAAACATAAACAATATTATTTATTCTACCTAAAATTTTTCATTTCTTTGTAAATTGTAACATTCTTATTTATATATATAAACTAGCTCAGATATTCTATATTATTCTTTTATTTATTTACTTAATTTTTTTTTTTTTTATAACGACAAACTTTTTTTTCGAGTGTTCTGTGTTTAAAACAAAAACTTGTGCCAACAGTTGCTAGAAGTTTTTACTAGCTGTAACCGACCAAACAAGCCAGCAACCAACCAACTCTAACTTTGTAGACAGTTATGCTGAGGTGTTCAAGTATGATGCTTCTTGTTGCTTGGTTATTTGAATGCTTGTTTTTTAAGAAAAATAATACAACAACAAATCAAATCAAACAGCCACAAAACAAGCAAATAAAAACAAAAAAACAAAGCACAAAAAAAAATTGATGGCGGCGACAAAAACTTTTGCTAGCACTTTGCTAGGGATTTTGAATAAGATTTATTATGCTGCCTGCTTCCGGTTGCCATTTTGCTTGTGATGAATTGCCAGCGTTGTTGTTGTTGTTACCCTTACTTACTGTTGGCATTGTATTGTGACATTGATTATATCGTTGTTTTTTTTTTTTTTTTGCTTTGCTTTATTGTTATAAGCGCGGATTTCATACAAAAAAAAAAAAAAATTTAACGTAAAATGTTATTTTTAAATTTAAAAACAAGCTTATGTAAAGCATTCAAAATAGTAATTTATGGCATAAAAAACATTTTTATTTAAAAAAATAACAGCAAAAAATTGATTGATTTTCACTTCAAGTCTGGCAAATAATACAGCCTGAAACTCATCAATTATTTAAAATTTCTGTAAATAATGCCACCCCAAATTGAGCTTCAATTAAAATCATGCAATGCATAAAGAGACACAAAGAAAAAAAAAACAAAAAAATAACGCTTTTGCTGTGCGATAGAGACAGCAATTAAAAGCGTAAATAAAAGCCGGCCTTCAAGCCGATAGCAGCAGCAGCAGCCAACAGGCTAGAGCCTTGCGTAAACATTAAAATATATTGTTGTAACACACGCACGCACTATTAAACATATGTACATGCACACACAGTTAAGACACGCACACACTGATAATACGCACATCCTGCCACAACGGACATAAATTCGCCTTAATACGGCAGAGCCTCGCAACGCATTGCGGTTTATTTGCTGTTGGCTTCGGTTTATTGCTAGACACAACAACAACAGCTCAAAACATGTGCAATAAATATGTTGTGCTGATACACTTGAAAAAAAAACAAAAACAACAACTAGATAACAGAAAAGTAAGAAAAAAGAATTAACAAAAATTAAATAAATGTTATAAAACAAGTAATAAGCTATAACATTATATAAAACCTTGCGAGGTTGTTTGATTGTTTCACTACAATACGAGAACCACTCAACCGATTTGAGCAATTTTATTTATCACTATAATATTTAAGATTTATTTTGATGACGTCATTTCGCATGGTTAAAATTCATTAAATCAAACTCCGTTTCGTTTCACTAATTAAATACTTTCAAAAAATATCATTTGAAATTCAATAACACTATGGAACAAATTCTGGTTAGCAAAAGTTAGGTCGATTTTGAGAGTGAGGGGTGAAAATAGAGGCTAAATTAAAAGACCCATATAGCGGCGTTTGTTTATGTGAGTTCGACTTTTAATTTTAATCGACCTTCCAACTTTCAGTCAATTTTTTCAAAAAAAAAAAATGTAATTGTTGCACAGGTCTCTAGCAATAATTTGGCTTTTACAGATTGAAAAAATATCAATTAGTCGATGAGTTATAACCAAAAAACCATATGAACAATATGCTGAAAATCGGCATTTGACTGCAAAGTTCGAAGGTCGATTAACACATTGAGTGCCAAGGGGTTTTGACGAAAACCTTCCCCGGGTGCCAAGCACATTTTTTGCTTTAAACTGGTGTAAAAGTAGAAAATATTCAGTTCTGCGCCAATCCCGGATAATTTTGTGGTTTATTTTGGATTTTATAACGGTTTTTTTATGTCGCACGTTTCTGTACGACGTGGCACTGCACGACGGAATTGCAATCGCAAAAATCACTGTCGTACGAAAATGTGCGACGCGTTTTTTTTTTTGCTATTTCTTAATTTTTTTTTCTTTTTACGCATTATTCTTTACATTTATTTAAATTTTTTATTATATCTGTTTTTATTTTTATTTTGTGCTATTTTTTATTTTTATTTGTCTTGTTTTTTTGTTTTCTTTATATTTATTTTTCTTTATTTTCTTTGTTTTTTATTTTTATTTTTCTTTATTTTGTTTTATTTTTGTAGATTTGAATTAGAAAAATGCCGAAGCGAAACCTTAGAGATCGTGAAATACGTGAAGCGTTGGAAGAAAGTGATGATGGTGATTTTTCATGCGATGAGTTGATTGATGAGAACTGGCTACCAGATGACTCGGACACTGACTCTGATAATAACAATGATACTAATAACATTGATAACATTTATAACAGCGATACTGAAGACGACTGGGACATGGATGAGAACATGGATGAGGACGAGCCAACAGCATTGTCAAACGTAGTCGGTTCTTCCGAAACAAACTTTTGGACTGAATTTAGTTCTCGTCAGAAAACTTTTACATTCACTGGGCGATCAGGCTTGCAACAGTCTATTCCAACAGATATTTCCTGTTTGGATGCATTTCTCCTTTTTGTTGACAAGGACGTTATTGAATTAATTGTATCAGAAACAAATAAGTATGCGGAGGAATATGTAAATAAAGGTACTGTTACCAGATTTTCTCGAAAAAAAAATTGGATACCAACAACAGATTTTGAAATGAAGAAGTTCCTTGGCCTTCTTTTGTGGATGGGTTTGGTGAAGGTCGGGTGTTTAAAAGACTATTGGTCCAAAGATTCGCTCTACAACTTTTCAATTCCGGGGAAACTAATGTCACGCAATCGCTTTCAACTATTGCTTAGTTTCATGCACTTCTCAGACAATAACTCAATTGTACCAGGTGATAGGCTTGCTAAAATAAAACCACTATTGGACATGTTACAAACGAGATACCAAAGCATTTACGTACCAGGTGAAAAAATAGTAATTGATGAGACCCTTATTCCATGGCGTGGCAGACTATTATTCCGACAATATATACCAAATAAAGCTCATCCTTATGGTATAAAGCTTTTTAAGCTCTGCTCTACCGAAGGATTCACCTGGTCATTGCAAATATACTCCGGAAAGTCATCAAGTGGACTGAAAGAAGTCGGTTTGGCAAAAAGAGTTTGCGAGGATCTGATCATTGATTTGAAAGGTCAAGGTCGAACTTTATATGTAGACAACTTTTACACAAGCTATGAATTGGCTCGTTCAATGCTAGATCAAAAAACACATGTTGTCGGTACACTCCGTGCCAACAAGAAACATTTGCCAAAAGAAGTTATGGTTGCTCCTATAAAGAAAGGCGAAGTAGTGGCTAGAGAAGATCCCAATGGTATAGTTGTTCTGAAGTGGAAAGATAAACGCGACGTCAGAATGCTATCTACGAAACATGCCCCGATAATGGTATCCACAACAGATGGAGCACGTAATCCTGAAGAGCCTTCAACTAGTCGAGGAGCGAGACGTAACAGACGAGCAACAGAAAAGCCATTGGCTGTGCTAGAATATAATAAGGGGAAAGCAGGCATTGATCTTTCCGACCAAATGGCTTCTTACTCAAATACCCTTCGCAAAGGGTTAAAATGGTATCGAAAGCTGGGAATTGAACTTTTACTCGGACTTTCCGTGGTAAATGCCTTTACTGTGTATAAGCAGCTACGAATAAAAACATTAATATACGAACATTCCGTGAACGCATTGCTAAGGACCTACTAAATCTCACATCCCCTCAGCCTGTATCGCAATCAAAACATATTATCAGAAAATGAGTAGATGAAAATAATAAAACCATCCGACGTGCTTGCGCTTTATGCTACGCTGAAGCAAAAAGAAAATTTAGTCGAAAGGAAGCAAGAAAGAATATCAAAAGGACAACTACGTACTGTCCGCAATGCCCCAACACTCCCCAATTGTGCATTGATTGCTTTCCGAAATATGCACATCTAAAGAATTAATGTAAATTGAAATTATCATATCCTAATTTTAATATTTTTGTATCTTTTTTATACTTTTTTTTCCAAAATATCGAATGAATTCCAATAAATTTTCAAAATTAAAAAGAACCTCCAAGTTTTTATCATAAAACCGCAAAAAATGAAGATATCTCTATGAAACTTGAACAAAAATTTAGGGCAAACATTAGGGTACTAGAAACACATTAAAAAACCCTGTAGAGTCACACAGAAACGCACGACAATATCTAAGGCCAGACAATGCCTGTCGTACGAAAACGTGCGACGTGGCACCCCAGGAAGTATTAGGTGTCGCACGAAAACGTGTAGCCATGGCACTCAATGTGTTAAAAAAAATTCGAACTAACATAAACAAACGCTGCGATACGGGTCTTCCAAGAATATTGGAATGCATTTACCAATGCAGAAAGTTGTAAGATTAAGGTTACAATGGAGTGGAAAAATAACATGTACAAGTAAATCAAGTAAAAGCTGTAAAATGTCAGCGCAGTATCACGAAAATACTCTCACGATTTTTTGCACGGCCGCGCTAGTTGTTATACTTTTAGGCGAGACCTGCGCCTAAAAACCATTCTCTTACAACTTTCTGCATTGGTAAATGCATTCCAATATTCTTAATTTGCAATAGTCATACTGTTCCAACGTGCACTGTACACAGAAATAATATACTACAAATCGTACCAAAGTAACTATTCTATTTTTCAAAATCCTATTCTGCTACTTATTGTCTTTCCAACAAGATAAAGATGACCAAAATTGGTTAATTTTTGAGTAAGTGGGAACACTTTGTTTGGAAGTATATTTATATGGGAATCAGTATTTTATGGTGAAAAAAAAACGTTAAAATTGCTGGCATTTAGCGAATTATCAACCGATATCTATGTTATTGGATTCAATCGAAAGGTCTTTTATAGTGCAGGATAGTTTTGTGAAAAAACAAATGTCCTTCTTGGCGTATTATTGAAATAAAATTAAAAGAAACATATATTTTTTTGAGAAATTTACAAAAACTACAAGAACTGGCTTCGCTCCACGCTCCGTTTGGATTTTTTTCGAAGTTTTTTTTGCACAGTCTTGTTCTACGACAAATTCTACTGAATATAAGTGGATTTTGTTTTTCTTTTCCGCTAAAGCAAATGACTGCAAAACGTCATTGAATGTCGGTGTAGCAAAATTTGAAGACATAATTTTTAAACATCAATAAAAAAAAATTGTGACGACATTGAGAGGTCACACTAGGTGCGTTTAACTCGCAAAAGGTTCATCTTTGAGAATTTTTACAAATGGTTCTTGTAATCAAAATTTTTTCATTTTTCGTCACACTGTGAGATTGTTTGGAATTCATAGCTTCCATTTCAAATTCAGAGAACATTATATGTATTTCATAAACATCAGTTTTAAATTCTCAGGTTGGATCTTTAACAAAAAAAATTATTTATTTAAACCATAAACAATGGGTTTTTGAAAAGAATTAAAAAATTTCAAACTAGTGTTCTTATTATAAAAATAACTAAAAATTCTTTGATAAGTTACTTTTGATCAGCCTCTGGTTAGATACTTGCATTCGAAATAATGGATTCAATACACAGAGGATTAGTTTTGTGAACTTAATAAATTTACTCGGCGTATGTTAAATTCCAACCATATAATATATGGTTCTTAAAATTAAATCTAATTTTCTGCAAATAAAGGGCGTTTTCTTAGAGGTATAAAACTTCCGATCAGTATAACTGTCAAATTATTTAGCTGTCATACTGGTGAAGTGTTTTGATTTTTTTTTCAGTAAAGTTTTCCGATATAATGTTAAATTAATTAATATATTTAAAAAAAAAAACACTTTATTACAAAACTTAAAAAAATATTCTTCGAAACTTATTGCAGTGCTGTGCTAACCAAACACTACATTTATAATATCTGTTTGACCTCCACACCACGCTTCTTCAACGCCTTGGATATAAGACTGCACAAAGGGAAAAACCTATATATTCACTACATAAATTTATGTACTCATGGTATAGTTTTCTGCACACAAAAATTTTACATTTTTCATATATTGAGTACATGTTTAAATCGATATTGAGTAAATAATGCATTTAAGCGGTGCTATAGTCAATATAGAATTCTATGTACTCAACACATAAATATATGTCTTGAATTCATGGATATATTTGGTGAGAACATTCACTCAGTACTCATTACAAACTGTTGTAAACAATTTTATGTTATAAGTACAGTTCTGATGTACGTATTACATAGATTACTAATCCATTACATAAAGTCATGTAGAACTTTTGTGATAAGTACAGTATGTAACAACAATTATAATGTATTCAGTAAATACATAATTTATTCATTACATATTTTGAGTACATAAATTTATATAATGAGTAAATGCATAACCCTTTCCGACCTACGCAAGAACTTTTGGTTAAAATTTGATAAAATTTTAGAACCTGGTTTTGTATGCATTCATTGAAAATCAATGAAATAAATTGTTATGTCAAATTGCTTGATTACACTGGTTTACAGCCAATATGTACTCTGAATGCCATTATCCTTTTCTCATGTAAAATCGGTCGCTAATTCCGAAAAAATAATTTTTTTTTTCTGTCCGTTTTCGTGATATTGCCCACTGTAGGGTTTTCAACGAAAAAAAAAATGTTGGTTCCACTTAACTGCATATATCTCCAGAACCAACAACAGTTATCAAACAAATGATATATTAAATAAAAGCTTACAAAATTTTTTACAAACAATGTAAACATCATTTTTTGGTTGAGCTGTTAGTTTTGGCGTAATAAATTCAAATTTCGGGGATTTTTTTTATTTTTCAGAAAAATTTCCAAAAAAAGACAAAATAGTTGCAAATTTCATTAAGAAATCAAAATATTTTCTCGCACAAAAAATTCTCATTTATACAGAAAAATGTTTTGAAAATGAAAATTGTTTCCTATGATAAAAAATTCACTATGAGAAGTATTTTCTTCAATAAAAACAAATATTTTCTCAAAAATAAAGAGTCTTTTTCTCTAAAATCGAATTATTTTTATATATGTATTTATCTCTTTCATAGAAGGTTTTTATCATTTTTAGAGAATTTTTAGGATCGCATTTAGAGAAAAGCATTCTCTGCAGCAAGGTCAATCCCATTTTTCAGCTTCTTAGCATGCATTTAATATTTTTAATATTTAATATTTTTTTGCAATTTTATCTCAAATAAATTCCAATTTTAAAAAATTCTATAAGCATCGATTCGATTTTTGGATTGTCTTCGTTCAACTTCGGTTTTGGTCGACACTGTTCGGTTAATTTTTTTATCTTTATATAGCTTCTGCTGGTATTCGTTAAACTTCTTTTTTTTGGTTCGCCTTTGGTTCTTGACGAAGTTTCATCAAAATCGGTTCATCCGTTTTGACGTGACTGAGCCGAACATAGTTGATTGAATAAAGCGCCCTCTCACGGAAGTTTCTGAAATTTAAATAGCTACAATTCTGTTGCAGAGTCAAGTTATTTCACGAACCAAATTTTAGTAAAATCGATCAAGTCATTTAGGAGTTATTGAGTTTTAACAATGCACTACTTAAAGCTCCCTCTTGCGGAAGTCTTTGGATTTTTTTTTATTGCCTATGTTTTATCTTGGATGCAGTTGAACCTTCATTCTAAATTTAATTGAAATCGGTCCAGGTGTATAGGAGTTATTATAGAGTGCCACGCCCACATATTTCTGCCAAATTTTTTAAATATGCTTTTTCTTGGGTGCAGTTGAACCTTCATACCAAATTTCATTGAAATCGGTCCAGGAGCTTAGGAGTTATTGAGTCTTAAAAACGCACTACTTCAAGCGCCTTCTTGCGGAAGTCTTTGGAATTTTTTATTGCCTAAGTTTTATTTTGGGAGCAGTTGAACCTTCATACCAAATTTTATTGAAATCGGTCCAGGCGTTTAGAAGTTAGTATAGAGTGCGAGGCCCACATGCTTATGCCCACTTTTTTACTCCCCCTATGTTCGTTCTCACTATGAAAGGTACTCGATGTCCAAATTTCAGCTCAATCGGATAAACGGTGCGCGAGCCCATACGGAACAGACAGACAGACAGACAGACAAACATTTGATATTATATATTAGATGTTTGTTTGCCTTAAAATTTAAACGAATCTAACTTAAACTTTAAACTGTTACGTAAAGTAACTTAAAATCGAAATCTATTATTTGACCGTTAAAATGTTTAAATAAATTAGAACTTTTGCAAAAACTTCTGTTTTGATTTTTAATACCGAATCTAATTAATACTGGATTTTCAATTCAACAATTTCAATATAGAATCAACTTCCGTTTAAAAAAAAAATACTGTAAAAACGTTTTTTATTATGGAAATTTTTCTCTTTATTTAACTAACTGTCACTCAAAAACGGTCAGTCGTGTGTTGTTTTTGGAATGTTGAGTTATCGTTTTTAGTCCTAAATCGACAATATCACAATATTTATCGACTTTATGCTACACTGTTTACTTTTAATCATTTTTGTATTAAAACCCTTCTCAACAAAACAAATTATTTCACAGAATTTACAACTATTTCATACATTTTACAATTTTTAAAGTTTTCCCTGGAGTCCTAAAAGCATTTGTTAGGTACAAAATTTTACAATATCTGACCTTTTAAAGTTGCAAAATATTCTTGTTTGGTTACATTTTTCAATTTTTCTTTCTCTCTTTTTTTACATTTTTTTTTTTTTTTTTTTTTTTTTTTTTTTTTTTTGTATTATTTTAGCTCTATTGAGCTGCTGCTGCTGCTGCTGCTGCTACACAGAATTGAATATTTTAAGTTATGCGAAATGAAAGCAGAAAAGAAAACGAATAAAAAAAAAAAAACTGGAATATATGTATAAAAAATACAATGTCCTCGAGACTTACAGGATAACCTAGCCAAGTCAAAGGTTCTTCGTTTGCTGCATAAGCGGCACGTGACTGGATTATTGAACAGTTTACGAGGTGCGACTGTGAATGAGCTATGTTGAATGGTTGTTGTAAAAAAGAAACGAATATTGAGTTTAATTTGACACTTAATATGGCACTGTATTAGTTGGAGGTAAATTTGGAGTAAGGGTAGTGTTGTTTTTTGTTTTGTTTTTTTTTTTATTTTGTGTCGATAAAGCAGCTCAAAACAAAGCATTTTTTTCTGTTCAAATTGAGGCATTAAAGAAGTGCTTTAAGTGGGGAGCAAAACTACTTAGCATGTCAGCAGTAAATCAGGTTTGCAACAAAAGAATATCGATTATATGGTAATGCCTTAAAGATAAAATTAAGCCAGATGTTGGCAAAGTTTTTATGTTTTGAGATTTCACAGAATTTTATTATTGGTGTATTTAAAAGGTTAACTTATAATTTTTTTTTTGTAAAGCTGTGAGAAAAAACAATTCTGTTGAAAAGATTAATTCTTTGAATGATTCTTCAATAATTTTTTTTTTCAAAAATATGAAAATTCTATCAAAATTTTTGTTGATATTTCTAAAATATTTATACATAAATCTTTAAAAATTATATGACATATGATACAAAAAAAATATTAAGAAATAAAACTTTCTTACATGTTAAACTGAAATTTTTAATTCTTAGACAGCAAGCATTTCTGCTTAAAGAAAATTAAGTCAGTACAACAGGCTTCAAGGGGAAAAGTTCAAAAAAATATCTACCCACAAAAACCTGCAAAGTGCTCTTCTTTTTTTTCAGCTGCTTTGTTACATCAAAAGGTAGTTGAATGTAGCAAAAGTAATATTATTTAAAAAAAAAACAAAAAAAAAAATAATGCAAAAATAAAAACAACAACTGTTTGAGGAGTATCTTGCATTGCATTTTGCAGATATTGTAAATATGCAAACTTTTACTCAACAAACATACAAAGAAATACCAGAAAAAAGGGGTGGCATTACTTTGTTTTTTTTTTACTACTGTTGTTATGCTGTTAGCAGCGTGCTTTATATATTAAAAAATATAAAGCAGGTAACGTTGAACTACAAAATAAATAAAAAAAAACAACTTACAATAAGCACAACAATGTGCTTGGAGCGTTGCCATATAAATGCTTCTACCAGCAGCTACTTTCTTAAATTTTTAAACATCTCTTCAATAAACTTAAGAAAAGCATTCGAAAATAACTCGTTCAAAGTGAAAACCATGTAAAAGTAAAAGTTTTATATTCTTTTCAAAGTAGAAGTAAAATTGTAATAAGCTTTTATAATATATATAAAAGATAAGCCTCGTGCTCCGTGCCCTAAATCGCTCAAACTGTTCATAGTTGTAATTACTATGCTTTAAAAAGCCTGTGCAATCTGAAGCAGAACCAATTTTACTCATACAGTACATAATTTTTGCTCCGCACCAACTATCGCTCAAACTGTTCATTCTTGCTATTACAGTGCTTTTTTACATGAAAAAATTGTCAGCCTAAAATTATGCACACAATATTCTTTAGTAAGCACACATTAGACGTGTTTTATTCGTTCTGGTTAAACCAAAAAAGTTCTAAACTACATGCAGAATACTAACAAAGAGATGAACTTGCTCAGCTGCTGTTTCAGCTCGTTGAACTGGTTTTTGTTTCTTTCTGTTTTCCTCATAGTCACCTGTGCTGATTTACTTACAATAAATAAGATGAATGAATGCGAAAGAATCGTAAATTTATTTTTTAACATTTGTTTTTTTTTTAACTCAATTCAAACTCAAATAAACTTTTTGTTAGCCGGCGAAAAAGCACGACGAAGGAAATGCGTGCATTGCTTGATGCCTTTGGCAGCCGTCTAGAAGACTTGAAGCCAGCTTTTAAAATACTTAAAAAACTTCAGTTGCTTTTGCTTTTACTTTGCTGTGTTTATTGAAAATCGAACAGCAACGGCAAAAGCAACAGCACTAAAAATAATTTGTTTTACTGCGTAGTGCTACGAGAGTAAAATAAATTATTTTATTACTTTCCTTTTCATTTACTTTTCTTATTTGCCTCAGCACTACGAAAGCAGCAATTATAAGCTTTGCTGTGAGTTTAAATTACTTTCAGCAGAAAAGCAAAAGCAACAAAAATTTTGCTGCGGTAGTGCTACAGTTTTTCAAAACATTGAAATGCTGTTTATTTTGCTTTTCTGAGTAAATCTAGAAAAGTAAATCAAAAATAGCAGCATTAAAAAGACTTTGCTTTACTGCGAAGTGCTACGAAAGCACAAGAAGCTATTTCATTGCTTTACTTTTAATTTTGCTTTCAACAAATTCTTTTTAGAGCTGCTGCTTTTGCTTTGCTTTGTAAGATTCTGACAGCAAAGCAAAATGAACAGTGCATTCAATGTTTTGAAAAACTGCTGTTAGCACAACAGCAGCAAAATTTTTGTTGCTATGCTATTCTGCTGAAAGTAATTTAAACTCCCAGCAAAGCTTATAATCGCTGCTTTCGTAGTGCTGAGAGTGTTTTTTATATAATATGCACACTAGTGCGCAGTCGCACTGCCGCAGCACTACCTTCAGCATTAGCGCAGCTTAATTTTCGTTTTTTTTTTTGCTGTTCTGCTGAAAGTAATTTCAACCCTCAGCAAAACGAAGCAAATCAAACAAATTGCTGCTATTGTAGTGCTGCGACGAATAAGAAAAGCAAAATTAAAAGCAAAGCAATAAAATAACTTCTTATGCGTTCGTAGTACTACGCAGTGCTAAAACAAATTATTTTTATTGCTGCTGCTTTTGTTGTTTCTGTTCGATTTTCAATAAGCACAGCAATGTAAAAGCAAAAGCAACTGAAGTTTTTTAAGTATTTTAAACGCTGCTGCTGCTATCGAAGTGCTGCGACAAATAAGAATAGCAAATGAAAAGGAAAGCAAAACAGCACTACCTTCAGCATTACCGCAGCTTAATTTTCGTTTTTTTTTTTGCTGTTCTGCTGAAAGTAATTTCAACCCTCAGCAAAACGAAGCAAATCAAACAAATTGCTGCTATTGTAGTGCTGCGACGAATAAGAAAAGCAAACTGAAAAGCAAAGCAATAAAATAATTTCTTATGCTTTCGTAGCACTACGCAGTGCTAAAACAAATTATTTTTATTGCTGCTGCTTTTACTGTTGCTGTTTGATTTTCAATAAGCACAGCAATGTAAAAGCAAAAGCAACTGAAGTTTTTTTAAACGCTGCTGCTGCTATCGTAGTGCTGCAACAAATAAGAATAGCAAATGAAAAGAAAAGCAAAACAAAACTAACGTACATTTAACGTTCTTTAATGAAAAGTAAAGCGAAAAAATTATGTCTTATGCTTTCACTACACAGTAAAACAAATTATTTTTAGTGCTGCTGCTTTTGCTTTGCTTTGTAAGATTCGGACAGCAAAGCAAAATCAACAGAATTTCAATGTTTTGAAAAACTGTTGATAGCACTACCGCAGCAAAATTTTCGTTGCTTTTGTTGTTTTGCTGAACGCAATGTAAGCCCTGCTTGAAGCATCCTGTTTTGAAGAAATATGGAATGGTGGCAGTTATGGAAGACCTCATGAGCAGAGGAATCTTTGTAACATTCAGTTATAATTTTTTAATTATTTTATTGCAGAAATTTTTATTTTGCTAGGTTCAGCCAACAAGTGTTATATTCGTAATATTCGTGCATTAAGTTAAACCAGAACGAATAAAACGCAGCTATTGACGACAACTGGATATGACAA
This sequence comes from Tetanocera ferruginea, assembly GCA_958299015.1. Lineage (NCBI taxonomy): Eukaryota > Metazoa > Arthropoda > Insecta > Diptera > Sciomyzidae > Tetanocera > Tetanocera ferruginea. The sequence continues at coordinate 113,442,216 of OY282643.1, read as the reverse complement.
CAGACGATGTTGTCAAATCATCCGCTACTTATTATTTTGAAAACGAGCCATCGTATAACGGTCTTCTTTGCTATTAATATATATAAAAGATGAAGAACGTAGATCCAGTACAAAAAACAAAAAAAACCAAAAAAAAATTTGTTTTTAACAGTCTAAATTCAATTAAGTGTTGATTCGACAACAAACGACCTCAAATCGACCCGCTCTTAGAGCAATCTTAAGTTCAAATTATAAAACAACCGTGAAGAACTCAGAAACTTACCTTCAAATGACCTTGAAATTATCTGAATTTCTGACTTCAGATTCAAAAAACTGACCTCGAATTCAAAATATGCGTCCCAAAAACCTATAAATAACGAAGAAAGGCATCATATCTGTACTTTTTTTTCATTTTCACCTTGTAATCATCTTGAAATGACCTAAATATAGACAAACTGACCTCGGATTTTGAATGACCTAAAAACTGTATACTAGGCTTTTGGATATCGTAAGCTTGCTGCTTTTTCATATGACCTTGAAATAGCCGCGAAATGACCTGTACACAGACAAGCTGACCTCGAAGTGGGAATCAGCGTTCCGAAAAACCTTTATATACAGTATCTTATCTCTCTTTTGTTTCATTTTGACTTCGTAAAAACCTTGAATTTACAGACAAACTCACTTCAGATTCGGAATCAGTGATCTAAAAACTTGTATGTCAAGAATTTGAACATCGTACATTGTTTTTTTTATCTGATCGATTTTCTAAAACTGATTTCGGATTCGGCATCAGCGTCCCAAAAAACATATATATCAGAAACTTGGACATTGTATCTCTGTTGTTTTTTCCTTTTGACCTTGAAATGGCATTAAAATGACCTTAATATAACAATATTACCTCGGATTTGAAATCAGCGTCTCGAAAAACTTATACATCAGAAAGCTGAATATCGTTTCTCTGTCCTTTTTTTGTCATTTTCATCTTGGAATGACCTTGAAATGTCCCTTTTGCCGACAAAATGATCACTTACTCTGAATCAGTGACCGAAATATCTATATCTCAGGAAGTTAGAAAACCCCTTTTTTGTTTTTTTTTTATTTTGACCTTAGAATGACCTTGAATTGACTTTACTATAAACAAACTGACCTCGGATTCGCAATCACTACAAAATTATGCACTTTTTTATGCGTCATTAGAATAGGTTCACAGTTAATTTCTTTAGTTTTTGTCATAGTTCCATAAAAATCGGTACTAATAAAAATTTATAAAAGTGGTTAGAGTATATTTTGACTAATGGGGACACGGAAAAGCTTAAAATGGAAAGAAAAAAGTAAAAATTAAGATGTACAAGAAACAAAACCTAACTACTCATGAAATTGCTAGAAAAATCAGAAGAAGTCAAAACGTAGTATGCTATTTTTTAAGAAATATAACCGAATATGATAAAAAATGAAAAGGTGTACTTATTCGGCGGTATGAGCTGCAGACAAGAGAGCAATGATTCGATTAGCTTCCAACTCCTGCCTGTCGGCGACAAAAATCTGATATTCAGCTGCGGAAAACGCCAGTCTTTACATCGTGCGACGGGTAATTAATAGTGCTCTGCTCCTAACAAGTTATCAACTTAACCCTAAACGGCAGAAAAATCTGTTGAATTTTTGTAGGAATGACCTCATTTGGAAGATAGAATGGCAATAGACAGTTTTCTCTGTCTCTGACAAAAAGAAGTTCAATTTGGATGGACCAGCTGATTATAACTATTACTTTCATAATTTGCGGAAAAAGAAACGATTTTTCACTCATCACCAGAGGTGTAGTTATTTGGGAGGCTTTATCTACCCATATCATATTTTGAAACTGTTGAGCTGAAGTTTTCAATTTGCAGAATGGTTAGAAAGCGATACTAGAATAAGATTTCTCAAGGTTTCAACATATGCTTGGACCCTTGGAAAGGATTTACCAACATTGAGGGTGTGATGGGGTAAAGTGGATCCCTTAGCTTCCCTTTTTTTTTTTGTTTTTCTTTAATAACTGTTCGTGCCCGAATAGAAAATTGCCCAGGCAACATTGGTTTTTTTTTGCCTCCATACAAATCGACCCAGCCTAGTGTAAATATTTATTAAATCTAAGTCCCAGAACAAGTCTGCTCATTCCGAAAAGGCGAGTTCTATTTCACGGCTTTTTCGTAATTTTTCTTCGAAATGACCCTAAGAGGAAGGCGTAGTTGGTTCCATTTGTGGTCGAATTAACTCTTAATTGACCCTAGACCGTCCAAAAAGCATTTTATTTTGTGTTTTTGCGAAAAATAGGGGGGGGGGAGGCGTAAAATGTCCTTATTGATCAGCCCTCTTTAATATAAAATCTTGCATTTGGAGTATTTCATATTTTTAAAGGGCTTAATATTTTTTAACATATTTTTCAATACCTTAACGTTAGCTGAGAATCTTATTTGGACCGTTCCATTGCCGTTTTTTTTGAAATTTTTGCTTGAAAGTAGCCTCTATGATTTTTATACCCTAAACCTGAGCCGGTCAGAGTATATTAACTTAATACAAGCGATTGTAACACCTAGAAGTGAGTTCGGTATAGAAAATAACATATATATATACGTAATCACCATTACCTCGTGAGTTGTTTATGCCTGTTCGTTCATCCGTCTGTGTGCTATCCCTAAACACAGTATAAGCAGAAAGAGTTGAGATAATTACATGCAACTTGGTACACATAAACCCAAGGATCTGTACTATTGATAATATGTTTAGAAATAATTTGTGGCATATGGCCTTCGCGACTGCGCTTTACGAATCAGAGACCTGCAGCGAGTCGCTTTTTTGCTATTCAGAGTACGTTCATCCAAAATAAGTATTCATATTCACTCAAACCTCAACGCACGACACTCTGATTCAATCCACTCACGCCAAAGAGCACAATCCCTCTTTTCAATACTCATGAGTAATGACTCTAACTGATAGAGAGTTAAGTTGGCTTCGGCTCTGAGTGATATGAATACTCTTCCCCAATTAACGCAATGACTCGTCGATACTCATAATATATTCAAAAATTCTTCGGAAAGTTAAATCACTTGAGTACTGGTAGCGCGGCATAATTTCACGAAAGCATATGAGCATTTGGTATGTTCACTCATGTTGTTATTGTTTAGTGTGTGCTGTTTGTGTGTATATGTCAGAAATGCATGGCAGGCGGGTGTTGCCACCTAATTACTATTTACGAATAAGATAAAAACTTACCTTAATTTTATCATTTTGAAAAAAATGTACTGCCGCTTCAATAAACTTAGTCTTACTAGATCTGGTAACCAGTGCTGCAACTAAATAAATATGATTCAAACTGAAAATACAAAAAAATAAAGATGTTTGTATCAAGTTGCACATAACTATATAATTTTGTTAGAACTAAAATATGTTTATTGTTTCATTAATCTATTAAAATTATGTTTAAATTCATAAAAATACGACTTTACCATTTTTGCTTAAAAAAGTTAACATTTTTTAACGTCAATCTGGCAATCTTGCTAACACAATGGTTTGTCAGCTGAAACAAAGAGAGAGAGATATTTAAAATTACAATCGGTTATTACTTACACTCTCTTCATATGAATCTAACTCAGTTGAGTAGAGGGTAAACAAATGAGTATGAGTGTAACCATGTCTAATTATATAAAAAGAGTTGAATGCGTATGAATATCGTGGGTATTTTGATGAGTATGAGTGAGTGTACGTATAAGCAAATCATGAATATCGCTAGTATAATCTGAATCATACACTAAACACTACTGAACTATACACTTGAATCTGAATCACTCATTGCAGGTCTTTGGTATGTACACTGAGAAAAAAACACATACCTTGCTCCGGTAAAAAATTTCTCTATTTTTGATAATAGCAATTTTCTCTTTTTCAAATAAAAGTTTCTTAAATTAGAATGAATTTTCACATTTTCGAAGAAATATTCCTTTACTTCTAGGAAATGGAAATATTTCAATGTCTCTAATAATGATAAGTATTTTTCTCGCACAAAAAATTTCTCATTTATAGAGAAATTTTATTGAAAATGAAAAACTTTTCTTATATTTTGATAAAAAATTCACTATGAGAAGTATTTTCTTCAATAAAAACAAATATTTTCTAAAAAAAAAGAGTATTTTTCTCTAAAAACGATATATTTTTCTATTTCATGGAACCTTTTTATCATTTTTAGAGAATTGTTAGTATCGCAATTAGAGAATAGCATTCTCTGGAGCAAAGTCTATACCATTTTTCTCTAAATATGATGCCTTTTTTATCATATTCCGAGACACTTTTTTCTGAGTGTACATATGTATTTTAGACGTTATCAAAATAGTACCATTTCTTAACATATCATACAAAAAGCTCTACAATTTAAGATTTGTTTAACCTTACAACATGACCGGGGGGGGGGGGTTGGGGGGGTATTTTAACTTCACCCAAGTTAAAGATATACCTTACTAGTTTTATTTTGACGCTTGCACTTTTAAACAGACATAATAACCTCGTATTCGTATTATGGGACCCTAAAACTTCAACATAAGAAAGTTGGAAATACATTCAGGGTAAAAATGATGTTATATCAAAAAATCGTAAGTTGAAATAACAGATTTCAGTGTAAAAAAACCATCCAACAAATGAAACTTTAAAATCAACAGTCCGTTGGCAGTTCGTCTATAGAACACGGTACTCGTATAAGTACGTACTTATTGAAATTTTATCACTGTTTTGTAAGTTCAAGTTAAGACGATTATGCTGACGTCTAGTACTCGACGGACCTAGATTCAATACCCGACGAGACCAACAGAGAATTTTTTTTTATTTTAAATTTTTTTGTTGTAGAATATTTATTCGAGATTGTAAGTAAACTTATTTTGAAGGGTATTTTTGACTAAATAGTTAATGAAACAGATGAATTGATTTTCTATTTTTAGTTTCAAAAAACAATTTTGTGTTATTCCTAAAAGGGCTAATTTTGAATTGGGCTAATGACATTTTTGAAAATAATGCATTTAGTTTTGTTGAAGTTTATTCTATAATTTAAAAAAAAATAAGATTTCGTTTTTAAATAAAACATTCAAGTTATCGTCAGAATTGTGAAGAAATATAAAATAATTTTTAAGACACATGATTTTTGGCTCATATGAGAAATATTAATACTTTTATTTACAATATTCTACGTAGACGTAGAAGAGGATTACTTATGGGTTTATTCACAAATAAATGAAGACATTTACCGAAATTCGGTAATATCAGATATATCAGCCAGGGCTAAAATGTATCCTCCCCAAACATTTCTAATCAGCTTATTTCTAATAATCAGCTCATTGTGATAACAAAGCATATAATTTAAGACACTAAAATAAGATAATTCTACAAATTGATTCAATTTTATAATAAAAAAACCAGAAATATTATTTTTGTTCTTTGAACATTAAATATTTGGATTAAAATATTTTTCTGACGAATAGCTTGCTTAGATATTAACATACTTCAAGTGAAAAATGGACAATTTGGCAAAAACAAGCCTTGTGCTTATAGTACTTAAAATTTTATCTAGTTGAATTAAGTATTATACGCTCCATACTTTTCATGAAATAATGTATCAATTTAATGTTGAAATTATTTTAAAATTATGGTTCCATTCACAAAATCATTTTCATAGCAAATCGTAGGATTTATAAACAAGACTCTATCGGTTGGCTTCATTAAACACTTATTTATATTGTTATATTGTTGCCATTAAATTAAACTGGCACTTATTTCGAGTACATTTAGACAAAAGATTAAGCTTTGCTAAAAAATAAAGTATATGCCAAGAGCAAACATACTTAAGTACTGTAAAATAAATGCGATAAATTAGTCCAAGAAATAATAACAAAATAACGAACTTAAAATTTATATTTTGCCAAATTAAACCAATATTTATACAGTTATAAAAACAACAGCAGAAACAGCTTCTACAACAACAATAGCCTCAACTAAAGATACACGTACAACACGTTCAATAAAATTTATGTTCAATTATTTAAAGCGTACAAAATGTTGCCAGATCTTAGCACGAAATGACCTATGCAAGGAAAAAGGTTAAAATGTTTGTAATGTGTTTGTAATATGCTTGTTGTAAAGAACAAAACGAAAAGTTTACAACCCAAAGAACCTCGAAACGGTTGTATCATTAGGGCAACGGTAAAGTTTTGTTGTATCGTAGCTGGGTGGTAAGTTTGTTGAGCCGTAGCTGGTTACTTTGATGCTTGGTTGCTGTTAGTGTTGTTGGTGTTTTTGTTGTTTCAATATTTCTGCTTTATCGATACTAAAGCGTGCTGCCGAAATAGTAGCTGTGAATTATTTATGACAAACAAATATGTTCGTTAAAGTTTAAAATAATATAATGGTAAAGTTGTTGTTGTTGTTGTACAAGTTGAGAAAAAGCAATTGCTATAAAATTATGTTAAAAGCAATAAAATATGACACTTAAATAAAGAATAGTGAGATGGTCTGTGGAAGAAATGTATAATGACGCAATTCTCGATAAAAAGACACACACAAATGCGAGTGTGTTAGAAAAATAAAGACAAGACCAAGACAAGACCAAGACAAGACCAAGACAAGACCAAGACAAGACCAAGACAAGACCAAGACAAGACCAAGACAAGACCAAGACAAGACCAAGACAAGACCAAGACAAGACCAAGACAAGACCAAGACAAGACCAAGACAAGACCAAGACAAGACCAAGACAAGACCAAGACAAGACCAAGACAAGACCAAGACAAGACCAAGACAAGACCAAGACAAGACCAAGACAAGACCAAGACAAGACCAAGACAAGACCAAGACAAGACCAAGACAAGACCAAGACAAGACCAAGACAAGACCAAGACAAGACCAAGACAAGACCAAGACAAGACCAAGACAAGACCAAGACAAGACCAAGACAAGACCAAGACAAGACCAAGACAAGACCAAGACAAGACCAAGACAAGACCAAGACAAGACCAAGACAAGACCAAGACAAGACCAAGACAAGACCAAGACAAGACCAAGACAAGACCAAGACAAGACCAAGACAAGACCAAGACAAGACCAAGACAAGACCAAGACAAGACCAAGACAAGACCAAGACAAGACCAAGACAAGACCAAGACAAGACCAAGACAAGACCAAGACAAGACCAAGACAAGACCAAGACAAGACCAAGACAAGACCAAGACAAGACCAAGACAAGACCAAGACAAGACCAAGACAAGACCAAGACAAGACCAAGACAAGACCAAGACAAGACCAAGACAAGACCAAGACAAGACCAAGACAAGACCAAGACAAGACCAAGACAAGACCAAGACAAGACCAAGACAAGACCAAGACAAGACCAAGACAAGACCAAGACAAGACCAAGACAAGACCAAGACAAGACCAAGACAAGACCAAGACAAGACCAAGACAAGACCAAGACAAGACCAAGACAAGACCAAGACAAGACCAAGACAAGACCAAGACAAGACCAAGACAAGACCAAGACAAGACCAAGACAAGACCAAGACAAGACCAAGACAAGACCAAGACAAGACCAAGACAAGACCAAGACAAGACCAAGACAAGACCAAGACAAGACCAAGACAAGACCAAGACAAGACCAAGACAAGACCAAGACAAGACCAAGACAAGACCAAGACAAGACCAAGACAAGACCAAGACAAGACCAAGACAAGACCAAGACAAGACCAAGACAAGACCAAGACAAGACCAAGACAAGACCAAGACAAGACCAAGACAAGACCAAGACAAGACCAAGACAAGACCAAGACAAGACCAAGACAAGACCAAGACAAGACCAAGACAAGACCAAGACAAGACCAAGACAAGACCAAGACAAGACCAAGACAAGACCAAGACAAGACCAAGACAAGACCAAGACAAGACCAAGACAAGACCAAGACAAGACCAAGACAAGACCAAGACAAGACCAAGACAAGACCAAGACAAGACCAAGACAAGACCAAGACAAGACCAAGACAAGACCAAGACAAGACCAAGACAAGACCAAGACAAGACCAAGACAAGACCAAGACAAGACCAAGACAAGACCAAGACAAGACCAAGACAAGACCAAGACAAGACCAAGACAAGACCAAGACAAGACCAAGACAAGACCAAGACAAGACCAAGACAAGACCAAGACAAGACCAAGACAAGACCAAGACAAGACCAAGACAAGACCAAGACAAGACCAAGACAAGACCAAGACAAGACCAAGACAAGACCAAGACAAGACCAAGACAAGACCAAGACAAGACCAAGACAAGACCAAGACAAGACCAAGACAAGACCAAGACAAGACCAAGACAAGACCAAGACAAGACCAAGACTAGACCAAGACAAGACCAAGACAAGACCAAGACAAGACCAAGACAAGACCAAGACAAGACCAAGACAAGACCAAGACAAGACCAAGACAAGACCAAGACAAGACCAAGACAAGACCAAGACAAGACCAAGACAAGACCAAGACAAGACCAAGACAAGACCAAGACAAGACCAAGACAAGACCAAGACAAGACCAAGACAAGACCAAGACAAGACCAAGACAAGACCAAGACAAGACCAAGACAAGACCAAGACAAGACCAAGACAAGACCAAGACAAGACCAAGACAAGACCAAGACAAGACCAAGACAAGACCAAGACAAGACCAAGACAAGACCAAGACAAGACCAAGACAAGACCAAGACAAGACCAAGACAAGACCAAGACAAGACCAAGACAAGACCAAGACAAGACCAAGACAAGACCAAGACAAGACCAAGACAAGACCAAGACAAGACCAAGACAAGACCAAGACAAGACCAAGACAAGACCAAGACAAGACCAAGACAAGACCAAGACAAGACCAAGACAAGACCAAGACAAGACCAAGACAAGACCAAGACAAGACCAAGACAAGACCAAGACAAGACCAAGACAAGACCAAGACAAGACCAAGACAAGACCAAGACAAGACCAAGACAAGACCAAGACAAGACCAAGACAAGACCAAGACAAGACCAAGACAAGACCAAGACAAGACCAAGACAAGACCAAGACAAGACCAAGACAAGACCAAGACAAGACCAAGACAAGACCAAGACAAGACCAAGACAAGACCAAGACAAGACCAAGACAAGACCAAGACAAGACCAAGACAAGACCAAGACAAGACCAAGACAAGACCAAGACAAGACCAAGACAAGACCAAGACAAGACCAAGACAAGACCAAGACAAGACCAAGACAAGACCAAGACAAGACCAAGACAAGACCAAGACAAGACCAAGACAAGACCAAGACAAGACCAAGACAAGACCAAGACAAGACCAAGACAAGACCAAGACAAGACCAAGACAAGACCAAGACAAGACCAAGACAAGACCAAGACAAGACCAAGACAAGACCAAGACAAGACCAAGACAAGACCAAGACAAGACCAAGACAAGACCAAGACAAGACCAAGACAAGACCAAGACAAGACCAAGACAAGACCAAGACAAGACCAAGACAAGACCAAGACAAGACCAAGACAAGACCAAGACAAGACCAAGACAAGACCAAGACAAGACCAAGACAAGACCAAGACAAGACCAAGACAAGACCAAGACAAGACCAAGACAAGACCAAGACAAGACCAAGACAAGACCAAGACAAGACCAAGACAAGACCAAGACAAGACCAAGACAAGACCAAGACAAGACCAAGACAAGACCAAGACAAGACCAAGACAAGACCAAGACAAGACCAAGACAAGACCAAGACAAGACCAAGACAAGACCAAGACAAGACCAAGACAAGACCAAGACAAGACCAAGACAAGACCAAGACAAGACCAAGACAAGACCAAGACAAGACCAAGACAAGACCAAGACAAGACCAAGACAAGACCAAGACAAGACCAAGACAAGACCAAGACAAGACCAAGACAAGACCAAGACAAGACCAAGACAAGACCAAGACAAGACCAAGACAAGACCAAGACAAGACCAAGACAAGACCAAGACAAGACCAAGACAAGACCAAGACAAGACCAAGACAAGACCAAGACAAGACCAAGACAAGACCAAGACAAGACCAAGACAAGACCAAGACAAGACCAAGACAAGACCAAGACAAGACCAAGACAAGACCAAGACAAGACCAAGACAAGACCAAGACAAGACCAAGACAAGACCAAGACAAGACCAAGACAAGACCAAGACAAGACCAAGACAAGACCAAGACAAGACCAAGACAAGACCAAGACAAGACCAAGACAAGACCAAGACAAGACCAAGACAAGACCAAGACAAGACCAAGACAAGACCAAGACAAGACCAAGACAAGACCAAGACAAGACCAAGACAAGACCAAGACAAGACCAAGACAAGACCAAGACAAGACCAAGACAAGACCAAGACAAGACCAAGACAAGACCAAGACAAGACCAAGACAAGACCAAGACAAGACCAAGACAAGACCAAGACAAGACCAAGACAAGACCAAGACAAGACCAAGACAAGACCAAGACAAGACCAAGACAAGACCAAGACAAGACCAAGACAAGACCAAGACAAGACCAAGACAAGACCAAGACAAGACCAAGACAAGACCAAGACAAGACCAAGACAAGACCAAGACAAGACCAAGACAAGACCAAGACAAGACCAAGACAAGACCAAGACAAGACCAAGACAAGACCAAGACAAGACCAAGACAAGACCAAGACAAGACCAAGACAAGACCAAGACAAGACCAAGACAAGACCAAGACAAGACCAAGACAAGACCAAGACAAGACCAAGACAAGACCAAGACAAGACCAAGACAAGACCAAGACAAGACCAAGACAAGACCAAGACAAGACCAAGACAAGACCAAGACAAGACCAAGACAAGACCAAGACAAGACCAAGACAAGACCAAGACAAGACCAAGACAAGACCAAGACAAGACCAAGACAAGACCAAGACAAGACCAAGACAAGACCAAGACAAGACCAAGACAAGACCAAGACAAGACCAAGACAAGACCAAGACAAGACCAAGACAAGACCAAGACAAGACCAAGACAAGACCAAGACAAGACCAAGACAAGACCAAGACAAGACCAAGACAAGACCAAGACAAGACCAAGACAAGACCAAGACAAGACCAAGACAAGACCAAGACAAGACCAAGACAAGACCAAGACAAGACCAAGACAAGACCAAGACAAGACCAAGACAAGACCAAGACAAGACCAAGACAAGACCAAGACAAGACCAAGACAAGACCAAGACAAGACCAAGACAAGACCAAGACAAGACCAAGACAAGACCAAGACAAGACCAAGACAAGACCAAGACAAGACCAAGACAAGACCAAGACAAGACCAAGACAAGACCAAGACAAGACCAAGACAAGACCAAGACAAGACCAAGACAAGACCAAGACAAGACCAAGACAAGACTAAGACAAGACCAAGACAAGACCAAGACAAGACCAAGACAAGACCAAGACAAGACTAAGACAAGACCAAGACAAGACCAAGACAAGACCAAGACAAGACCAAGACAAGACTAAGACAAGACCAAGACAAGACCAAGACAAGACCAAGACAAGACCAAGACAAGACCAAGACAAGACCAAGACAAGACCAAGACAAGACCAAGACAAGACCAAGACAAGACCAAGACAAGACCAAGACAAGACCAAGACAAGACCAAGACAAGACCAAGACAAGACCAAGACAAGACCAAGACAAGACCAAGACAAGACCAAGACAAGACCAAGACAAGACCAAGACAAGACCAAGACAAGACCAAGACAAGACCAAGACAAGACCAAGACAAGACCAAGACAAGACCAAGACAAGACCAAGACAAGACCAAGACAAGACCAAGACAAGACCAAGACAAGACCAAGACAAGACCAAGACAAGACCAAGACAAGACCAAGACAAGACCAAGACAAGACCAAGACAAGACCAAGACAAGACCAAGACAAGACCAAGACAAGACCAAGACAAGACCAAGACAAGACCAAGACAAGACCAAGACAAGACCAAGACAAGACCAAGACAAGACCAAGACAAGACCAAGACAAGACCAAGACAAGACCAAGACAAGACCAAGACAAGACCAAGACAAGACCAAGACAAGACCAAGACAAGACCAAGACAAGACCAAGACAAGACCAAGACAAGACCAAGTCAAGACCAAGACAAGACCAAGACGAGTGACACAATTCGTGAAAATTTCTAAATCGACAACAGTAAAGTAGGTTTGATAACAAATATATTAATATTTTTAATTTCATTTTTCAAAATTTTTTAAATTTTTCTTAATATTCTAAAAATCTCTTTCAAAAATTGCTCAAACTTATAAGACGATAAAATTTGTCATTGCAACTGTATTACAACTGCGAAACACTCCAACTTCATGCATATCCTCTTAATCCTTTAGAGCTAATGTGCTGATAAAAGTTTATTTTTTGAAGTTTCGTTGCTTAGCTGTAGCTTTGCGTACTACTTTACTTGCATATAAATAGAGTGCTTCATAAACTGCTTACCTGCAGCGTGCAGCAGCACAGCGCGTACAAACTGCAAGACAAAACGGATGCACACACATGCGACAAAAACTTTTCTTGGAAATTCGATACTGATTGCAGGCCAATTCCAATTCTTACTGTTCTCTCACAAAAAATAAAACATTCATATTGCGCTAAAAGGCGTTTTGCACACAATATAATGCGATAAGCCAAAGGATACGAATACAGCGATAAGCCAGCCACATGTGTGCGTGTGCACTTCCACTGCACTTTGCCGCATATGAATTGTTTTATTTATACATTCTCCGAAAAACATCCGCCAGCATCTGTTCTTTGTTATTTTGCTACTTTCCGGGAAGTAAAAGTTATGAAAGCTTCTTGGAATATCTTTTCTTCATGTGGCTTTGTATGCATTTTATTGTATCTGTAAACAGGAACACAAACAAACAAAGCTGGTCGAGGCATGAACAGCTCTTAAATATTTTATGCGACAAACGCTGCAAGCTTTTTAAATTTACTGATGTAATAAGTTGTGAATTTATTGTGAATTTTTATGAAAATTACTGAAAAATATATGCAGCGCTTTTATTTAAGTTATTGCTTTCACACTATTATGAATTTAACATTCATTCACAGGACAATAAAATATCGAAGTTTATTATGAAACTCACTTAAAAATTTGATGATACCCTTTCGCATATGACATGACTTTTATCGGATAATGTTTTTCACTCTGGAGTATCGTAAAGTATTCCAAAACCATCCTTTAATTCTGCGTTTTAAAGTGTGGCATATTTTCACACATAGAAAATTTATAGAGATATCTTCAGAAATCATCAACATATGAATCTCAGTATTCTATACAACAAAGAAAACACACAAAAATTTGACTAATAAAATTTGTATTTTTTCATATAGTCATCTTTTAGCTTTACAAACTTTTTCCAACAATTTGCAATAGCATAGGCGTGAATTTCATTCAGGGGGAACAATTATATATTCATGTAGCTAATAAATAATATTTATATTTTTTTAAAGAAATCCTGCCTGTTAAAAATTGCACATGGAAATAATATGACACTTTGTAAGAGTTGCAAAATAGAAGATAAATATTACTAGAAAAATTTTGAGCGCAGAATTAAAAACTGGTCTCAGTTTTTCGCTTAGGCTTCAGATAATGTGTGGTTCGAAAAATGGGCACAGTTAAAGCGTATAATTCCTCCTTAAATTATATGACCCAGATCTTGGACACTGCGTACACCCAGATCTTTAAAAAAACTGTCCAGAACTTTATAATATTATGAAATATGTCTTGCTGGTATAATCTTCAAGCGTCGAAAAAAAGTCATAGAAGGAAAGAAGCGAATTTGCAAATACTTCTAAGAGCAGACTTCTGTAATATTAGCAGGGGTGAAATTTTTTGAAGATAGGCTCATCCCCAGCAATTTAAACCATATTGCAATTTACAATAAAATATTCCATACGAAATTTAAGTTAACAATGTTGTGGAGCAAACCTGCTCTAGGTGAAAGTAACATCTTGTAGAGGAAAACAGGTAATTTTTCAATAAGGATATAGGTCAGACTAGGTCAGATGTTGTTCAACAATGACATCTAGATATTTATAGCCCTATACTTTTTCGACAACAAAGTATTTATCTCTGTTATACTCTGTTATCATAAGACATACCATGATTTCGTCGCACATAGGTAAACAAAGTTGATAACCATCAGGACCATGAAATTTGATGTCGATATCGGGAGTCCTCAATATACATACGCTAAAAAAAATCAATTTCGTCTTGCAGCTTAGAATTATCTTGTGTTCCGCAAACCAGACTCTCTGCAAATGAATATCAAAATTAAAACCTTGATGCTTATTGCAAAATCGTCCACGAGTGCTGTGACTGCCTTTTAAGTTTTAAGAAAATAACGAGTTTATCTAAACAAAAAATAATATGTGTCCAAGGACAGAGCCCTGGGGAACACCTTAGTGAATGTTTTGAGGATTACTTAACTCGCCCCCTACTCTTACACTTTGCGTTCTACATGATAAATAGGAATTGAACCAATCATAGATAAAACCTCGAAAGCCTGCAATATACAATTTGTTCATTAGTATTTTGTGATTTACCATATCAAAAGCTTTTGTGATATCAACAAAAAAGATAGCACAATTTTTTTTATCATCAAAACCTTTATAAATTGAAGAACAACAGTCAAATAGAGCATCTTCATTTATTGTGGTAACAACAATCGGTACACCTGTTTTTACGTGCTTGGCACACTGGGATCATGTGCGTCCCAGCGGTGTTATGCAAAAAATATTATTAAGTTGAAAAAAACCGTAAAAATGTTTATTTTATGGCACATCACATAAATAGTGGGTTGCAAATAATCCCAGTGTGCCAAATTTTCTTTAAGGTGGGACATAACATTCGCGGCAGAGAAAACATACCTTTTTTTAAATTCATAACTCAGTCAAAAACAAACATTTTTCCAAAATTTTTTTTATTATTGTCGTGAATTGAACAAATTACAAGAAAAAAATATATTTTTCACTCCAACATGGTTTTATAGAGCTCCAAACTGGCGGCAGAGAAAATAACGGGGCCTCGTGGTTGCAGCGCTGGGAGTCTCAAAAATTGTCCGATCTGGAAAAAAATGACTTTTTTAAATCTTAACAAAATTTTCTATCGTCTGACAGGAGCTTTTTTTTAAATTTTTTTTTAAATTTATGGTGATGTTCCAAATTTGTAAGTGTGTTTTTTCGAAAAAAATATTGACTTTAAAAATTCATAAAAAATCGAACAAAAATTTAAAAAAAAGCTCGTGTCAAACGATAGCGAATCAAGTTTAAAAAAATACAAAAAAAAAAAAAATTCGTCAAAAAATGAACCCCCAAAGTTTGTGAACCTATAAAAATGCAAAGAAAAATAAAAATACGCTCTCACTAATCCGGCTATATATTTGAACCCGTAAGAATTTTTCCATAAAATTTTTTTATTAGAAATCTTAAGAATATTTACTTACTAAAATACAAAATTATAAAAAAGAAGTCCGATTTCAAAAAACGGGCAATGTCATGTCCCCCCTTAAGCGAATACAGTCGTTGTGAGACGAATACGGTGGTTGTGGAACGATATGGATCAAGTTTTTGGCGAAATGATCATTAATTACGAACGCAGTATAAAAGCGTTTTTGGCATCAATTGAGATTTTACTTTTTTGAGGCTCAAATGGTCACTTAAAATGGTTTTACTGATTCTTCCCACATTCCAATAAGGTCGGTAGTGTCTCAGAATGTGAATTGCTGGTTGTGAAGCAACAATTCTTTGATTTTGTTGAAGTGTAACTCATTAGTTGATGCTGATGATCGTCCTGGCCGTGCCACGTCTTCAATGATTTCTCGACCCTCTTTGAACAATTTGTACGACTCATAAATTCTTGTTTTCGATTGTTCACTGAAAGCCTTCCGCATCATTTTCAATGTTTCGGCAGCAAAAATTTCAATCCGCACACAAAATTGAATGGAACTGCGTTGTTGAATAGTTTGTGATATTATAAAAAACGAAAAATTCAATTTTAATTATTTACAACAAGACGCGTATCTCAAACACTAATGAATATTTTCGCGTGTTATTTGGCACATATATCATTAACAACGCTTAAAAACCTATCCCCAAAAAATTTAAATTTAAATTTCCCGGTTTTTTTTTACCCACAGATTATATAACTCTCTCGTGCTTATCGGCGAAAATATTTTTTTTTAATGCATTTTGTCAGTATTTTGCACAGAAAAAAATTCAATTTGAAACAAAAAGGTATGAACGCGTAACGATAAAGACAACACAGTTTGGCAAAGTCAACTGCCCAATACGTCATCAAAAGTTATGTGAATATTGCCTGAATTGAGTCACAGTAGCATGGGCGAGGCAATAAATCAAAAATAAATGATCGAGATATACGAGCATTGGAGGCCATTATAATAGAAAAAAGACGGACTTCAGTGAGAAACTTAGCGAATATGTGGTCGGAGATGATCGGGAGAAGTGTAAGCCGTGAATGTCTCACTCGGAAACTCGGAATAATTTGAATAAATTGAAATATGGCTTTTATAATGTGAATTTTGATTGAGCGAGTACCGGTGAATTTATTGCAATTTTGCAGGAAAAGAAACAAACAGTTTTGTCTGCAAATTTATGCAAATGTTTCAGAGTTCAATCACGACCTACACCTCTCACGATCATCTTCGATCACATTTTCTATAAGTTTCTCATTGTGGTACGTCTTTTTTCTGTTATTATGGCCTAAATACTCGTATTTTTGATGACGTATTGGACAGTTGACTTTTCTTATTCTAGGGACTATGCAATAAAAGCCATAACTTTTGTGTAAAAGAAAGTTTTTAACAATTAATTTCTTCACAAACCGCTTTGCCACGTCCCATAGTAGAAAATCATTCAAAAAACTACTGGTATTAAATCAAAAAGTGACCGAAATTTTCTCAAAACATTCTCAATATATTCTCAAGAATCAGCAAAAAATAATTTGTCCCGTTATCCTTGTGCACACTCGCATTCTTTCTATCGTACGAATTGAATGTTGTCAGTTTTTGGATTGCATTTTATGAATGTGTTGGTTAATCTCGCTATTAGCGTTGTTGTATTTGTAATTTTTTGTACTTTTTCTATTAATTCAAAAAAAAATATACTTCAAGCTTCAAGGATACAATAAACTTTGTATCAGAACTATTGTTTTCTTATTATAAATAAAAGTAGTAAGTGTTATAATAATAAAATATGCAGCCGTACTAAGTTATTGTTGTCGTGGTAGAAGAAGTTCGAGACAACATGTGGTGTTTATTATTTCGATTTAAGTCGTTTATTTGATTCCTCTTCTCTTCATTCATTTTTGAAGTGAAACTTCTTTGGCGGCGAGTGAAATTTCAAGGTCCTTTTTCGTGACGCTAGGCTAACGTTTTCAATTCATATGAAAATTAAATAAAAAAAATTCACTGCCGCTGCCGAGAATTGAACCCCGAACATCGTTGCTTATGAGACATGGTGGTAAATGAGACATGTTTGGCACATGGTAAATTGCCAAACAAAATGTAATTAAAACTGAACGCGTAACATTCTGAAAATAACATAATTAACATTAACATTAGATTAACATTAACATTGCATTATTAACTAACCGTAACATTAATTTTTCATCCTACAAGTATGCACGGAAAAAAAAATAGAAAAATAGCTAAAACAGGAGCAGAAGGCGTTCGTGAATATAGAGAGCGAGTTACAGCTCTTAAGAATACAGCCGCAGCTGGGTCTGCAACTAATAATGAAGGTTAGGTGATTGCAACAACGGCTGAGTTTCAAAATGCATTTTTACGAAACATCAAAACACACTGATGCATCTCAACAAAATTTTAAAGCCAACCAAGTTGATGCACTCAACAATCAGCGTTCGCTGCTTTATGAGGCCCTCTATCAACATAGCAATTATTATGATCAGGAAGCAGGAGGTAATAATGAACAAGATTTGCCTCTGCTTTCGGAGGCTCCTTCAAAGAGTACTATGCAAATGCAATCCAGCATTCAAAAAGTAACAATGTTGAGAAGACATTCGAAAGCAACTTAAACACCAACTGAACTAAAACAAGTACCGAAAATGACTGTTATTTTACAATTTTCAAATGAAAAAAATTATCGAAAGACTTTTTCAAATATACCATTATGTTACAAATGTCCTCAGCCTCACGAATATAAAGTCGATTTTAAATTTGAAACTGATTCTTTAAAAGTTAATTTCTTGCCTAGTATATTTCGAGGGAAAATAAAGGTTACTTTTGACTTTTATTTTATCGGTCAAAAATATCAGGCAATATGTGTTTTCTTAAAGGCCGCTTGACAGATTGAACTGTTGACACCATGTGTAAAATGTCTCACCGATGAGATGAAAATAATAATATCAAAATTTTTTTATCCGTAAAATGACTTGAACAAATATAAATTATTGATATTTTTGACCGAAAAATAAACGGCAGAAAATAACTGTTATTTTTGCCCAAAAAAACTATAAGGCACTGTTATTTTTGTCGGAAAAAATAAAAATTAAGAGATAAAAGTTAATATGTGACAGTTTCGACAAAAACCATATTCGGTACGGTCCCTGGATGCAAATATTGAATCAACAAATTATTATTCCATTTCGTATTGATTGAATTTCTTTTCAGATGTTTCTGAATATTTCTTTCTCTCTCTATTTCACAATAAAATCTCTCTTATTTCTTACTGTTAAAGAAGTTTCACTTCTGCCACGTGTACGTTGCTACACGCGAGTTTTTTTTTTAATGATTTTTTAAATTTTTTAACCTCGAAACACAATTCCATAAAATGTAACGTTAAAGACCACATAAAACTGTTTATATATTCAAAACAACAACAGTTAGAAGAAAAGTTTATTACCATAAAATGCAAGGTTTACTTTCATGTACACTGGACCGGCTTGAAATTTAGATTCCGTCTTTCGGGGTCTAAAAAGTTGAAACGCCGATCAAGTCATTAAAATGATTTCTGCATTTTTTTTTCAAATCGGAAAAAATCCGCTAAAATAATTTTGAGTCTCATTCAATTTTGATTCTCAAGGTCCTTTTTGGTTTTTTTACCAAAAATGTTTTTTGATTGAAACTTTTTATTTTTTTACAGGAAGCATACCCACATCTGCTAAAATATTAAATTTCGTGCTCACACCAACATTTTGACATAAAAAGGTTTTAAAATGATGTGTCATTATAACTTGACCACCAAAAATTGAATTCTTTGCTATTTTGGAAAACACAGTTTTTTTTAAGTCGCTGTAAAATATACATTTTTGATTAGATTTACGTGGAATTGTTATTGTTGGAAAGGTATTCAGATTTTTTTTTTCTTCTATAGTATATAGTTTTTATCAAAGCTGTATGCAAAACTTCACAGAAAATGGCAGAAATTGATGTAAAAAATTGAACAATATTAATAATAACTTGATATTGATTGAGTTTATTAATAACTTTTCATAAAAAAAAATACAATAGATAAACAATCAAAACTTTATTGTCTTTTTAAACAATTGGACCATGGCTTAAAACTGCTTAATCAGTATAAAAATTAATATTTATAGAATAATTTGTGTTGGTCTTAAGTTAAAGGGTATCATCTTAAGGCAATTTTTATACTGACAGTCCAAAAAATGTTCAATCACTAATATTGTTATGCCTTTGATATTGTCGGATTTACTGAAGAAAATTAAGTTGTATAGGACGATCCTTTTAATTGAAAAAAAAATTAAAAAATTAGTTAATATAACTGCAACAAACTGGCTTAAATTTATTTAAATTTTTTGAAAATTTCCAAACTTTTGGCATAAAAAAAAGTTATAGTTTATTGTCTTAATTGTTTGGGAGATTGCTGAATCTGGCCGAAAAACGTCTCAATTCGCAACACTGTTATGCTTAAAACTCCTTGTCATATAAACATAATAAACAACCATATGAATTTCTTTCAGTTTTCGGTCGTACTTCCAGTTTCGTTTTATATACTTTTTTCTACCAGTTGAAGCTTTTTCATCATTCATTGTTACTAAACAATTTTTTATTATTTAACTCAAAAAAAGAATCAAATCTTTTATATTTTATGAACTCTTAAAATAAAAAATAAACAAATTTTATTTGTTTATTTTAAAAATTTATTGTCACACTTTACATTTACAACCAACAAACGAAACTATTAAAAGCCAGTATTGATCCGATTGACGTTAAATTTTGTTGACTGCCAATTTGAAAAATTTTCTATAAAACTAACGGTTCGTAGTAAAAACGTTTCATTTCAGGTTCGCATAACTTTTTTATGTTCTCAAATTCTCACATATTTTTTTTTTTTTTGCTTTTAAGCTTAGATCTGATCATTTCTGAGTTAAATTTTATGTTCAGAAGATGTCATAAAATAAAAAAAGTCCTTAAAAAATACTCCATAAAAACTACCAGGCAAGAGTTGAACACTTTATTTACTCCTATATATATTCTTATGTATCTAAACAAATATTAATACGAAATTTTTTGCACTTCTTTTCTTTACAGGTAAGCATTTGAAGCAACTTTTGCTATAACTTCAAGCAACTGTTTATTTTATAATATATAGCTAAGCATAATCCTATTATTTAAGGGTAAGTAATTTTGCCTTTATTTTACTTTTGTCCTTCAATTATTTTGTCTTCCGTGTAGACTTTGATAACAATATAATTGGCACTTTGAAGTGCCAACTATATTTAACTTCAACTTTTGCAACGCGTATAAATCTTGCAAATTGTAAAAAGAAAAACTTGCTTAACTCTGCTTAAAGTTTGAAATTCAGAGGAAATTCTATTTCAAACTGTTGCCTTTGCTGGGCACTTATTTAAATATTTATTAAAAAGTTTACCCTAAGATAACAATTTATTAGCACTGTTGCTGCTGCTGCTGCTGTTGCTTATACATTGTAGAGACACTGCAGGAAAGGGTCCTAAATCCCTTTGCAATCAATTATTACCACAACGTAGTAATAGAAATTATGCCCAAAAGTATGCTTTAATACTTAATTTTGTTTGCAAAGAAATATGCTAAAAATATCTTTTTATGTCTTATATCTAAATTAAGGCAAGCCTCAAAGTATGCACGCAAAACTTTATTTTAGAACCTAAGAAAATACTTCATTAATAAAGTACTGCTAGCTGGCTAGCTGACTGGCTGCTTCTAAAAAAAACTGTTTAAATCCTTAGTCGCACAGAAAAATTAACTCAACTCAATTCAGCTGTAGGCAATTTTTTAATGCAAGCCGCGACCATTAATTATATTTCGACCCAAGGAAAACAGCACAAAATAAACAGCAATTTTAATGAATGCCTTTTGTTTTGCAGCGAGTGCTTAAGCCTAAAAATATGCTATAGTATTTTGCAAACAATTGTGTAAAATTCATTACTCGAGGGGGAATACATTTTTGTTACTTTATTTTTGTGGTTTACACTTCCTGTTGTGTGCCTTTTTTTTAACTTGTTTATTGCTGTTGTTGTTGTGTTTTGTTGCTTTGTGGCACACATTACGCCCTCTTAGTGCAATAAAAATGGCGCAAGCTGAGCTAATTAATTATATTTTGTTATGCTTTTCTTTGCATAATAAAACTTGCCGCCTTTTCCATATGATGGATAACAAAATTACTTCCTAGAAAAGAGAATTGTTCTCTTCTCTTTAAGAGAACAAAATTCGGCTTTTTTATAAAAATTAATCTCGTTGTTTAACATGTTCTCTTTTTTGATGAAATTCCGAAACCTCAAAGAATCAACACTACTCTAGATTTGTCTAAAGCTTCGTTGCGTTATTGAGTTGATACACTTGACTGACTGAGTTATTGCGCTGATACACTTATTTCAATAAAGTTATTGTTCTTATTTCCTTTAAAACCAAAAAAAAATTGTGCTTCTGTATGGTTTGTGTATGATATATCATATTTAACTGATATTAAACTTTTATTCGGCACACTCTTCTGGTATAGCATGCTCCGCACACTGGGATCATAAGCATTCCAGTGGTTCATAGAGAATTTCCACAGTTTCACCGGCCAAAATTAAATTTTTTGAGTTCTTTTGAACAAAATAGTTAACCTCTAGACATCGGGTCTGAAAGGGCCCTCTGTAAATGTATAAGCTTTTGAAAAGGGTGATTACACTGTTCTACGAAAAAAAATTTTGTGATCGCAAAATTTTCAAAAAAATTATAGCCGCTAGCGAGAATTGAACCCAGACCACCGATGTTGATAGTCGGAAGCTCTGCAGTTATGCCACACATGCTCATGATAAACAGGCAAACAAAATGTAATTAATATTGAACGCGTAACATTCCGTCCGTAACATTAATTTTCATCCTAAAAGTATGCACGGAAAAAGTATTTGTTTACGCTTCAAACGAAAATATTTAGGCACATCTAGTGGGAAAAATTTACTGCCTATTCGCTGCATTATGAGCTTAAAGCTTAACTTGGTTCGTTGGTTGTGATTAAAAACTTGACAGCTGATTAACAACATGCAAAACAGTTAATTCAATATAATATTAAAAGCTATAAATGTTAAAAGTGCAATATTTAAGACTGCCGAGAATAGTTTTTGCCAGCCAAAAAACATCTCAAAGCTAAGAAAAATAGCTAAAACAGCAGCAGAACGCGTTCGTGAATATAAATAGCGAATTAGAGCTTTTAGGAATGCAGCCGCAGCTGGGTCTGCAACTTATGATGAAGGTAAGGTGATTGCAACATCGGCTGAGTTCCAAAATGCATTTTTACGAAGCATCAGTGTATTTTGGTGAATCTGCAAAGCACTGATCCCCGAGAAAAACACACTGATCCTATGTAAAAATGTGTTTTTGAACTCAGCCATCATCACAAAGCCAGTGGTGACCGTGGCATGCAGGTTAAGTGTGTGGCTTGGCATGCTCGGAGCCCGGGTTCGATCCCCAGCCGCGGCGAAAAAGTTTTTTCAATAAAAAAATTTTTCTGATCGGTCACCACCTCTCTGCAGACAATGGCAAACCTCAGAGAGTAAATAATGCCATGTAAAGCTTCTTGAGAACATGAACTTTAGCCGTTCGGAGTCGGCATAAAACATGTAGGTCCAGTTCTCGGTCAATTGTGTGCAAACATTTAATAACACACACAACACAATTGATCATAAGAAGCTCGGTCAAAGTCCTTTCAAGGGTTGAAATGGCCAATTTGTTGTTTTTTTTTTGTTTTTTCATCATCACAAAAAAATTTTATAGCCAACCAAATTGATACACTCAACAATCGATGTTCGCTGCTTTACGAGGCTCTCACTCAACATAGCAACTATTATGATCAGGAAGCAAAACACAATAATCAACAAGATTTGCCTCTGCTTTCGCAGGCTGCATCAACGAGTACTATGCAAATGCAATTTAGCATTTAAAAAGAGTTAAAGTTGAGAAGACATTCGAAAGCAACTAAAACATCAACTGAACTAAAACAAGTACCAAAAATAACTGTTATTTTACAATTTTCAAATGAAAAAAATTGTTGAAAGACTTTTTCAAATATACCATTATAATAAAAATGTCCTCAGCCTCACGAATATTAAGTCGCTTTTAAATTTTAGACTGATTCTTTAAAAGTTAAAATTTAGCTGTTATTTTTTGCCTTTAATTTTTTCGGGGCAAAATTAAGGTTACTTTTGACTTTTATTTTATCGTTAAAAAATAGCAGTTATTTTGTGACTTTAATTTTTTTCGGTCAAAAATATCAGGCAATTTGTGTTTTTTAAAGGCCGCTTGACAGATTGAACTGTTGACACCATGTGTAAAATGTCTCACCAAAATGTCTCATCTCAATGATGAGATGAAAATAATGATATCAAAAGTTTTTTAGTCGTTAAGATGGCTTTTGAAAAAATAAAAAATAACCTGATATTTTTGACCGAAAAAATAGATGGCAGAAAATAACTGTTATTTTTGACCGATTTTAGTGCAATATGCACTAAAAAAAACGTATGTAAAGGCATGTAAAGTAGATAAGCCGCATTCATATAAAGTTTCAGTTTAATCGCATTGTCGATCATTAGTTGTAAATTGCTTATATCTTTGGGAGTAACCTTACAGATAGCGCAACTTTGCACTGAAGTATCACTTATGGCATTAAAACTTTTACCATCTATTATAGTCAGTTTCATAGAATGGGCTACATAAACGTGTTCTTCACCTATTTTAATCATTGATGGCAACAAATTTGAGTTTTGCTCTTTAACATTCGTGATTTCAGTTCTTATAACATCTTAGTTTCCTTTTCAAAACAAAGCTTTATAGGACTACAATACCTAGTATATGATGGCGATTGTTTTCTGACAATATAACACGTGAGCTATTCCTTTAAGTTGCAATAGAACCCTGCAGATTATATAAATGCTACTTTATGTGGGCATCACATTCGAATTTTTGGTTTTAGCAAGCTTAACTTGAACTACCATCGCACTCCCCTTTTGGTTTTCAAAAGCATTCCTTGCTTAAATGATCTATGTTGTTTTTAAAATTATCGTTCTCAACCTAGGCTATGCGTGATGAAAGTACAATTGTTTTCTTATTTCCTTGCTTGTTTTCATTTTCATTTCATCATTATTAACTATTTCCATCATTACAAAATCTTCTAATGCATCAACAACAACATCACAACAAGTTAGACACACACAGCCAACACATGACAAAGCAGCCAGCATAGTGTGCAACAAGAACAACATCACAACAAGCTAGACACACAACCAACGCAAAGCACAAAGCAGCCATCACCTATAAGTAGAATTTGTATGGCATGCACATAATTCGCATTACGTTCTGTGAATAGATTATTTAAGACTAGCCAATTGTGTCGGTAGAGAGGACGGCACAAAGGCGTAGTGTCTTGTCCGTCTTATACTTGGCAACGAGTAAACTAACTTTTTTAGGCAAAACACCGAGAGGCGGGTTGCTTGATACATACATAGTAGTTAGATTTCATAGTTTGTTTGGGTTGGACTTCACCGCCGCCTTGGTCAGTCGGACATCCTCCCGAATACTTAGTAGTTGTGATTGTCGCACTCGGTCGGACTTCACCGTCGGCTTCGGTCAATCGTTTATCCCTCCGAATACTTAGCTTGTCGTGTTTGGGTTGGACTTCACCGCGGCCTTGGTCAGTATGATATCCTCCTGAATACTCCGTAGTTATGTTTGTCGTATTTGGTCGGACTTCACCGCGGCTTTGGTCAGTCGGGTATCCTCCCGAATACTCCGTAGTTGTGACTGTCGTATTTGGTCAGACTACACCGCGGCTTCGGTCAGTCAGATGTATGTATGGTACTTTTGTATATAATCATTTAACAGTAAGAATATATTTTTAAATCCAACGCACTCTGTCGAGCTCAGTCTAAGCCAAGTCGCATAAACTCGCCACGAATTCAATCACCGATATTTATTGAAGCACCGAATACCGAGTATCACAGCACCAGAACCAGTAATCACCGAGGCGGAGTCAGAGTGGGCAATTGTTAGAAAATTATGGCTTGATACCCACGAATGGTTGCTGTTGTGTGTTTGAAAAGACTTATGTACAAAACATATATGTATATAAGCATAATTAATTATATAGATTATTAAATAAAAACTGATTGTACTTGAAATATTAAAACCAACAAGTCTTTTTATTCAACGGAGGTTCGAGGGTCCTTCGTTTGATCCTGGAACTGCTGAGTCATACCTCAGCCTTTGAAAAAACCCCCTTAAATGCTTCAGTTTTTGCTTATATATATTTCTTCTTTACAATTAATCTTTCCGTAGCTGTATTTTACATGATATTTAGTCACAATAAGTATACAATTTTCCACAGTTCAACTTACATTGATCCAGAAACTTGTCATAACCTAGTCAAGTCACGATTATAACCGCTTATAGGATTAGCAGCTTTAAGCTTACAACTAAAAATATTAACATTTGCTCATGTTAAGCAACATCTGAGTTAAATTTTATAAACAGCAAAACAGAAGAGAGCAAAAACAAAGCGGACTTAATTCTTAATTTGAGCTGTTGGTATTTATTTAATTACAATTTAAAGTATGGCTTTGTTGTGCTTAAAAACACACACACACATACACAAACTCATACAAACACCTGCAAACCTAGCGCAATGTTGCCACCCACACCTACCCACCACTTCAGTGTAATGAACAAAGTTCAACGCTTTTGCGTTGCACGACGCACATCCGTCGGGATTTAAGTAGCGCGAATAAAATATGCTAGCTTTATCGCGCTGTATGCCGAAGTGTTTACAATGCGTCTGTGTTTGTTTTTGTTTGTTGTAATTGGCACAAAGTTGTTGTTGTTTTAACTGTTGTAGCTGCCTAAGACCCGCTGTTTTATTGCTGGGCTCAAGTCACATTAAATTATAATTTAGATATAAATAAACTCGACCTCGCCTGCACGCAGCTTACAAGCGACACCGAAGCGACTTCAAAGCGGCATTTCTTGCGGAAAAATCAATTAAAATGAAATTTATGCGCGTGCTCTATAAAGTAGTATTATAATTAAATTCTTGTTTGTTTTTGGTTGCTGACTACATTATGTTCTGCTCTAAAGGCAAAACATAAAATGTTGCTTGTTGATCGATGGCGACCACAAAGGTAGCAATAGCGATTACTTTAGGGCTGCAAATTTAATCATGTCAACATTAAAGCTAATTTAAGCAAATCAAGCGAACCAAAACTGTTGATGATAGCTAATTTGAAGAAAGTTCAATACTTTTTTTTTAAGCATAAAAGTGGAAGAAGATGTAAAGCTCAGGCGAAACTAGCTAGTCATTTGACTGCTTTTGCTAAAGTCGCTTTACACGAACGAACACACTGAAGCGTTTGTTGCAATTGAACTGGAAAGCAAGTCTGATTATTGATTCTTAATTCGAACTCACAAAACACACTAACAAATACAAAAAGACGTTACTACCACTAAAGCAGCGCTGGAGCAGCGCGGAAAATTCATGCCGTGCAGCACTAAGATCGTTGTTGAAATAGTGGGAAAACATTTTGAAGTAAAGAAAATACAAAAAAATCACACACATACATTTACAAATATTGCATGCATTCCAAGTGCATGCAGCAGACGAATTGCAGCTCATGCTTTCACAGACATGTAGAAAATGTGTGATTATTTTTACACTTGCAGCTGAACATTACCGCAACCACTCAAACACACTCACACATCGACACATCCTCACACACTTCCGGCATCCGTGCCATACATCCAGCTTTTTCAATGGCTGTGCAGCGTTGTTTGTTGCTTGTAAGCAGCTGATGCTTCTGCGACAGTGTTTTCCGCTAATTAGCAGTGTTTATTTTTGTGTGTTTGTAGGAAGGATGTGCTTGTTAGTGGGCGTCAATTTTTGTTGCGAAACTATTTTCTTGCTTTTTTAGCTTGTTTTCTTTAAAAAATTAAAAAACCTCATTCTATTGGTCAGATTTGTTTTTGTGAAGACAAGATTTTTAAAAATTTAACAGTTCTAAATTTTTCTAGGACAAAGAAAAGTGATAAATAAGATTTTCTATAGCTGTATTAAATTAATATGTGTTATTTTAAACAAATAACCTAAATGACATTTTTGGCGATACATTTCATCGAGTCCTTAGCATAGAATAGATGAGGTAAGAGGGATGAGCAATATTGGAGATACGGGGATCTAAATTATAATTCCTACCTAGGTAACCTACCTAACCTACCTAACCTACCTAACCTACCTGACCTACCTAACCTACCTAACCTACCTAACCTACCTAACCTACCTAACCTACCTAACCTACCTAACCTACCTAACCTACCTAACCTACCTAACCTACCTAACCTACCTAACCTACCTAACCTACCTAACCTACCTAACCTACCTAACCTACCTAACCTACCTAACCTACCTAACCTACCTAACCTACCTAACCTACCTAACCTACCTAACCTACCTAACCTACCTAAACTACCTAACCTACCTAACCTACCTAACCTACCTAACCTACCTAACCTACCTAACCTACCTAACCTACCTAACCTACCTAACCTACCTAACCTACCTAACCTACCTAACCTACCTAACCTACCTAACCTACCTAACCTACCTAACCTACCTAACCTACCTAACCTACCTAACCTACCTAACCTACCTAACCTACCTAACCTACCTAACCTACCTAACCTACCTAACCTACCTAACCTACCTAACCTACCTAACCTACCTAACCTACCTAACCTACCTAACCTACCTAACCTACCTAACCTACCTAACCTACCTAACCTACCTAACCTACCTAACCTACCTAACCTACCTAACCTACCTAACCTACCTAGCCTTCCTAACCTACCTAACCTACCTAACCTACCTAACTTACCTAACCTACCTAACCTACCTAACCTACCTAACCGACCTAACCTACCTAACCTACCTAAACAACCTAAACTACCTAACCTACCTAACCTACCTAACCTACCTTACTACTGCTCAATCCACAAAAAGTCGAATATTTTATAAACGTCAACTAAAGGTGAAATAAGCCTTCTTAATATCGCATATAAGAACTTTTCGAGCGTTTTTTTTTTAAATTTAAATTGAAAAGGTTTGTAAAATATTGAATAATTTTGATTGATTAAAACTGTCTGATAGGACTTTATGATAGTAGCTTTGAACCTGGAGAGCCTATCATCGGCAATAATATTATTGGCCTTGGTAAAGACGGGAAAAACAAATCATCACCTACTCTATCTTTCAGAAAGAGATGAGGTTTTAGACAAAACGATTGTTGCTCTCAATCTTATGATGGAGAGACGATCTACGACAAAGAGGACTGATTTTCTATTAAAGTGTTATGCTGATAGCTATATGATATTGACATCATTTGCCATAATACACGCAAAGTCAGGGCAGTAGTTTCAGGATCATAAAAATGTCAAATGGGGCTTGGAAGACCCGAGTAGAAATATTGCGGTTAGATCACTTCTTTCGCGATTGTTACGAACCTGCCAACAAGTATAAATTTTGTCAATATTAACGGCATTGAGAGCAAGTGAAAGTGCGTTGCTCTTGCCAGCACGTGTTACTTTTTTGTTCAATATGAATTTGAACAGTCCTCTTACAAAATATATTTCACTTATCATGCCCGTTTTTTCTGGACGTTGAGCTGTGGTGACAATTCTTAAGTCCATTGAGAGAAAGATCATTCGTATGATCTACTGTTCAATATGCGTCAATGACAAGAACCAACGAATATGATGGAACCATGAGCTAAAGGAAATGTAATCCGAAATCGAATTTTTTAAGAGTGTACCAGCGTTTCAACATCGGAATCGGTAAAAATATGGGCATCAGGATAGGTATAGACAATAGTAGGTACCGGAATCGGTATCAGCCCTAGATCACACACTTGTCATGCGGTAAAAGTCTCAGTCTTCGTTAAGTTCCTTAATGTAAATATAAATAAAGTCTTGACCGAAAATATTTTCATACATTTTAATCAAGACATCCTTAACGATTTAAACTAAACATAAAAGCTATAGATGTGAAATATGTGTGAAAATGTTCACAACCTGTTCGTCAAAGTAGTACTCTGTTCCGCTGTGAAAAATACTCGCAACATTTCTCTTGCAAAATTTTTGCACGACAATTTAATTGAACTGTCTATTTATTTTGAAGGGAAAAGTGACAGTTGTCGTAAATTTTTAATTTTTATGTATTTATTTTTCTCTATTTTGAGTTTGGAGACTCCTGGTTTAAACATTAATAGAAATTCAATTTTTGGTCTGAAATGTTTAATGTTTAAGACATCGTTTAAACCAGGACTCTCCAAACTACGGCACCCGGACCAAAACCGATCCGCGAGTATCAGAGATTATAAAAAGACGAGATTTTGACCAGATGAATGACTTTAATAGAAATTAAATTTTTGGTCTGAAATGTTTAAAGTCATTCATCTGGTCAAAATCCCGTCTTTTTATAATCTGTTCAGCGCACACGATTTTTATTGGCAGGAATTATATGTTTCAAAAAAGTTTGCAAACCTTAACGTTAAGCTCTTATTTTAGACTTATTCTTTTCCTTCTTCTTCTTATTATTCTACTTCTTTAAGAACGTTTGCATTCTGCCATTTCTTGATTTTTATGACGCATTATTTTTTTATTTTATATGTTTTCTGCTAACCTCACTTAACTTACATATGATTACTTTAGATTTTAGATGTGTGCGTGCGTCTACGAAAGTGTCTGCAAATCTACGCTTACACGTACGTATACATTTCATTTGAATGTATGTATTTATAGCGTAAGCTTGATGGAATTTTTTTATCGTAGTATAACTTCCACAGTTGACATCACATAAACTCAGAGGAGCAACGTCTCAAACGGTTTTCCTAGTGTGCGTTGTTGTTGTTTTTTTTTTTTTTTTTGTAGCAACGACGGGTGGGTGTGGGTCAGGCAGCTGGGAATTGCTTCAGTTTACGTGGTGTTAAATTATCAAAGCGGTTTTATTGTGTGTTTTTGTGGCCTACGTGTGTGTATGTAAGCTTGTATTAATGTGTGCGTGAGTGTGCCATAGCACACAGACTGAAAAGGGTGACCTAATTTTAAGAGCTGCATTTTAACGGTTGTTCGTATTGAAATGCTATTAGTGTGTATGTGTATGTATGTGTGCATTGCAGTATCTACCAGAGAACTGCAATTATTCTTGTTTTTGAGTCATTGGTTGACTAACACAAAAAAGAGTATAAGTGAATTTAAGTCAAAGAAAAACTTCCACTCATACTCGTTCGTGTGCCGTACACATAGCGAATAAATGAACAAGAATAATTTTTATGTTGGTATGAACCGATGCAGTGCTCAGTTCTCTCTTTGAGTTAATTGATTTATTGTGCTATACCATAATGACTCATAACACCAATAAACACCACGAGTTCAGTGAAATGACTTAAGTACTTAGAGTAATTTTTAGTTCAACTTTCTTGTCATTTCATCCAAATTTAATTGTTAAATGTCCAGCAACACGTGCCAAACAAAACAATAACTGTTTTGCAAAAATCATTACAAAAAATAATACTCAACTCTTTCATTTTCTTACACGAAAAGTAAACAAAACGGCGAAAATCAGCAGCAGAGCATAACACAAAATAATACTCACTCACTCATAGTTCTTATATTCCTCTCTCATGAATAAGTGAGTCACATCAGATTGTTAACCCACATCCAATAAAGTCATAATTTGCAGACACACATGCATGTTAGAGAACTGTGAGTATGTTTTGTTTCTAGTGGGAATGAGTCAAAGTATTTTGTTGAGTTGCAATAAGTACACATTTGCACCAATAATTATGGCTCATGACTTAAGTATACTAATTTGTTTGGTACTCATTGCAGATCTCTGGTATCTACCACAAAAATAATTTTGCTTAATATTAAATTAAATGTCTGAGAGACGGCAAAATTAAAGATATAGAAAAATAAGAAAGAAAAAAACAATGAGAGTGAGCATTGGAATGAGAATGGAAAGGCAAAAAAAATAGAAGAGGCAATGGTAATGGGAAATGGTAATGAAAATGGAAGTAGATATAAGAAGAGGATTAGCAATGAAAATAGGAAAAGGAATAGGAATAGGAATAGGAATAGGAGGAATAGGAATAGGAATAGGAATAGGAATAGGAATAGGAATAGGAATAGGAATAGGAATAGGAATAGGAATAGGAATAGGAATAGGAATAGGAATAGGAATAGGAATAGGAATAGGAATAGGAATAGGAATAGGAATAGGAATAGGAATAGGAATAGGAATAGGAATAGGAATAGGAATAGGAATAGGAATAGGAATAGGAATAGGAATAGGAATAGGAATAGGAATAGGAATAGGAATAGGAATAGGAATAGGAATAGGAATAGGAATAGGAATAGGAATAGGAATAGGAATAGGAATAGGAATAGGAATAGGAATAGGAATAAGAATAGGAATAGGAATAGGAATAGGAATAGGAATAGGAATAGGAATAGGAATAGGAATAGGAATAGGAATAGGAATAGGAATAGGAATAGGAATAGGAATAGGAATAGGAATAGGAATAGGAAAAGGAAAAGGAAAAGGAAAAGGAAAAGGAAAAGGAAAAGGAAAAGGAAAAGGAAAAGGAAAAGGAAAAGGAAAAGGAAAAGGAAAAGGAAAAGGAAAAGGAAAAGGAAAAGGAAAAGGAAAAGGAAAAGGAAAAGCAAAAGGAAAAGGAAAAGGAAAAGGAAAAGGAAAAAGAAAAGGAAAAGGAAAAGGAATAGGAATAGGAATAGGAATAGGAATAGGAAAAGGAAAAGGAAAAGGAAAAGGAAAAGGAAAAGGAAAAGGAAAAGGAAAAGGAAAAGGAAATGGATATTGTAAATTTGAAATTGGAAAAGAAAATGATAATCATATAGACAATGAAAATGAAATTTAAAGTTATAAAAAAAAATTTTAAAAAAAAATTTAAAAATAAAAATTAAAAAAACAAAAATAAAAAAAAAATAAAAATAAAAAAAAATATAATCAATAATTTGTGCTTTTAATAAAAAAACAATAAAAATAAAACTA
Source organism: Tetanocera ferruginea (assembly GCA_958299015.1). Lineage (NCBI taxonomy): Eukaryota > Metazoa > Arthropoda > Insecta > Diptera > Sciomyzidae > Tetanocera > Tetanocera ferruginea. Next base: position 113,409,520 of record OY282643.1, on the reverse strand, counting down.
AAAATAAAAATAAAAATAAAAATAAAAATAAAAATACAAATAAAAATAAAAATAAAAATAAAAATAAAAATAAAAATAAAAATAAAAATAAAAATAAAAATAAAAATAAAAATAAAAATAATAATAAAAATAAAAATAAAAATAAAAATAAAAATAAAAATAAAAATAAAAATAAAAATAAAAATAAAAATAAAAATAAAAATAAAAATAAAAATAAAAATAAAAATAAAAATAAAAATAAAAATAAAAATAAAAAGAAAAATAAAAATAAAAATAAAAATAAAAATAAAAAATAAAATAAAAAATAAAAATAAAAATAAAAATAAAAATATAAATAAAAAAAAATAAAACAAAAAAAATAAAAATAAAAATATAAATTTAAATAAAAATTAAAATAGAATAAAAATAAAAAAATATAAATATAAAAAATATACAAATAAAAAAAAAATAAAAATGAAATAAAAATAAAAATAAAAATAAAAATAAAAATAAAAATAAAAATAAAAATAAAAATAAAAATAAAAATAAAAATAAAAATAAAAATAAAAATAAAAATATAAATAAAAATAAAAATAAAAATAAAAATAAAAATAAAAATTAAAATTAAAATTAAAATTAAAATTAAAATTAAAATTAAAATTAAAATTAAAATTAAAATTAAAATTAAAATTAAAATTAAAATTAAAATTAAAATTAAAATTAAAATTAAAATTAAAATTAAAATTAAAATTAAAATTAAAATTAAAATTAAAATTAAAATTAAAATTAAAATTAAAATTAAAATTAAAATTAAAATTAAAATTAAAATTAAAATTAAAATTAAAATTAAAATAAAAATAAAAATACAAATAAAAATAAAAATAAAAATAAAAATAAAAATAAATATAAAAATAAAAATAAAAAGAAAAATAAAAATGAAAATTAAAATAAAAATTAAATAAAAATACAAATACAAATACAAATACAAATACAAATACAAATACAAATACAAATAAAAATAAAAATAAAAATAAAAATTAAAATAATATATAGATAAAAATAATAAAATAAATAAAAATAAAAAAAAATAAATAAAAAAAAATAAAAATAAATTTAAAAATTAAAATAAAAATAAAAATAAAAAAAAAATAAAAATAAAAATAAAAATAAAAATAAAAAATAAAAAATAAAAATAAAAAAACAAATAAAAGTAAAAATAATAATAAAAATAAAAATATAAAAATAAAAATAAAAATAAAAATAAAAATAAAAATAAAAATAAAAATAAAAATTAAAATAAAAATAATAATAAAAATAAAAATATAAAAATAAAAATTAAAATTAAAATTAAAATAAAAATAATAATAAAAATAAAAATAAAAATAAAAATAAAAATAAAAATAAAAATAAAAATAAAAATAAAAATAAAAATAAAAATAAAAATAAAAATAAAAATAAAAATAAAAATAAAAATAAAAATAAAAATAAAAATAAAAATAAAAATAAAAATAAAAATAAAAATAAAAATAAAAATAAAAATAAAAATAAAAATAAAAATAAAAATAAAAATAAAAATAAAAATAAAAATAAAAATAAAAATAAAAATAAAAATAAAAATAATAATAAAAATAAAAATAAAAATAATAATAAAACTAAAAATAATAATATAAATAAAAATTAAAATAAAAATAAAAATAAAAATAAAAATACATATAAAAATAAAAATAAAGATAAAAATAAAAAAAACATTAAAAATAAAAATTACACTAAAAATTAAAATAAAAATAAAAAACAAATACAAATACAAATAAAAATAAAAAAAAAGAAAGATAGAGATAAAGATAAAGATAATACTATGTTCACATTGAGATCAAATTAGGTAATTTCGTGAGATAATTTCGAAATTGTACAAAAGTGTTCACACTGGGCTTAGATAATTTCGTTTGACGATTGATTTATTTTTTAATTTAAAAATAAAAATAAAAATAAAAATAAAAATAAAATTAAAAATAAAAATAATAATAAAAATAAAAATAATAAAAATAAAAATAAAAATATAAATATAAATTTAAATAAAAATAACAATAAAAATAGAATAAAAATATAAATATAAATAAATATAAATTTATAAATAAAACTAAAAATAAAAATAAAAATATAAATAAAAAAAAATAAAACAAAAAAAAATAAAACAAAAAAAAATAAAAATATAAATTTAAATAAAAATTAAAATAGAATAAAAATAAAAAAAATATAAATATAAATAAATATACAAATAAAAAAAAAATAAAAATAAAAATAAAAATAAAAATAAAAATAAAAATAAAAATAAAAATAAAAATATAAATAAAAATAAAAATAAAAATAAAAATTAAAATAAAAATAAAAATTAAAATAAAAATAATAATAAAAATAAAAATAAAAATAAAAATAAAAATAAAAATAAAAATAAAAATAAAAATAAAAATAAAAATAAAAATAAAAATCAAAATAAAAATAAAAATAAAAATATAAATAAAAATAAAAATAAAAATAAAAATAAAAATAAAAATAAAAATAAAAATAATAATAAAAATAAAAATAAAAATAATAATAAAAAAAATAAAAATAAAAATAAAAATAAAAATAAAAATAAAAATAAAAATAAAAATAAAAATAAAAATAAAAATACAAATACAAATACAAATACAAATACAAATACAAATAAAAATAAAAATAAAAATAAAAATAAAAATAAAAATAAAAATAAAAATAAAAATAAAAATAAAAATAAAAATAAAAATAAAAATAAAAATAAAAATAAAAATAAAAATAAAAATAAAAATAAAAATAAAAATAAAAATAAAAATAAAAATAAAAATAAAAATAAAAATAAAAATAAAAATAAAAATAAAAATAAAAATAAAAATAAAAATAAAAATAAAAATAAAAATAAAAATAAAAATAAAAATAAAAATAAAAATAAAAATAAAAATAAAAATAAAAATAAAAATAAAAATAAAAATAAAAATAAAAATAAAAATAAAAATAAAAATAAAAATAAAAATAAAAATAAAAAATAATAATAAAAAAAAAAAATAAAAATAAAAATAAAAATAAAAATAAAAATAAAAATTAAAATAAAAATTAAAATAAAAATAAAAAGAAAAACCGATAGAGATGAGTATGAGGAGGAAGATGAGTATTAAAAGTTCGATAACGATTAGAACTAGTATTAGGATAAGTAAAAGTTTTAGAATAAGGATATATTGAGGTAATAAATGTGTGTTAATATTAACAATATTATATTGCATTCAATTTCTTGCCTTTTTAGCTGGTTAAATCATTTCAATTTTAAGGATTTTTAGTACTCACGACTGCAGACTCAAATTGACATTTTTTGCTTTTCTGCAGTTATAAATAACTTACCAAAACTGTTGATTTTCGCCATGTTTATGCGAATAGACAAGGCCATGTTCGCAGAACCATGCAAACACAAGCAAAGCAAAAACAAACAAAAACATTTTCCGCCTATTTCACTGCATATGTTACCGACGCGCCATCAAGCAAGCCTAAATGTATGCAATGTAAAAATGTTAGATGCCGCACACTAATTAAATTCATTGGCAAATAAAAGAGACAAATGGAAACAAAGCACTTTCCTCGCGTTAGTGTTGGTGAACAAAAGCAAGCGAGATAAAGTTTCAACATTATATATTTGAAATAAGAACAGCTTTCTGCCAGTGCTGTACAGCACTGCGTTTAAAGTTTTATACACAAAATCCGCGAAGTTGTGCTGAATTTTAATTGCTTTTCTTAGAACAGACCAACGAGCGTTAGTGTTGCCAGTGTTGAGGCCAAGCTCGTATTTGAGCTCTATCGGCGGGTTCATTGCGTAGTTTTGGAAATTCAACAACAACAACAATAAAAACTACAAGAACAATAGTAAACGGCAGCAGCAAAAAATATGTTTATTCATTTGTAGTGCTCAGCACAAAAGTTTGGAAAAACTTTTGCTGTTGGTTGGCTTTGATATGATTTGATTCGATTTGAGTTTGTTTGGCTTGGCTCAGTTATTCAATCGGTTCGGTGTGGGTTAAGAAAACTTTGCGGCCTGATGAATTTTATATAAGTTTCTTTATTTTATTTTAATTTGTCAAATGAATAAAATTTGTATTGAAAAATACTTTAGAATCAATTTCATTGCAATGAATGTAAACTTTAAAGTTGTGTTTAAGTCTTTAAGACTTTAATTTATCGTCAAAGTTTTTAAAAAGCCTGAAACTTCATCTAAAAACCTAAAACTAGATTCATGATGCTTACAACATAGACATAAATTGTGCCACCATAAATTGTAACCCAAGTTAATCGTCAACGATAATTTTTCGACAACATCGTCTCGAACACAATTTTATTGCACATAAATTTTCGGCAAAATGTTCGCCGCATGCTGACGTCGACATCTTTTGGAGAGTTTATAATTTGTTGATCGCATGTGTGATTATATCCGTTAGCATGTCATTAAATTACACTCATACAGCAGCACACACACACACTAACACTCACACAGATGTGTATTTCTAATAGCAGGTTGTTTTCGGTTGCGGCAGCACATAAAACCAAATAATGTGGTAACCCTTGCATCAGACTGTTATGCGTGCAAACCGGAAACCGTTTCATGAAATACGATAATAATTCAATTTTTCTTAACTCTAATCGGCACGAACACGCACGAAACCACACGATTTATGCAGCGTAATTTGTACAAAGTTTGTTGTGTGTTGCTCTGTCTTCATGCAAGGTCCTTTAAGGTGTCCCTTTTTTTGTTGTATGTCGCTTTCTTATGGCGGATTATGACTTATATGAATGCTTAAAGTTTTTAACGCCATTAATTTTCGGAAATTGTGTGTGTGACAAATAAATATGAGCGAATTTATGTCTAACAATTATTTTTGGGTTGGCAGGATGCTCAAGTAGACAGATTCTTACGCTTTACATGCCTAGACATGGATCTTAAAACGAAGACAAGCAGCATTATTTTTCAGCTGGTGTGGTATTGTGTATGTCATAAAAATATTTGTAGTAGAACCAAAATGCAAAAAGAAAAATAAAAAAATATGTAAGAAAAACGGTTCTAAAAATTAAAATTTTTTTTAGCCTTTAGTCTTTAGTCTTTAGTCTTTAGTCTTTAGTCTTTAGTCTTTAGTCTTTAGTCTTTAGTCTTTAGTCTTTAGTCTTTAGTCTTTAGTCTTTAGTCTTTAGTCTTTAGTCTTTAGTCTTTAGTCTTTAGTCTTTAGTCTTTAGTCTTTAGTCTTTAGTCTTTAGTCTTTAGTCTTTAGTCTTTAGTCTTTAGTCTTTAGTCTTTAGTCTTTAGTCTTTAGTCTTTAGTCTTTAGTCTTTAGTCTTTAGTCTTTAGTCTTTAGTCTTTAGTCTTTAGTCTTTAGTCTTTAGTCTTTAGTCTTTAGTCTTTAGTCTTTAGTCTTTAGTCTTTAGTCTTTAGTCTTTAGTCTTTAGTCTTTAGTCTTTAGTCTTTAGTCTTTAGTCTTTAGTCTTTAGTCTTTAGTCTTTAGTCTTTAGTCTTTAGTCTTTAGTCTTTAGTCTTTAGTCTTTAGTCTTTAGTCTTTAGTCTTTAGTCTTTAGTCTTTAGTCTTTAGTCTTTAGTCTTTAGTCTTTAGTCTTTAGTCTTTAGTCTTTAGTCTTTAGTCTTTAGTCTTTAGTCTTTAGTCTTTAGTCTTTAGTCTTTAGTCTTTAGTCTTTAGTCTTTAGTCTTTAGTCTTTAGTCTTTAGTCTTTAGTCTTTAGTCTTTAGTCTTTAGTCTTTAGTCTTTAGTCTTTAGTCTTTAGTCTTTAGTCTTTAGTCTTTAGTCTTTAGTCTTTAGTCTTTAGTCTTTAGTCTTTAGTCTTTAGTCTTTAGTCTTTAGTCTTTAGTCTTTAGTCTTTAGTCTTTAGTCTTTAGTCTTTAGTCTTTAGTCTTTAGTCTTTAGTCTTTAGTCTTTAGTCTTTAGTCTTTAGTCTTTAGTCTTTAGTCTTTAGTCTTTAGTCTTTAGTATTTAGTCTTTAGTCTTTAGTCTTTAGTCTTTAGTCTTTAGTCTTTAGTCTTTAGTCTTTAGTCTTTAGTCTTTAGTCTTTAGTCTTTAGTCTTTAGTCTTTAGTCTTTAGTCTTTAGTCTTTAGTCTTTAGTCTTTAGTCTTTAGTCTTTAGTCTTTAGTCTTTAGTCTTTAGTCTTTAGTCTTTAGTCTTTAGTCTTTAGTCTTTAGTCTTTAGTCTTTAGTCTTTAGTCTTTAGTCTTTAGTCTTTAGTCTTAAGTCTTTAGTCTTTAGTCTTTAGTCTTTAGTCTTTAGTCTTTAGTCTTTAGTCTTTAGTCTTTAGTCTTTAGTCTTTAGTCTTTAGTCTTTAGTCTTTAGTCTTTAGTCTTTAGTCTTTAGTCTTTAGTCTTTAGTCTTTAGTCTTTAGTCTTTAGTCTTTAGTCTTTAGTCTTTAGTCTTTAGTCTTTAGTCTTTAGTCTTTAGTCTTTAGTCTTTAGTCTTTAGTCTTTAGTCTTTAGTCTTTAGTCTTTAGTCTTTAGTCTTTAGTCTTTAGTCTTTAGTCTTTAGTCTTTAGTCTTTAGTCTTTAGTCTTTAGTCTTTAGTCTTTAGTCTTTAGTCTTTAGTCTTTAGTCTTTAGTCTTTAGTCTTTAGTCTTTAGTCTTTAGTCTTTAGTCTTTAGTCTTTAGTCTTTAGTCTTTAGTCTTTAGTCTTTAGTCTTTAGTCTTTAGTCTTTAGTCTTTAGTCTTTAGTCTTTAGTCTTTAGTCTTTAGTCTTTAGTCTTTAGTCTTTAGTCTTTAGTCTTTAGTCTTTAGTCTTTAGTCTTTAGTCTTTAGTCTTTAGTCTTTAGTCTTTAGTCTTTAGTCTTTAGTCTTTAGTCTTTAGTCTTTAGTCTTTAGTCTTTAGTCTTTAGTCTTTAGTCTTTAGTCTTTAGTCTTTAGTCTTTAGTCTTTAGTCTTTAGTCTTTAGTCTTTAGTCTTTAGTCTTTAGTCTTTAGTCTTTAGTCTTTAGTCTTTAGTCTTTAGTCTTTAGTCTTTAGTCTTTAGTCTTTAGTCTTTAGTCTTTAGTCTTTAGTCTTTAGTCTTTAGTCTTTAGTCTTTAGTCTTTAGTCTTTAGTCTTTAGTCTTTAGTCTTTAGTCTTTAGTCTTTAGTCTTTAGTCTTTAGTCTTTAGTCTTTAGTCTTTAGTCTTTAGTCTTTAGTCTTTAGTCTTTAGTCTTTAGTCTTTAGTCTTTAGTCTTTAGTCTTTAGTCTTTAGTCTTTAGTCTTTAGTCTTTAGTCTTTAGTCTTTAGTCTTTAGTCTTTAGTCTTTAGTCTTTAGTCTTTAGTCTTTAGTCTTTAGTCTTTAGTCTTTAGTCTTTAGTCTTTAGTCTTTAGTCTTTAGTCTTTAGTCTTTAGTCAGGTCTGCATCTAAGATTTAATACTTCTAATTTTTAATATTTTGTCAAATATCGTCTCTAAAAAACTTGTATAAAACTACTTCTACAAAGCAGCTCTAAAAATAGTCACTTCAAAAACTTTGCTAAATGTTAGTTCTCTGTTGGATAAAATAAACTTTTTCAGCCCACTGAAAGTCAGTGGATGAACCTGCATAAAAAATAAAAAAATAAAATTATTTAACTATTCTGTTTTCTGGGTCATCAGCACAGGTACAACAACGAGTTTATTTTTACATTTTTATTTTTGCAAAAAAATTTTAGTCGAAACTGAATGTGAGTGTGGTTGTGGTACATGTAAGCACATGTTTGGCAAGCACACATGTTCATATGTAGAAATATGTATGATATACAAGTACTTTCAACAATATGCAAACATGTAAAAAAGCTAAATAAATATAAAATAAAAAACTCGGACATATTTTTGCATTTTTACTAAAGGAGCATGTAAAAACGAGAATACAAAAAGAATAAACAACAAAACATACAAAAAAAACGAAAAAGGCAAACAAATATAAAATTCAAAAGGTTGTTATTTAATACAATCGGCGAGCGAAAATGAAATTTTTCGGAAAAAATCCCTTTTTCAGTGCGAAAAACACAGCAAAACTTTTGTCAGAAGCAATTAAAAACTTAATAAGAACTGCTAAAAATATTAGCTACTCTGGTTAATTTAAACAAATTTTAACCAAATCTCAGGTAAAAATGTTCCAACAGAAATCGTGAGGTTAGGTAACCGCATAATTTTCATGATCATTTAATCTGTTTTTGTGAAGTAATTAAACTGAAACATGTGGTTAATATTACCAAATATTAAACTTATTTTTGTTGGTTAATAATATAAATTTTGAAGTTTAAGATGCACTTCGTCTGCTCGACACATTACCAAAAACGTCAATGAAATAATGAATAAGGTTCCAGAAAGTAGTCATCGGAATAGCCAGGACATCGCTAAGGAACTTAAGATCAACCACAGAACAGTTTTAAACATTTTGAATGAAGTTGGGTTTAAAAATAAGCTTGATGTTTGGGTGTCTCATGAACTAAAAAAATCAAAGGGATGCAATTTCTTTCTGTAATTCGATACTGAAATGAAACGAAATTGAGCAATTTTTGAAACGTATGCTAGCAGGTGATGAATAGTGAAACACATACTATAATATTGTTCGAAAACAGTCTTGGTCGAAAAAAGGTGTAGCTGCAATAACGGTGTCAAAACCAGGATTGACGACAAGGTAGGTAGTGCTGTACATTTGGTGGGACTTCAAGGGTATCATCCATTATGCGCTTCAACCGCCTTGCAAAACAATTGATTCGAATCTCTACTTGTGAAAAATTGCACAAAAATGCAATACGGGGGACGCCAAAATTGGTTCAAATAAATGAAATGCACACCAATGGAAAGGATTCTTCATGCACTATTTAATTTTGGTGCCGGAATTGGGGGTCAGATTTTCAGAATTTTTGTTAAAACCTTATTTGGGCAGAATTTAAATGACAAGTAGAATTTCCGATGTCAAAAAAAAAAAAAAACAAATTGGCCATTTCAGCCCTTGAAAGGACTTTGACCGAGCTTCTTATGATCAATTGTGTTGTGTGTGTTATTAAGTTTGCACACAATTGACCGAGAACTGGACCTACATGTTTTATGCCGACTCCGAACGGCTAAAGTTCATGGTCTCTAGAAGCTTTACATGGCATTGTTTACTCTCTGAGGTTTGCCATTGTCTGCAGAGAGGTGGTGACCGATCAGAAAAATTTTTTATTGAAAAAACTTTTCGCCACGGCTGGGGATCGAACCCGGGCTCCGAGCATGCTAGGCCACACACTTAACCTGCATGCCACGGTCACCATTTCCGATGTCAGAAAGGATTTTTATTACGGAAAAAAAGGCCCTTTAAAGTAGTGGTTGAGACATTATTTCCCAAATTGATCCTTCAAGAGTTTTTCACCATCACACTACTGAGACATAGCATAATGTAGGTCTTAGAATTAACGTGTTTGGTATAGATATCATCTTTGGAGTTATACCCCAAATCTTACCACTAATTCTTATACAGGTTCACAGAGAGGCTGTGTTATGACTGATGACATTAGAATGTTCCTCTATATTCATCTCTCTCGGCAGATTGATAAGTTTGCAGTATAAATACCAGTTAGGATCAGGGTTTTTTTGAACTATGAAGCCCGAAAAGTGGGTTATAACAAGTAGTTCTTTAGTCTCTTTCTCAATTTTTGTCTGATCACATTTTCTCATATGAAAATGCCCATGGAATGTGGTCTGACAGTTACTAAGATATTCTTAAGGCAGTAACTCATATGAACGTCCTACAAAGAAGACCATAGAAGGCCCTAAATGTGTTCCTTTTAGGCGTGTCATATTTCTTTATTGTAGTTGATGAGAGCACGTGTATAGAAAAGCCAGTATCTATTAAGTTGGACTCTTGAAAAATGAAACAAGAGATGATTTTTACGGCAAAAAACGTTTTATCTTAATATATAAAAGTCAAGCGTCCTGCTCCGTGCTCTATATCGCTCAAACTGTTATTGCTATGCTTTTTAACATGCTCGGCCTGAACCAGAACCTGCTCTAAAATTATGCATTTGAAGTCTTTGTACGTACTATACTTTTTAAGACATGTTCAGCCTGGAACAGAACCTGTTATAAAATTATGTATTTGAAATTTTTGTACTTACTATACTTTTTAGAACCTGTTCAGCCTGTACCAGAAACTGTTCTAAAATTATATATTGCAAATCTGTGTACTTGAAGACTATTGTCATTTTCCTCAACTACTATATATCAAACATCATGTCTTGCTATTACAGTGCTCTTAATTACTAGAACCGGAACCTATTCGGTCTGCATAATCTGAACAGCAATTATTATATTCAGTGACGATTGGAGTTGCTAGAATTAAATCACAATGTTCGGTCTTCTGATCCAATTTTTAGCGATTGGCTACTCAAGTTAGGAAACAGAGATCTTACGAATGATCATTTTTTTTCATTGTAAAGGTTAGGATAATCGTGGACAATTTTTTTGAGTTAATATTCTCATCATTTAGGCTATAAAAAGATTAATAAAAGATTAATCCCTCTGATTTTTACATGAGCGGCTTTGCTTTTAACAGGCTGTCTAATATAATGGACAAAACCATAACAACGTTGTATTATAATATGATAATATTAAAGCTCAACTAAAATAACCGGAGACCAATGCAAATGCGTTATTTATTGTGTTATTTAAAAAAAAAAGAAATTTATTTACACGCGATATAAAAAAATGTTAGGCTTTTGTTGGGCATAAATTCGAAAATCAAACTAAGTTAAACGTTATATATCTCATTAAAATTATTTTTGTAATGTTGGCAATACTTCATTTCATAGTACCAACCTTTTTGGTTTTTTGAAAAGACGTTGGAAAAGAAAACAAAAATATTTTCCGAAATGTCCAATATAATGGACAAATTCATTGAAAGCGTTAAATATATTTTTGGCGATACTTTGACTCCGGATAACATCAACCGTTATTCCACAATTGCTATACTGTGTCCAAAAAATTCCAATGTGAAGGAAGTCAACGAGCAAGTGCTAAATATTTTAGTTGGTGACACAGTGACAGATCTGAGCACGGATTAAATTGAAGACAATGATGATAATGATAAACAAAATTACTCTGCCGAGTTTTTGAATGAATGTAGTGCTTGAGATGAATGCCACTGCTTAAGTTAAACTTCAAAATTGGAAGTATTACAATACTTCTTCGAAATTTAAGTACCAAAGAGGTCTCTGTATTGGAACGTGGTTAGTTGTGACAAACCTGAAAACTAAATTAATCACCGCACAGGGGTATTGACAGGCATTGGTGAACATGAAATAGTTTTCATACCTAGAATTGATTTGGCCCCGACAAACACAGATTTGCCTTTCACTATCCGGCGGCGACAATTTCCCGTTAAGCTGGCGGAGTTAAGGAGTTATTCCAAAAGAACCGGTATTTAGTCATGGACAGCTTTATGTAGCCATGTCTAGAGTTTAGCGGGCTGATGATGCTTACTGATGTTTACTAGAAATGTTGTTTGTAAGGAAGTTGTATCAAAATAATTTAATAAGCATGTTTTCAAATAAAAATCTTTGTATATAAATCCGATATATTTTTTGTCATATTTTGTACTCTAAATGGTTCCTTCCCGTCGTAGGACGGGCTTTTAAGCCACTTTCTCAATATAATTCTCGAGCTAAAAGAAGACAGCTGGAAGCACTTCGTCCAACATTCTTCTAATATTTTGATCCCATTCGAAGCATACGTTTTCGGAATACGTCCTCAAAATAAGCCTCTGTTTCGGTGAAGAGCTCTTCATCTGATGGTGAATCTCTTTCCGTCGAGCTATTTTTTTCAGGTTTGGAAACTGAAAATAATCACTGGGGGCAAGTATGGAGAAAATGCTGGATGAGGAAGCAATTCGTATTTAAAATTGGGTATGTGTCAACGCACGCATTATCTTGATGGAAGAGCACTTTTTTCTTCGCCAAATGGTGAGGTTTATCTTTCAAAAAGTCGTTGAAACGGTGCAATAGAATTCGCCATTGTTCGTTATTTTTGTGTGAAAGGTAATCAATGTAGATTATATCGCGTTTTTATCAAACTACTGTCGCCATAAACTTTCCGGCCGATAGCACCGTCTTCACCTTCTTTGGAGCACGTTCGGTAGGTGAAGTCGACTGTTTTAAATGTTCCTTTGTCTTTGATGTGTTGTGATGTATCCATTTTTCGTTCACGGTTAATAATCGACGGAAAAATTACTTCTTATCTTTGTTCAACATTGCCAAACACGCCTTTGAATCAGTCACACGGTCGCGTTGATGGACCAGAGTGAGCAAACGGGGCACTCAACTTGAGCATAATTTTTTCATATTCAAATGATTTCGCAAAATGTTCCACATCTATTAATCTGAGATACCTGCGACCTCAACAATCTCTTGCACTTTAGCTCTGCGAACGGTCAACACGGTATCTTGAATTTTAGTCAATATTTCTGGTGTGGTGACCTCATTTGGGTGTCTAGTAGGTTCAGCGTCACTTGTGCTTATACAATCGCATTGGAATTCACTAAACCACTTGTGAATCATTACAATCGATGGTGCAGAGTGCCTCATAGTATTTATCAAGCCTTTACTTGGTTTGGTGGTGGTTTTTTTACGCAAAAAATAATGTTTGAACACGAAATTCACTTTTTCTTTTTTTGCCAAAGTTCGCAAGATCGTCTGCCGTCAATGGTTGCCAAACATGATCCATATCATGCATTTCTACTCGCAAATATTCATGAATAAATTCGAAAAAGGTACTTCTTTTTCTCCACTGGGTAGGTTCTAAACGGCTTTGGCTTCTCTTTTCGTTGATTAAAACATCTCATTTATGTGTTTAAAGCAAACATTTTTTAATCTTGTCAACACTTTTCTATAACATGTACTTTATGTAAAAAAACCAAAAAAAAAACTAAAAAAAAATAAAAAATTAAACCAAAATATACCAAAGCATGTGACTTTAACTCATACAGCTTAATTGTAATCATACTGAAAATTCCTGTCGAGGTTTACCTTAAGCTGGGTCAACTTTTTGCTGTTAACATAAAGCAGCACTCAACAAAAACTCAAAATATAAAATCAACAACACTTAAAAGCAGCTTAAGAGCCAGAAAAGCCTAAAGTAAACTGCAAATAAGACTGTTAAAATAGATGCAAAAAAGTATAAAACCATAAAAAAATGGGTTACCCATGTAAGGACATAATATAAAATATACATATGTATAACAAAAAAACTAGTTGTAAAAATAATGATAGTAAAATCAACAACACACAAAGCTCAGACCTGCTCCCCCGAACTAGCTTGTCTTCAAACAAGGCCAAATATAAAAATAGCTTAAAAATCAATAAAGTTATCGCAATAGAAATGTTATTTAGTTGTATACTACTTGTCTGACATACAAAGCAAAGCGATAGCTAAGGGTTAAAAAGCACTTAAAGAGAAGATTTAAACATATGAGCGCCTATTTAAATTTAAATTCTTTGTTAATGTCATTATTTGACTTGTGATAAATTGGAAGCTCAGCCAGGAAGAGGAAGCTGAAGCACCTGGCTTGAAAAAGAAAACAAAACAAACAAAGCTACCTTTTCAGCTTTTATTTTCCTGTTTTTGGTACTAACAAAATTTAAACCTCTGCACACATCATTTGGCAGCAAGGCATTAAATAAACCTTTAATTTTTGTTTATTTTTTTTTTTGCTAAAGCCTAAAAAAAGGGCTAACAAAGTAACGCCAACAAACATTATGGCTGTCGATAAGGGGTTAAAAAATAGGCGTTTTAGTTAGGCTACAAATAAAAAAAAAAAGAAAACGAAAAAAAAAAACAAGTAAGCAATAATTTAACCTAACAATAAGTTACGTAAGTAGCAATCTATAGCTATAGGGTAGCCAAGGAATTTATTGAGGAAGCTTGTAGGCAGCCAAGCGGTACTAACTAGGATCAGCATCCCATAAAAATACAGCACGAAAAAAAAAATTGGTCAATGCTTGTTTAATTCAGAAAAATAACAAAAAAAAAATTGATGCAAGTTTGTTCATTTTTTCTAATAAATAAGACCTAAAAATAAAAGAAAAATGGCATAAAAAAATTCTTGACTCTCTCTTTATTTTAAGCAGTACTTATTTGTTTCTTGTCGCACATTTTGCTATGAGTGTAACAAGCTAACAAACACTTGCTCACGTAGCGTGAAGGTAAAATTATATGACATTTTGTAAGGAAACAAAAATAACAAAGTATACAAAACTAAACAGAACAAAAAAAAACAATAAAAATAAAACTCAAAATAAAAAAAGCACCGTTATATAAAAGCATGAAACTCTTGCAAATCATCTTTAGACAAAATTTCGTAGTAGCTTATGTAAAAACATCACATGTTGCCAGATCAAGACAAATCTTCTTTTATGTAAATAACTTTTGTCTGCTTTGTAAGCTCAAAATTTAAACACAAGCACTTCAAAGATTATCTCAAGAATCAATTTATTTCTGAAAAAATATACATATTAAATGCAGAACTTTTTCAGCAAGCAAATATAAACCACCCAACAAACAGTTGAGCTTCCAAGAAGCTATAGCAAGTCTGTCGTCCCGCCTTATAAGCACTTTTGCGTAGATTTTTGGCAGAGTTTCATGCTTGTACACGTATGTAAAACAGCCTCAATTTTACTTTGCTTACAAGTGTTATTAATGCAGTTTGTAATCTTGCTGAACTTCTATAAGATGCTTTGGTGCTGTCTTTAAGAAGCAACTTTGCGAAATTCATTCTCCCTTAAAAAGTCTCACTATTAAAAACTAGAATAGAAGCTGTTTGAAAGCTACCTTGTTGTTGTCTTTTCAAAGCACCTTAGCGAACTCTACGCTCACAAACACAGTCTTGCTGTTATACATAGAATAAAAGCTGTTTGAAATTGAGCTGAGCCTCGATAAGGTGCTTCGCTAAAATTGATGACAAACATGGAGTAATATTAAAGTTGTTTGGAAGTTGACTAAACTTCGTTAAAGTACTTTGTTTAAATTGTTGGCAAACATGGAGTTTGATGTTGATACATTGCTTAAAAGTTGACAAAGCTTCGATAAGGTTTCGCTAAAATCGATAGTAAACATGTGGTGATATTAAAGTTAATTGGAAGTTGACTAAACTTCGATAAAGTGCTTCGTTAAAATCAAAAGCAAAAGTTGTTTGGAAGTTAACTAAGCTTCGACAAAGTGTTTCGACAAAATCGGTAGCAAATATGAAGTGATATAAAAATTGCTTGGAAGTTAACTAAGCTTCGATAAAGCACTTTGCTTACATTTAAAGAAAACATGCAGCGATATTAAAGTTGTTTGGAAGTTAACTAAGCTTCGATAAAGCGCTTCGCTTACATTAAAAGAAAACATGCAGCGATATTAAAGTTTTTTGGAAGTTGACTAAGCTTCGATAAGTTGCTTCGCTAAAAATGATAGCAAACATGGAGTGATATTAAAGTTAATTGAAAGTTGACGTTACTTCGATAAAGTGCTTCGTTAAAAACGATGGCAAATATGGAGTGATATTAAAGTTATTTGGCAGTTGAATAAACTTCGATTGTAAGCATGGAGTAATATTGAAGTTGTTTGGAAGTTGACTAAGCTTCGATAAGATGCTTCGCTAAAATTTATAGTAAACATGGAGTGATATTAAAGTTGTTTGGCAGTTGACTAAGCTTCGATAAGATGCTTTGGTAAAATTGTTTTGAGTGATATGCAAGTTTCTTGGAAGTTGGCTAAGCTTCGATAAGGCGCTTCACTTTAATCGAAAGCTAAAATGGAGTGATAAACAAGTTGCTTAGGAAGTTGACTAAGCTTCCATAAGATGCTTCGCTAAAATCGATAGTTATCTTATGTTTAGGTTAAAGTTGTTAAGAAGTTGACTAAGCTTCGATACGGTGCTTAGCTAAAACCGATACGGAACACCCTAACAAAGACTCGATTTGATATTAACAATCTCGATCTTAAAGTTAATTCCACAATAAAGATGTAGCTGATGAAACCGCTCTTTTCCAGCATGTAAAGTATGTTTTTTAGAGACAAAACTTTGAACTGAAATAAAAGAAAGATGGATTTTTAATATTAACATGAAATTGACTTTATTCAAAAGATAATTTTTTGGCATTATAATTTAAATATGATTTGTGGCATGTGACCGCCACGGCTGGCTTGGACGTAATATAATCTGGAGGTCCAATTTTTATATACTTTTTCCAGTATTTGTGGTCATATATCGGCAATAACGCGGCAAATATTGTCCTCAAGGGGTCGAACATTTCGGGCTTATCGGCGTAGACTAGCGACTTCACATATTCCCAAAGAAAAATAGACTAGCGGCGTTAAGTCACATGATCTTAGAGACCAATTCACGGGTCTGTAACGTAAAATTATGTAGTTACCAGACGTTTCCGTCAGTAATTCAATTGTGACACGAGCTGTGTGACATGTTGCGCCGTATTGTTGGAATCACAGCTCCTGCACATCATGCTTGTTCAATTGACGAACAAAAAAGTCAGTAAACATGGCTTTATAGTGGTCACCAATGACTGTAACGTTCTGACCAGCATCGTTTTTACAGAAGTATGGACCTATGATTCTATCAAAGCATAAAGCACAGCAAACAGTCAGTTTTTCTGGATGTAACGATGTCTCAACATACACTTGAAGATTATATTCCCTTTAAATACGACAGTTTTTTTTTATTGACGTTGCAAAAGTGAGAAATTACATCGCAAAATAAAATTATCTTATGCATATCGGTATCAACGGCAATCTTGTCTTGGGCCCATTCACCAAATTTACGCCTTGTTAAGTGATTGTTTGGCTTCAATGTTGAAATGCTAAACCAAAGTAAACACAAATTACTTAACAGCTGACAAAATGGCCGCCAGTTAAAACAGTGTTGCTAAACTTAAAGTTCTTTACCTAAAAAAAGAAACACCTTTTATATGAGAGAAGCAAAAATAAAAGTATGCCTATAAAATTATATTTTATGGAATAAAAACTCACGATTGCCTATTGTTTAACATTTTAGGGGTTACTATTTTTAACTTCGAACCACACTACGTGTGGTTACATGGTGCTAAAATGACGTTTGTTAATCGTATTGTCCACTCCATTGTATTGTTCATTTCATAAATAGAATAATAAAAACTTCATTCAGAAAATGTTTGCATATGGGAAGCTATACCTTTAAATAATAGCGCTATTAAATATAGCCTATGTACTTTTTGTATAAATAATACGCCGAATAGTGAAAGTTTCATTGAAATCGGTCAGTTGGTTTTCGAGTTTACCCCAAACATAGGCGTAAACCTTTACTCTTTAATATTTTAATATACTGTAAGCAAGAATCGTTATAAATTGATTTGGCCTTGTTGCTTACCGATTCAATAAGGTGTTCACTAGGCCGATATATTTGAAACATTCCAATAGAAATAACCTCTATCAAGTGCTTTTAGTGCAAGAGCTTCTGGAGGTACCAATAATACAGCTCGCTTAACGAAATGTGAAAATTGATGTTTGGCGGGCTTTTATATTTTTCGTTGAAGACGCAGCAGCAGTCACCCTTCCACACCCTAGCTGGTCACCCGTTGCTTGTCCGGGACTGTTAGACACGGCTAACCTCTAAACCTAGCAGCCGTTCACTTTCTGCAGCCTGTGGCCTGTTCGGTGGCTGGTAACTTAGTCCACACAGATTTCCCAGAGAATCCGAGGAATCGATGAATCATTTTTTAATAAGTATTGAAAATATATAAAATTCTTTATTACGAACAAGAACTGTCAAATACAGCCAAATATTTTTACGTGATTAAAACCAATCGTGAAGCATATTTTTTGGTTTTTAAGAGTTTTTTTTTTTTGGAAGCCAAACCTTTTGTTAAAATTTTTTATATTTAGGAATCCTTTCCCAACCATTAAAAATATCTGAGGTACTAAATATTTTAATATTTAGTAGTAAATTAAGTAATAAATATTTTACTACTAAATATTTTAATTTTTAATTTAGAAAATGTGTGAATTGAGTGTTTATTCGCCAATTTGAGCAGTGGCTTTAAGATATTATTTGAAGCTTCGGTACCAAAGCTTCGGTGGTGACCGTGGCATGCAGGTTAAGTTAGCATGCTCGGAGCCCGAGTTCGATCCCCAGCCGCGGCGAAAAGTTTTTTTCAATAAAAAATTTTTCTGATCGGTCACCAACTTTCTGCAGACAATAGCAAACCCAGAGAGTAAATAATGCCATGTAAAGCTTCTTGAGAACATGAACTTTAGCCGTTCGGAGTCGGTATAAAACGTGTAGGTCCAGTTCTCGGTCAATTGTGTACAAGCATTTAATAACACACACAACACAATTGATCATAAGAAGCTCGGTCAAAGTCCTTTCAAGGGCTGAAATGGCCAATTTGGTTTTTGTTTTTCGGTACCAAATTCAATTTCGTGAAATATATTTGATAGGGAATTTAATACTCTCTTAATTTTCTTGGGCATCAACTCAATTTTGGATGCTTAAGCCTTTTATGCAGGTACTGCCAGGCAAAGTGTTCAAGAGAGAAACACGATTTTACTAAACCACCACGAGTACTTCCCAGGTCAATTTGGATGTCTTACCAAGTCTCATTCTTATAATATTGCTTTGATGCCAAATAAAACCTTTTCGCTGTTTCGCTTTTAAAACCACACTTTCACATTCACGAGTTAGTTTCTTAAGTCTTTTGCCATTTAAATTAAATTGAAACCTTCATAACTGCTAAACGGTACCACGGAAAATCCAATAATTTTTGACTTACCTACAGCCTAAAACCTTTCTAATATTATTATACGTTGCTGTGGCCTTTGTGGATTTACTGAAATAAGGGTACAATTACAGCAATAAATGGATAGAAGATAAATGAAAATAAACTTAATCTAGTGCAGAATTCTCGGATACGAAATAAGTATTGAAAAATACAAAAACTGAATAATGATTATTATTGACCAGGATGACTGGGAATGCTGGCGACGGGAATTTAGTAGTTGTTTTGACGTAGAATTTCATCTAACAGCGCGATTTGTATGGGATCGTTTTCAAAGATTTTTTCAAGGCCATGAAACTTTTTTGACGAATACTTTAGGGTATACCTGCAGCCTTTAATACTCATCGTTCAAAGATAATATATATACTTAAATATCCGATATTTCCTGCTCTGAATGAATATCTAATTTTGGATTTTGTCAATATTATATTGAAATTACAAAAAAGTAAAATATAAGAAGACAAATAAATGTGTTTATATAAGAAAATCAATCATCAGCTGCTTATGCTGTGCCTGCTGCTTTCTTTGTTTTTGTTTCGATGTTTTAGCTTGTGTTGTTTTTGTTTTGCACGAACTGATTGGTTCACATTGGTAAGCCTTATGCTATGTTTATACAGAGAGTTAAGTTAATTTTAACTAACATTTAACCGAAGTTGTTCACACAGAGATACCGTAGCAGAATTGAGTTAAATTTGCCGACAATGCTGCTGGTGTCTCTGCGTACACATCCGTTTTTTTCTTGCTATGCGAAAGCTCTGCCCATATTTGGATGAAAACTAGTTTCGAAGTTCTTTTACTCATTTTTCAAAGAAAATAACAACATATAGTTAAAAAAATAAATTGTATAATTAACGAATCAGCTGTTCTATTTTGACAGTTCTTTTAAAAAAAAGTTTCTTTCATGAAAAATACCACTGAATATAAATATTTATATTATTTTGTAGTGTACTTTTAGGCACTTTTTACAATGAGTCATAAAAACTCAAAATATATAATGAGTTTAGTTGAGTTAAATCGGATATTTTTGTACTGGTAACGCAAGAGCTTATTTCTCGTTAAATGGGAAAATTCAACTTTGTACTGGTAACTCAAACTTAACTCTCTGTGTAGACGTAGCATTAGTAACATTGTAAGCATTGGTTCACATCTTAACGTTGAGAGTTGAGAACTGGGTTTATGTATGCACTACTTTTATAGTTTACTAAGTGCTCTGTTTTGACACGAGAGGTCATGAACCTCTTTTCAACTCAGTCAATGAACTCAAACTGTCAAACTTAACGAAATAGGTCTTTGATCCGGTTAGATTTAACTCTTATGAAAAAATGAAACTCAACAGAGACGAAAGTGGCACCAATGGATGGCCTTCTTTTAAACTAAGTCAATGAACTTAACCTGTTCACCTAATCACTTATTGAACTATTAATAGTATTCATATATTTTTTTTTCCATAAAATATTTTTTTTTTTTGCATTAATTAAAAAAAATTTTGTTTTTATTTACTGACCAGATATGCTCCCTAATTGGAATTTTTTTTCCCATTGGGATGTTAAGCTGCTTAAACTATTTAAGCAATAAAAACATACACAAGCAGCAACAAAAACAATGCTGACTTTGCTACCTGTACTGTACCTGTAAACAGACATATAAGGTAAATTTGGTTGCTGGCTTCTGGGCCTCACATACTCCAGAATGCTTTTTTGCATGTCAAATATTTTAGTTTCTTGGCTTTGTGGCTGACGACAACTAACGGCAGACTGCTGTGGTTGACTTGGTGGGAGGCAACATGGTATGTTGCTATGCTTAGTGCTGCTGTTAATAGTTTTGCTGTAAGTAAATTTATGTGTTTGCGTGTGTATGTGTATGTGTGTGGCACTGAAATTGATTACAATTTAAATGAGGTAACCATAAATTAATCATGCGCCAGGATAAAACAACCATAAAAGTAGCCAAGAATTATAAGCAGCGGTCTAGGAAGAAACAATAAATTTCGAAAAGGACATGTGAGTATTTATGTGTATTTGTTAACAGATATAAATATATTAATATGCATTAAAATTAACGTTAATGGCTGCTGTCAAATGTGGTCCATGTCAGGGTATTCATTACACTGTGCGGCAATTTCGAACTTTGCTCAAAATAAGGAGTTCCATCAACGGGTCTTATGGCCAAAACAATTGCACTTTACTTAGCGTTTTAAGATTGTGAGCCTGAGTAGTTTTTAACTTGGGTTTAAATTTTACACTTAATTTATCAATTTATTAAAATAAAGTAAGTATAAGAAAACTTCTATATATATATATGCATGTGTCATCATTTTTGTGTTCACAGACCTATAGAAGAATTGTATAAAATTATTTTTGTAGAATATTTTAAGACCCTGTCGCCTTTTTTATTAAAATTTTTTGACAATTTTTCAAAAACAGCTTAAAACAAATACCCTTAAAAATAGTCGTAAATGTTGCTTTCAAAATTTTATCAAAAGTAACTTTGATTAAAGTTTATCTCAAAACTAAATTCTATAGATAAGTATGCTTAGATTTCAAATACTTTTGTTGGAGTGTGTTATTTGCTAAAATGTAGTAAATATTTAGCATAACTACAAAGTCCTTTTTTGCATCGACTGTTTATGAATAAATTAATCATTTAGATCATCAGCATACAAAAAGGTTCTCAATAGCAAACGACAAGCAATCATTAGAATTAAATATTGTCAAAATATAATCTATGCCCAACAGCAAAGGTCAATTTTGATTACTCATATTAATTTCTTAGCACAGTTTATCAACTTTGTTCGTATATTGTGGTACAAGCTTAGAGCAGTAAAAGTATATTTATTTGATCCTTTGATCCGTTGCGCCTAAAATTAGACTCTACTTTGCTTTTAATAAATAGCTTCTAGCGAAAATTTTGTCAACTTCAAATATGTTTCAATTTTTCTCAACTCATATGCAAATAAAGTGAGTGGACGAATATGATATTATCGCAATTCCCTGCATAAGCGCCTAAATTGCTGCAATAAAAATTGCCTATAGATTAAAGTAATTTAAAGCGCCCCAAACAAGACAACATATTTAATATACTTTTTAAACTTTTGTTGTTGTGGTGGTGGTTCCGTGGCTATACTTTTGTAAGCACTTGCAATGCTATGAACCTCGAACCACTGAACAGTGAACTAACAATGACACAACAACAACAACAACAACAACAACAACAACATCCAACGTTTATAGAGTGACCATTGAGTCTACGTGTGGTGCTGCCACAAAACCAAAATAATCCATAGAAAATCTGTAATCCGGCAAGCAAATGTAAATGCGTGCCTAGCATGTATTGGTGTATGTATATATTCATGTGCATATGTGTGTGTTTGTACTTTTGTATGTATGTCTGTCGTCTATACATTTATGTGCTTGTGTCGTTCATAGCACATTGTGGCTAAATTAGTGAATTAATGCAGACCGGCTTTGTGGTTACTTTGAGCTGCATTCATTGTGTGCCGCACGTCACATGCCGTTGTCAGACTTGCTTAAGCCAAAGCATAATTGCTGCCCCAAAATTGTCAAATGCCACGCCCACAAGATTTGTTCAAGCCTCTAATGAAGATTGGAAGCTTTGAGGGCTGTTCCAGCTGTCTGTATTTTTCTTTTTTTTTTTTTGAGTGCTTTGTTTTGTATTTCAACGTTGTTGCAGGAAACAGTATAAATTTACTATAAATAACGGTTTATTGTTGGTATTTAAATACAATTTTGCTTGAAAAAATATCGATCTGAGTGTATTAATATTGGTTTCCTTATAAGTTTCAGCGAATTTTAATAGAAAACAAACAAAGATACTATAAAATCGATCTTGATCGACTTGTTTAAATATGAAAATATGTTTTTATATTTCAAAACATTGTTTAAAAAAACAAAAATTTTTATTTCAAATTTGTTTTTATATTTCAAAACATTGTTTAAAAAACAAAAACTTTTGTTATAAATTTAACTTTAAAAACATTTATGTTTTAATGAAATGAAACTGTTTCAAGCTCTATTTCAAAAACAAATTCATTTGATTCGAACACAATTTCATTTAATTTTAACACATATTTCTCTCAGTGTATATATGCGAATCTCTAGGCATCGGGTAATTTTATTACTTTTGATGCCTTATTAGGCACCCGATCTTATGCCCGAAACACGAGGGTAGACCACATTTTTTTACCATGCGATAAGACAAAGTATTAAATTATGGTTTGGTACACTGACTGACCAAAAACGGACCAGAATCTCACCGAGTATTGAGGAAACAGTCCAGGTCACAATTAGTTATTGTACATTACTACTACATCATCCATGTCTGCTATGACCTTAAGGTCAGACCAAAGATCATATAACACAAAGATGCGCCACCGCCATACAACCGAATGGCACAGTAAAAATTTAATGTGGATTTATCATAAATCCACGTTAAAGCTTTGTGAGAGCCAGCGAGTGAACGATGTTAAGCTTTTGAGAGTGAGAGACGAGTAAGCAACAGTGTTGCCACTTTCTATGTAATTACACAAAACATAGGGTAAGTGATATAGTTATTGACACCCTAAATTTTAGGCACAGTTATTGACAGCCTTCCTTTGCATAACGTTTGCTGCAATTTTAAAGAATGAATCTGGCAATGCTTACAAAAAAAAAACAAAAATAAGTTTATTTTTTATGGTTTGCTGACCTCTTTTTTGTTATTTCTCTTTTAGTGCTGTGCAAAACGTTGTGATGAATATACTCATACGAGCAATTAAGACCAAAGGTATTTTTTGTTGTGATTTTATTAAGAAAAGTGTAAAGTAAAATAGTCAACAACAGTTATTACAACCAGTTTTTTGTTTAAAAATTGACTTATTTATACAAGTTGAGACGTATTTAAAGTTAATATTTTTTAAAATAAAATATTTTATCGTTAGTATAAAAATAAATGCTGCTGCCAATAACTGTCTTAAATTGTTCACTGATTTCAGTTGTTGGCAGGGGGCTGTCAATAACTGTCTCATATGAAGAGTACAATTATTGTCATTGCTAATTGTTGTTACTGTACACGGTAAATTTTATACAAATTTTTTTTCAATTTTTTTAGAACAATGCCAAAAGTAACGCGATACAATGAAGAAACGCTAAAATTGGCACTAAAACAAATAAAGGAAGGTAGAATTTCTTCAAACGCTGCTTCCAAGAAATTTAAAATTCCTCGAAGTACACTACATTTAAGATTGAGCCGCGATTTTGTTAAGCCAATACCAGGACCAGAACCATTCTTAACTATTGCTGAGGAAGATGAAATTGTTTCTTGGTTAATTGCCTCTTCTAAAAAAGGTTTTCCGAAACGTAAAGAAGATATTTTGAGCGCCGTTCAGACATTTTTAACGGAAAATCCAAGAGAGCATCCATTTGGTGAAAAAAATATTCCAGGTAATGGCTGGTATAAAGCTTTTTTGAAACGACATCCCATTATTAAAAATCGTACTCCTGAGTCAGTGACAGCTGCAAGCGCTAATGTTGGGGAATCAGATATAAAGAAATGGTTTTACGAAGTTGAAAATTATCTAAAAGAAGAAGATATGTTTTCAATTTTAGATGATCCATCACGAATATTTAATGGCGACGAAACTTGCTTTCAATTGTGTCCGAAAACGAAACAAGTATTAGCACCATGTGGTGCAAGAAATGTTTACGAAGTTGACCGAGGTACTGCTAAGTCTAACTTGACGGTAATGTTTACATTTAGTGCATCTGGTGTATGCACCCCGCCTTTAATTATTTATCCATACATTCGGCTACCAGAACAAATAAAAAAATCGGCAGAAGGTTGGAATATTGCTGTAAGTGAAAATGGATGGATGACTCGTGAGATATTTTACGAGTATATTTCGAAAGTATTTTATCCATATCTCATTGAAAACAATACACAATTTCCAATCCTTCTATTTGTTGATGGCCACAGTACCCATCTCACCCTTCCATTAAGTCGATTATGCAACCAACTTAACATTATTTTAGTGGCACTCTACCCTAATTCAACTAGAATATTACAACCAGCTGACGTTGCAGCTTTTAAACCTTTAAAAGATGGCTGGAAGCGAAGTGTTCATGAATGGAGACGAAACAATCCATCTCTAATGCTAACCAGAGACAGATTTGCACCTATTTTAAGAACAGCTTTGGATAATTCCATAAACTCACAAATTATTCAGAATGGATTTAGAGCTTGCGGAATATACCCTTGGAATTCGGAAGCAATCGACTATTCCAAATGTCTTGGACGATCATCTAATATATGCATTCCTCAAGAAAAACTAAGCGATCCTTTCTCTGTATTTTTTGAAGTAGTCGGTTCCGAACGTATATTACTATTTGAAAAAATTAGTAATAACGAGTTAAATAATAATCTTTATGGAGATGCATTAATTCTTTTCGATCTCTACAAACGCTTTAAGCCTGGCTTTTCAAATAATGAAGTTAACTCGACTTATGTTCCTACAATTTCCACGGAAACTTCTGATGTTATTTTACACACAGAACTTGTCCAACACACTTGCAACGAAAATGATTTTCCAAGGAGCAATCAAGGTTTAAATGTGTTGACTTTGTCAGACATAACTCCATTAGAGTTATACAATGCGCCAATATTAGTCGACCAAACGCCAAATCAACAATTAAACTCTTCAATTATTTCAAAATCATCTGTTGGAATCCAAAACTATTTAAATTATCCTGATACACCAAAGAGGAAAGGCGTGAAAACTTCCAAAAAGCGATCATATGTTATAAGTTCCTCAGATTGGATAGACGTTGAAGAAAAGAAGAAAGATGAAAAGAAAATGAAGGAAATTGAGAGAGAAAATAGAAAAGCAGAGAGAGCACTGCAAAAGGAAACCAAGCAAAAACTTATGGAAAAACAAAAAGCAGAGAAATTAAAATTGAAAGAGCAAAAGAAACGAATGCTTCGAAATATTATCCCAGCATTAAACTCAGAGAAAAAGAACGCTATCTCTAAAGATAATGGTGCAGTTGGTTTAATTCCTATATCGGAATCAAATTAAACTGAAATTACCTTCTCTAGCAGCAATGACCCAGTGATACCAGTCTAAGTCCGAGCTCTTTTCAGAACGAAAATAGTTTTGATAATTGAATTCGGCATAATGTCGCCATTCACAATTAAGAAAATTTATGTTTTTTTGAGTAAGGTTTTTTATTTTTTTAGTAACGTAAGAAGAAAACGTGTTTTTTTATGTAATTTATGAAATATCAAATCATTAAAGTGCCTATCTATGGTAAAAATTAATTAAGTTTTTATTTTTATTTGATGCCAATAACTATATTTTAAGTCTATGCCAATAATTGTACCATGTTGTCAATAATTGTACTTACTCGAGCGTCAACAATTGTACCAAGTGGCCAATAATTGTACTCCGCTGAGATGCCAAGAATTGTACTTACACTGTCAATATCTATCACATTGGATACTTTTTCAAAAATCATGCTTTTTCTATTATTGAACAACATTTTATAAGAAATTTGTGCAATTATTTAAATTCAAGAATTATTAATGATACAAATGAGTATTTGCTTAACTACTCAAAATAAATCATTTTTTAATGAAGTGAATTCAAATATGAAATTTCCTTATGGGTGTCAACAACTATACCGCTTACCCTATGTTATTTCGAAACAATTGTACTGTCCATGTGCTGTGAGCATTTTGTGTTATTTTTGTGTAATTTTGTAGTTGAAAAAAAAAATAAATAAATGGCAGCTCTATCCTGAAATGAAAAATAATTGTGAATACACTTACACCACAGTTTTCCACCTTTTAATCACATTATTCAATTGTGAATTGTATGAATTGTAAAAAGTTTAAGTCTAAATAATCCTATCCGAGAGGAACTTTTTCTTAACCTTAGGGTCGTCAAAAGATTCCTTTTTATACTTCTATTTTCCAATGTTTCGGTCGAACAAATATTTAGTATATTAAAGAATTGAATTTTAATTTGTTTTCGAACATAGCTTTTTTGTTGCAAACGCTTCTTTAAAGGTAGACCCACAATCTGAGTAAAATGCACACACATCAGTGTACTCTTTTTTACATAGTATTATAAAATTATTTAATTAAATTTTACATTATGTACAGTTAAACTTATAGATGTTTATTTCTAGATAAACAACAAATCTTTTTTTTGTTTTTTTTTTTTTGTAAGTTGGTTTCTCGTCTCCAGCATTTCCAAGGCGTCGGAAAGCAAAAAATTCAAAGTGCATTCTTCAGTAAAGGGTTGTAGTTGAGCACTCTATCTACGCAAATAAAAAAAAAAACAAAAAAAATGGCTTGCGTTGAAAAACAAATTTACAAAAAACCCCTCTTTTTGGCAGAAATTCTTAGCCGTAAAAAACAAAATATAAAAGTTTCTCGGCTTTTTATAGAAAGAAAGCTAAACAGAGTCTATGAAGATCACAATGAATCAAGATTCATCGAAATCAATCTAGCAGAACTCGAGATATCTTAGAAACCAATTCGAAAAACTTGTTTCGAGAAAAACGCGATTCGATTTTCTTCTATAAACGATAGTATATGAATAAATGCGCGACATACGAATATAATGTATGCTATATCTTTTTAATATAAATTTCATGTACGCATTCTTATGACCTTAAGAAACCAGATAAAAAAAAAAAACATAAAATTATTTTTAATTTTTTTACACACTGTAAAAGTACCTTAAAACAAAGTTTTTTTAATTAGACAGTTTTTATTGATTCCTGAAAAATTCAATTTGACTTATGGTGTGTCTGAAACAAAAGATTCAATTGTAAAACTTACAAAAGAAAAACACTAAAGACTGATACCAAAGTTTCTTTAAATTTTGTCAAGGAAGGAATAAATAGCAGTGGATGAGAATTGTTTGAACTAGAGGCTGATATGTATAAATAAAAATGTAAAATAATTGATAACCTCATTTGTATTTGTAATCCAAGATAATTTTATATGCTCTTATTGTTTTGTTATGTTTAATTCTTGAATAGTTAATTGAAATAAAACTTTGTATAATTTGATCAGAATTGTGTAATTTTCGGAAAGCTTTGTGTAATTTTGAAATATTTATGTGGCAGCACTGGTAAGCAACGATCTGAGCATAATATTGGAGAGCAATAGAGAGCATATGTTAAGTTTTGCTGCACGAAACATCTCATAAAACGATTTAGCCGCAACGAAAAAGTAGCAGAATTTCCTTGAATTTTACCAAAAAAATGTAGGCATGAATTGTTCAAATCTACCCTACGCACATTGTAGGCATATGTTTTTCAAAATTATATTTAACTTAATTATTATAATATGATCTTTGATTGAAATGAAGTCGCAAATAACGTTGTAAGAAACATTTCTAAAATGGGTTTCTGAGGTACTATTTTATTTTATTTGCTTATTTTTTCATTAGTTATTATTTTTTTATTAATATATGGGCATTTCCACAGAATAGTATAACAGGTCAGAAAATGAAAATGTCAATAAACCAATAATTTTTGGTTTTACTATATAACAAAAAGCTTGAATTTTTAGATTTTAGAATTTTAGAATTAGAATTTTAGAATTTTGTTAAATTCAATGAAATATAAATTAATTTAATTTATTTTTATCAATCTTATTTCTAAATTAAATTAAATTAAATTAAATTAAATTAAATTAATTAAATTAAATTTAATTAAATTAAATAAAATTAAATTAAATTAAATTAAATTAAATTAAATTAAATTAAATTAAATTAAATTAAATTAAATTAAATTAAATTAAATTAAATTAAATTAAATTAAATAAAATTAAATTAAATTAAATTAAATTAAATTAAATTAAATTAAATTAAATTAAATTAAATTAAATTAAATTAAATTAAATTAAATTAAATTAAATTAAATTAAATTAAATAAAATTAAATTAAATTAAATTAAATTATATTAAATTAAATTAAATTAAATTAAATTAAATTAAATTAAATTAAATTAAATTTAATTAAATTAAATTAAATTAAATTAAATTAAATTAAATTAAATTAAATTAAATTAAATTAAATTAAATTAAATTAAATTAAATTAAATTAAATTAAATTAAATTAAATTAAAATAAATTAAATTAAATTAAATTAAATTAAATTAAATTAAATTAAATAAAATAAAATTAAATTAAATTTAATTAAATTAAATTAAATTAAATTAAATTAAATTAAATTAAATTAAATTAAATAAAATTAAATTAAATTAAATTAAATTAAATTAAATTAAATTAAATTACATTAAATTAAATTAAATTAAATTAAATTAAATTAAATTAAATTAAATTAAATTAAATTAAATTAAATTAAAATAAATTAAAATAAATTAAATTAAATTAAATTAAATTAAATTAAATTAAATTAAATTAAATTAAATTAAATTAAATTAAATTAAATTAAATTAAATTAAATTAAATTAAATTAAATTAAATTAAATTAAATTAAATTAAATTAAATTAAATTAAATTAAATTAAATTAAATTAAATTAAATTAAATTAAATTAAATTAAATTAAATTAAATTAAATTAAATTAAATTAAATTAAATTAAATTAAATTAAATTAAATTAAATTAAATTAAATTAAATTAAATTAAATTAAATTAAATTAAATTAAATTAAATTAAATTAAATTAAATTAAATTAAATTAAATTAAATTAAATTAAATTAAATTAAATTAAATTAAATTAAATTAAATTAAATTAAATTAAATTAAATTAAATTAAATTAAATTAAATTAAATTAAATTAAATTAAATTAAATTAAATTAAATTAAATTAAATTAAATTAAATTAAATTAAATTAAATTAAATTAAATTAAATTAAATTAAATTAAATTAAATTAAATTAAATTAAATTAAATTAAATTAAATTAAATTAAATTAAATTAAATTAAATAAAATTAAATTAAATTAAATTAAATTAAATTAAATTAAATTAAATTAAAATAAATTAAATTAAATTAAATTAAATTAAATTAAATAAAATAAAATTAAATTAAATTAAATTAAATTAAATTAAATTATATTAAATTAAATTTAATTAAATTAAATAAAATTAAATTAAATTAAATTAAATTAAATTAAATTAAATTAAATTAAATTAAATTAAATTAAATTAAATTAAATTAAATTAAATTAAATTAAATTAAAATAAATTAAATTAAATTAAATTAAATTAAATTAAATAAAATAAAATTAAATTAAATTTAATTAAATTAAATTAAATTAAATTAAATTAAATTAAATTAAATTAAATTAAATAAAATTAAATTAAATTAAATTAAATTAAATTAAATTACATTAAATTAAATTAAATT